>BNST01003162.1:7500-41955 GCA_019650275.1 Xylocarpus granatum
GCATTTCGGACTCATAGTGGACACTACGAGTACCTAGTCATGCCGTTTGGACTATGCAACACACCCTCCACCTTTCAAGCGGCCATGAACGACATCTTCAAACCTTACTTGCGAAGGTTTATTTTAGTTTTCTTCAATGACATTTCGGTCTATTCTAGGAACCATTATGATCACATCGAACACTTAGCAAAAGTGCTAGAAGTGTTAAGAAGAAATCGTTTTGTCATCAAGCAATCCAAGTGCACATTCATGCTAGAGGAGCTTGAATACCTCGATCACATCATATCCGAAGTTGGAATGAAGGTAGACCAACGGAAAATAGGAACCATGCAAACATGGCCAACTATTAAGAACATTACAGAACTCAGAGGATTTCTATGCTTGATGGGCTACTACTGCCGATTTGTTCGCAAATACGGTACCATAGCAAAACCATTGATGGATTTGCTGAAGAAGGATGGATTCCTATGGACAGAAAAGAGTGAAGACGCATTCAAGTTGTTGAAGCAAGCCATGTGTGAGACGCCAGTGTTAGCACTGCCTGACTTCAACCAAACTTTCGAGCTTCACACTGACGCATGTCAAGATGGAATAGGTGCTGTCCTGAGTCAAGCTGGAAGACCTATTGCATACATGAGCAGAGTCTTAGGGCCCATGAAGAAAGGAATGGTTAGTATACGCCAAGGAGATGTTAGCCATCATCCATGCAGTCAAGGTATGGCAACCTTACCTTCTTGGGTGGAAATTCCTAATCATTATAGATCAACAACCCTTAAGAAGCCTTATGGAGCAGAAAATTACCACCCCGGAGCAGCAAAAGTTCCTTGTCAAATTGCTGGGTTATGAGTATGAAATAATCTACAAATCAAGCAAGGAAAATAAAGTGGCAGACGCATTGTCTAGAAGCAATGGAGGTCAAGCGCTATCGACAGCATGTGAGCCTAATGACATATGTTTTAATGCCATTAGTAGAGTGAAGTGGAATGTATGGACAGAAATCCCACGCGCACACTCCCACACGATCTGCCGTGCAATGCCCCGGCCAACGACCAGGCCGCGCGATTCCCCCAACAACGACCAGGCCGCGCAATGCCTGCCGACACCCCTGGAGCCCGTCACAAGGCCGCGTCCACCCCGCGCACCCACCCATGCCGCGCAATGCCCACGCCAAGGCCCCTGACAAGCACACAAACAGGCCGTGCACACGCAGCTCAAACGCCCAGGCCACGTGATGCCCCCCGCCCACTCACCGTCCACGAACGCGCCTCGGCAGTGCATTGCCAGCACACAGGCGCCCGCCGTGCATACGCCAAGCCCACGCGGTGCCCACGCCCAAGCCGTGCGGTGCCCGCGCACACGCCCAGGCTGTGCAGTGCCCGCGCAGGCGCCCAGTCCGTGTCATGCCCGCGGCGGGCGCCCATGCTGTGCAGTGCCTGCACTCACTGATGGCCTGTTGAGGACCTTAGTAGGCAAAGGGTGCGTGAGAGAATTAGGAATTGTGGTACAATAGTACCTATCACGCAGCCATCAAGATGTCACCTTATCGAGCAGTATATGGAAGACTACCCCCGGGAATGTCAAGTTACAACATGGGGAACAGCCACATACATGAAGTAGATATCGCACTTCAATCAAGAGATGAGGTCCTGAAGAAACTCAAGCATGAGCTTGAGAAGGCAAGGGACCGAATGAAGAAACAAGCGGATAAAAAGAGGAAGGAAGTGGAATTTGAGGTAGGTGACTATGTCTATCTTAAGATCCACCCTAGGAGGAAAATCAAGGCTGGAAAGCCAACTACAGCGAAGCTGGCTAGGAAGTACTTTGGACCATATGAGGTGGTAGAGCGAATTGGAGCAGTAGCTTATCGCCTAAGACTACCATTAAACTCCAAATTGCATCCAGTGTTTCACATTTCATTATTGAGAAAAAGGATAGGAGATATGAGACAAGTGAATGAGGGACTGCCTGACGTTTTCAAAGAAGATCACCTGGGGCAACACCCAAAGGAAGCATTGGGATTTCGCATAGTAAGTTATGGGCGCAATAGAAGGCCAGTATGGAGAGTACTCATATGGTGGAGTCATTCGCCCAAGGATGAAGCAACATGGGAAGACTATGACGATATCCAGCAACGTTTCCCTAATTTCCACCTTGAGGACAAGGTGAGTCTCCAAGAAAGGGGGATTGTTGAGGACCTTAGGAGGCAAAGGGAGCGTGAGAGAATGCGCGCAAGGCGCCAGGCAGCAAGAGAGGCAGCAACCAACCAGCAAGTGCGCACAAGCAGCATGCACGCAGCAAGCAATGAAGCACGGCCAGGTTCTGACTCAGTCCTAATCAATGGCGGAAAGGAAAGCCAAGGAGAATTCCAGCAGCAGCAGGAAACGCATGATGAATTCCAGTAACAATAGGATAGTTGCGACAAGAAGAATTCTAAGGGCAGAAGGATAATTATTGAGAGTCCTAGTCCTAGAAGGATAAGTCAAGAGGAAGTCCAGCTGCTGTAGAAAACAAGATAAAGTAGGAATTCTAGTCTAAGTAGGAATTCAAGAAAGACCAAGAATCCTAGTAGGATTAGGACACAAAGGATAAGGTCTATCTTGATAATGTTTTATTTGACTTAGAAAAGCTTGTTGACTTAGGAAAACATATCCTAAGTGGATAAGGAACCTAAGTACTAGTTAAATTAGGATAAGGCTGTCTTAGGACTATAAATACAGCCCATTATTTGTAAGGAGCTCATAAGCTACGAATTTTGTTATTTTCTCATTCATTAATCAAGAATCAAAGGTAAGCATTCTTGCTTCCATTCTTGTTTATATTTCGGTTATCTTTTAAGAGTTGTCTTGAGATAACTTGGGCTTAAGTTAAGGTTAAGAGTTGTCTTCCTTGCTTAAGAGCTAAGGTTGAAGTTAAGAGTTGTCTTCTTCAACCAAGGCAAGTTGTGATAGGTTTAAGAGTTGTCTTGCCTATCCAACATATCTTTATATATATTAGTTAACCCGAAGGACAGCTTAGGGGATATAAAATAAGAAAAGAACTCAAGAATCAAACGGGACAGCAAGTTAGGAAGGATTCCAGTAGGCGTGCTGACCCCTAAGGTGTAGAAAAGTTGGGGAAAAAAATCGGGACCCCAACAAATTGGTGCTTTCATTGAGAGATCAGCACAAACACCTCTACAAATTAGTGCTCTAGTAGAGACAGCAGCACAGACATTAGTCAATTGCAAGGCATCGAGGTTACCATGTCATCTCGGCAGCATTCACCCGCACCACAGGAACAAACTGGAGAAGATTTCTCAGCCACCAACCGCGGAAGAATCCTTGCCTTGGAGAGAAACCAGAATGCGATCAATGACCAGGTAGGTGATATCAAACACCAACTATCATCTATCATTCATTCTCTCGAACAATTGAAAAGAGACACACCCCGAATGGCCGGAAAACAAGTCCAAACCGAGTCAAGCAGAAACAGCCACCTACTACAAACGTCTAGGAGGCTTCAATCTAAAATCACACGGCACCAAGTGCATGAGGAAGATTCTGACCAGGAGCAGTTTCCCTCTCAAGAAAGGGGGAAAAGGCGCACAAGTTTGGGAAGCAGGAGGGAGACTTCACCAAACGAACACCTGCCCCATGATCACTACAATGATTATAGCGACAATGAGGAGGTGCTGGACAGGAGGCCTACATCATGGCAACCAAGAAGGGTACGAAATCACCCTGAGGCAGAATCATGGCACACCACAAGGAGGGAAGATTGGCACTACGACAGCCCAAGCCATTACTCACGGCCTAAGGTAAAAATCGAGTTCCCTACCTTTGAGAAAGGAGATCCAACTGAATGGATCTCCAAGGCTGAATTTTACTTTGAAAAACAAGGTATTGAAAGAGGTGAAAGGGTTGAGTTTGCATCCTATCACCTATGTGGGAGAGCCAACCAATGGTGGCGTTGGCTTAAGGCCACCTATGGCCGAGAAGGGAGAAGGATAGGCTGGACAAGGTTCACACAAG
This sequence comes from Xylocarpus granatum, assembly GCA_019650275.1. Lineage (NCBI taxonomy): Eukaryota > Viridiplantae > Streptophyta > Magnoliopsida > Sapindales > Meliaceae > Xylocarpus > Xylocarpus granatum. Next base: position 11,511 of record BNST01003162.1, read on the forward strand.
AGTTAGTGAATAGATTTGGCCCATCCAGCATGACAAACTATGAGGGACAGCTTGCCAAGATAAGGCAAGAAGGATCTCTAGAAAGTTACCTTGAAGAATTCGAAAGGTTAGCCGAATTGGTAGGACATTGGCCAGATAGTGCACTAATTGGCACTTTTCTAGATGGCCTTGTACCTTGGCTAAGCCGAGAAGTGAAGATGAGGGATCCAAACTCTCTCACTCAGTGCATTCGATTGGCGAGACTCATCAACGATGGGAGAAGCATCACCCGCAGCACAACCAAGGTCATCAAACCCTCGGACAAACTAAGTAAAGCACCCTCATCAAGTAGGACAGAGGCCCCAAAAACAAAGGACCCTCTCAAACTATCCACCGAAGAAATCAACAGGAGGATCGAAAGAGGCCTATGTTTTAGGTGCAACGATAAGTGGCAAGTTGGCCACAAGTGCAAGAAAGGACTATTCAACATCATTGAAGTAGTAAGTGATGAAGAACACGAGGAAAACAGCGAGGAAGAACAAGACAGCCGCATGGACAGCGAGGAGGAAGCAGAGTCAGAACACTCCCCAGATCATGCGGAAGAAGGCGAAATCAATTTGCATGCAGTAGGGGCAACCACCAAGCCTACTGCCATGAGGTTATTCGCAACCATTAATGGAAAAAACGTTTTAGTGTTGATAGATAGTGGAGCTACTCATAACTTTATCAACTCGAAAATTGGTCAAAACACTTCAGCTACGTCCGAAAAAGATTGCACCCTTTGAGGTAAGAGTGGCAAGCGGACAGAAGCTCAAGTGCGCACAATTAATCCAGCCAGTAGCCATGCAGATTCAAGGAGTCAAAATAGAGGCAAGCATGAGCTTGAGAAGGCAAGGGACCGAATGAAGAAACAAGCGGATAAAAAGAGGAAGGAAGTGGAATTTGAGGTAGGTGACTATGTCTATCTTAAGATCCACCCTAGGAGGAAAATCAAGGCTGGAAAGCCAACTACAGCGAAGCTGGCTAGGAAGTACTTTGGACCATATGAGGTGGTAGAGCGAATTGGAGCAGTAGCTTATCGCCTAAGACTACCATTAAACTCCAAATTGCATCCAGTGTTTCACATTTCATTATTGAGAAAAAGGATAGGAGATATGAGACAAGTGAATGAGGGACTGCCTGATGTTTTCAAAGAAGATCACCTGGGGCAACACCCAAAGGAAGCATTGGGATTTCGCATAGTAAGTTATGGGTGCAATAGAAGGCCAGTATGGAGAGTACTCATATGGTGGAGTCATTCGCCCAAGGATGAAGCAACATGGGAAGACTATGACGATATCCAGCAACGTTTCCCTAATTTCCACCTTGAGGACAAGGTGAGTCTCCAAGAAAGGGGGATTGTTGAGGACCTTAGGAGGCAAAGGGAGCGTGAGAGAATGCGCGCAAGGCGCCAGGCAGCAAGAGAGGCAGCAACCAACCAGCAAGTGCGTACAAGCAGCATGCACGCAGCAAGCAATGAAGCACGGCCAGGTTCTGACTCAGTCCTAATCAATGGCGGAAAGGAAAGCCAAGGAGAATTCCAGCAGCAACAGGAAATGCATGATGAATTCCAGTAACAATAGGATAGTTGCGACAAGAAGAATTCTAAGGGCAGGAGGTCTATCTTGATAATGTTTTATTTGACTTAGAAAAGCTTGTTGACTTAGGAAAACATATCCTAAGTGGATAAGGAACCTAAGTACTAGTTAAATTAGGATAAGGCTGTCTTAGGACTATAAATACAGCCCATTATTTGTGAGGAGCTCATAAGCTACGAATTTTGTTATTTTCTCATTCATTAATCAAGAATCAAAGGTAAGCATTCTTGCTCACATTCTTGTTTATATTTCGGTTATCTTTTAAGGGTGTTGTCTTGAGATAACTTGGGCTTAAGTTAAGGTTAAGAGTTGTCTTCCTTGCTTAAGAGCTAAGGTTGAAGTTAAGAGTTGTCTTCTTCAACCAAGGCAAGTTGTGATAGGTTTAAGAGTTGTCTTGCCTATCCAACATATCTTTATATATATTAGTTAACCCGAAGGACAGCTTAGGGGATATAAAATAAGAAAAGAACTCAAGAATCAAACGGGACAGCAAGTTAGGAAGGATTCTAGTAGGCGTGCTGACCCCTAAGGTGTAGAAAAGTTGGGGAAAAAAATCGGGACCCCAACATGGCTGCATTGCGCACCCCGTCAGCAATCGCTGCCACCGACCCCGCATGCACAGCAAGCTGCGTTGTGAAAAATATTGAAGAAACAAAGAAGAGAGAAAGTATTGATGAAAGAATAAAGAAGCTTGTTTTTTTTCACTTTTCAATATTTCACATCTAGGGTATTTATATACAACATCCTAACGGCTAGGTACAAGCTTATTTTACTTTTCTAACAGCTAGGTACAACACATAATAGCATATCTTTCAATTTCAAGAACTAGCCGTTATTTCGTCCATTAGTGATTAGCTTACTAGCCGTTATTTCGTCCTTTAGTGGTTAGCTTGATATGGGCTTTGGGCTTGATATGGGTGTACATAGGCCAATCAAAGAGTTATTTGGGCCTTTTATCTTCACCCTCAATCCCTTCATTTTCAACACTCCCCCTCAAGTTGGGCTTGAACAAATTGATCAAGTTCAACTTGCATACAAACTTTTGAAGTTGTTGAATACTCGGAGGTTTGGTGAATATGTCCGCCAATTGATCTTCGCTCTTGACATAAGGCATTGAGATTGTCTTGTTCAAATACTTTTCTCTTATAAAGTGACAATCTACCTCTATGTGCTTGGTCCTCTCATGAAACACTGGATTGTTTGCAATATGTATCGCCGATTTGTTATCACAATGTAGCTTCATAGGTGCCTCGACGTTAAAACCCAAATCTTCAACCAATGCCTTCAACCATATCAATTCACTAGTGGTTGAAGCCATTGCTCTATATTCAGCTTCGGCACTTGATTTGGCCACCACGGTTTGCTTTTTGCTCTTCCAAGTCACTAAATTTCCCACCAACAAAAGTACAATATCCAGTTGTAGACTTGCGATCTTCAATGCTTCCTGCCCAATCAGCGTCCGTGTAGGCAAAAATTTGGTGATGTCCATGTTTCTTCATCAGTAATCCTTGTCCTAGAGTTCCTTTGAGATATTTGAGTATTCGGTCCACCATTTCCATGTGATTGGTCATTGGACAAGTCATGAATTGGCTTACCTGATTCACAGCAAAAGAAATGTCAGGTCTTGTAATAGTTAAGTAGATTAACTTACCCACAATTCTTTGATATTGCTTGATGTCTTCAATTGGTTTGCCCTCCTTCTTTTTGGCTTGTCCTTCAATTGGAGTTGATGCTATCTTCCCTCCAAGCTTACCTGTCTCTTTCAAAAGATCAAGTGTGTATTTCCTTTGGGATAGAAATAGCCCTTTATTAGAATGGGCTATCTCTATACCTAGAAAATACCGTAAGTGTCCAAGGTCTTTAATATCAAAAGTAGACTTTAAATAACTTTTAGTGCTGTTTATTCCCAAAGTATCACTCCCTGTTATAATGATATCGTCCACATATATTATCACAACAGTAATACCATTATTGGAGTGTTTTATGAATAAAGAGTGATCAGCACTACTAACCTTAAAGTGTTGAGAAGTTAAAGCACCTAACAACTTAGAGTACCAGGCCCTAGGAGATTGTTTTAAGCCATAAATGGCTTTTCTAAGCTTACATACATGCGGTTTTGGTACTTTAATGTTGTATCCTTGTGGGATATCCATGTAAACCTCTTCTTCTAATTCCCCCTGGAGAAAAGCATTTCGAACATCCATTTGATACATTTCCCATTCATAATTAGTGGCTAAGGACAAAATAACTCTAATGGTGTTCATTTTGGCTACTGGGGCAAATGTCTCCGTGTAATCTAAACCATAGGTTTGAGTGAATCCTTTAGCAACCAATCTAGCTTTATGTTTCTCAATGGAACCATCACTCTTCAGCTTGGTTTTGTACACCCATTTACACCCAACTGTTTTCTTACCTTGGGGAAGAGTAACAATTTCCCATGTCTTATTCTTAACTAAAGCTTCCAACTCCTCATCCATGGCATTTCTCCAAATAGGAATGTCCTTGGCCTCGTTGTAGCAAGATGGCTCTTTCAAACTATCCAATTTGCTTAAAAACACTCTATAACTCTCTTTAACATTATCTAAGGTATAATAATTTTGTATAGGATGTGCTGTGACTTTGTTCCCATAAAAGAATACCCTATTTTTCTGCCATTCGGATGGAGGCTTCCTAATTCTTTGAGATCTTCTAAGAGGAAAATTTTGATCATGTGATGAAGAATCGGACTCTCTCTCATTTTGACCCACCGGTGAGGAACTAAATGGGATTTCATGCTCTGAAACTAATTGATCATTAGGGTTCTCATCACAAGGTGTTTCCTCACTTTGACTTTCGCTAACTATGTTTTGTTCTTCATTTGATTCCAATGGTTCATGAATATCACCATTCTGTTGTGTTGAATCTTCATAGATAAAATCCTCTTTTTCGCTTTCATTCAAACTAACTCCATTATTGATTTGATCGTTATTCCTTAACAAACTCAACCGATTACCTACAATAGATAGGGGAAGAGGATCCCCTTTCATTTCTCCTTCATTTCTCACTTTATCAAAGTAAGGATCACTTTCCAGAAAAGTAACATTTCTTGACAAGAATTTCTCATTCGTAAAAGGATCTAAACATTTATAACCTTTTTTATCAATGCAATACCCTAAAAATATGCACTTTACACTCCTATGACTCAATTTATCTCTAGCATGATTAGGGATGTGAACATAACAAGTACAGCCAAATACCTTTAGATAAGATAAGTTTGGTTGCCTATTATGCAACAATTCAAAAGGAGATTTTCCATTCAACAACTTCGAAGGCATACGATTTATCAAATGTATGGCAGTGAGAATGGCTTCATTCCAATATCTTTTAGGGACATTGTGATGAAACATTAGTGACCTTCCTACATCTAAAATGTGCCGATTTTTCCGCTCGGCCACACCATTTTGTTCAGGTGTGTAGGGGCAAGTCGTTTGATGAACTATCCCTAAAGTGCTCAAGTAATTCTCAAAGGCGTGACTAGTATATTCTCCCCCATTGTCGCTCCTAAGAATCTTAATCCTTTTGCCAAGTTGATTTTCAATTAAGGAAACATACTCTTTAAAACATGATAAGGTCTCTGATTTGTTTTTAATCAAGTATATCCAAGTGTATCTCGACTTGTGATCAATGAATGTGACAAAATATCTAAAGCCATTGTGAGATTCTAAAGGAGAAGTCCATAGATCAGAGTGAACAAGATCAAATATTTCATTATAACAAGTTTCCGAATGTACAAAAGGAAGTTTAGTCTGTTTTCCAAGATTACAAGCCCTACATTGTTTAAAATCACTAAACTTCATTTTCGGAATCATTTTACACAGAATGTTACTAGGAGGATGGCCTAGTCTTGCATGCCAAAGTTTCTGAAGTCCACTGTCTTCCTCAACTCTAAGGGCTTGATTGGTACTATCCAAAAAATATAGGCCGTCATGTAAGGTTCCCTCACCAATCTTCTTCCCGGTTGACATGTCCTGAAATATCACCTTATTGGGTTCAAAGGTGACACGACAATTTAAGTCTTTTGTTATTCTACTAACGGACAGCAAATTTGATGAAAAATTTGGCATATAAAGGCCACTTGTTCTCTTGGATAAAACTTTAATATCTCCTAATCCCTTAATGGGTATTTCACTACCATTGGCTATTGTCACATTTCTAATGTTTCCTAGGGTTTCTATTCTAGATGCCATGTTTTTATTTCTAAACATATGATTAGTAGCACCTGAATCAATAACCCAAGGGTCAAACTTAAAATGTGAGTTGGAAATCATACCTTGAGAGGAGCTTGGAAGATGGTTCCGAAGTAGTTTGGCCAAATCCTCAAGGAGTTTTGAGTTCCCTTTTTCGATCGCATTTTGAGCACCTTGTGGTGGTGCCTTTTCCTTGAAGTTAACTGGCCTCAAATGTGGATTAAGAACCCAACATTTTTCTTTAGTATGACCTAGCATCTTGCAGTGCCCACACTTCCAGCATTTGTCTTTAAGGTTGTGCATCCGTCCACATTTATCACACTTAGCCTTAACTTTTGCTCCTTGGACCATCCTGCCTTCTTCCTTGCTGTCCACCAAACTACCTCTCTCAGCCTTGCTTGAATTCCCATTCAAAATCTTTCTTTGCAAGTACTCTTTATTAACCTTGTTTGCAACATCGTCATAATAAGGCAAAGGTTCAATTCTAAGAATGTGATTCCGAAGATCTTCGTAGTCCGAACCCAAACCCATCAAATACGATATCACAAGATCTTCATTGGCCCTTTTTTCCACCTCTTCAATGTTGGTAGTATTCGGCCTTAATGATTGAAGTTCATCCCATGCCTCCTTAATTTTGGTGTTATATTCTATCGGATCACCTCCACTAAGGCTGATATTGTTGATGAACTGCTTCAACTCGTATATTCTCATCAAGTTTCCTTGATGACCAAATTGTCTCTTGATAGACTCCCAAAGTGCTTTAGAAGTTTCGGCCTTTGAGAATGCACCTACCAAGGATGGTTCCATGGAATTTAAAATCCATGTGTACACCAAGTTGTCATTATAGCACCAATCTTCATATTCTTCACTTGATGTGTCTGTGGGCTTTGTGATTCTTCCATTCACGAAACCCAATGCTCGTTTTCCACATAATGCTCTTTCAGCGGGATTGATCCAAATTGAGTAATTTTTTCCATTCAAGGGAAATGTGGTAAGTTTCAAGGTGGTGTTACCATCATTATCAACTCCCTTGAAGGAACTTCTGCTCTTGGTGTTGTATGACGAGCCCTCCCTTTCCATTCTTTAATTTGGCTATGAAGGGGAATGTCTTGATACACCAAGAACCAACAAAGCAACAAAAGGTAAAAGCTAGATTCAAGATGAAACCTGCTCTGATACCATGTGAGCTAGTAAGCTAACCACTAACAGACGAAATAGTGGCTAGTTCTTGAAATTGAAAGATACGCTGTTGTGTGTTGTACCTAGCTGTTAGAAAAGTAAAATAAGCTTGTACCTAGCCATTAGGATGTTGTATATAAATACCATAAATGAGTAAACAAGCTCGAAAAACAAGCTTCTTTATTATTTCATCAATACTTTCTTTCACACTTCTTTGTTTCTTCATCAATATTTTTCACCCTCCACCTTTCGAGCAGCCATGAATGACGTCTTCAAACCTTATTTGTGCAGGTTTCTCTTAGTCTTCTTTGATGACATTTTGGTCTACTCTAGGAACCATGATGATCACATAGAATACTTAGCAAAAGTGCTAGAAGCGTTAAGAAGAAATCATTTCGTCATCAAGCCATCCAAGTGCACATTCATGCAAGAGGAGCTTAGGACCTGGGTCCCCGGGTACCCAAGCTGAAATGGCCCTGGGTCTTCGAGAAGCCAGGCCGAAAAAGACCTTTGGGTGCGTGATATTCACGCGCTCTGGGGTCATTGGAAAATTTGGCCTGGGTATTGGGCCCTTGGTCCCTAGGTTCGTCCTTGGGTCCCCGTGCACTTAGGCCGAAAATTAGGACCTGGGTCCCCGGGTACCCAGGCTGAAATGGCCCTGGGTCGTCGAGAACCCAGGCCGAAAAAAGACCTTTGGGTGCGTGATATTCACGCGCTCTGGGGTCATTGGAAAATTCAGCCTGGGTATTGGGCCCTTGGGTCCCCAGGGTTCGGCCTTGGGTCCCCGTGCACTTAGGCCGAAATTAGGACCTGGGTCCCGGGTACCCAGGCCGAAATGGCCCTGGGTCGCCGAGAAGCCAGGCCGAAAAAGACCTTTGGGTGCGTGATATTCACGCGCTCTGGGGTCATTGGAAAATTGGCCTGGGTATTGGGCCCTTGGTCCCCGGGTTCGGCCTTGGGTGCCCGTGCACTTAGGCCGAAATTAGGACCTGGGTCCCCGGGTACCCAGGCCGAAATGGCCCTGGGTCGCCGAGAACCCAGGCCGAAAAAGACCTTTGGGTGCGTGATATTCACGCGCTCTGGGGTCATTGGAAAATTCGGCCTGGGTATTGGGCCCTTGGTCCCCAGGGTTCGGCCTTGGGTCCCCGTGCACTTAGGCCGAAATTAGGACCTGGGTCCCGGGTACCCAGGCCGAAATGGCCCTGGGTCGCCGAGAACCCAGGCCGAAAAAGACCTTTGGGTGCGTGATATTCACGCGCTCTGGGGTCATTGGAAAATTCGGCCTGGGTATTGGGCCCTTGGTCCCCAGGTTCGGCCTTGGGTCCCCGTGCACTTAGGCCGAAATTAGGACCTGGGTCCCGGGTACCCAGGCCGAAATGGCCCTGGGTCGCCGAGAACCCAGGCCGAAAAAGACCTTTGGGTGCGTGATATTCACGCGCTCTGGGGTCATTGGAAAATTCGGCCTGGGTATTGGGCCCTTGGTCCCCGGGTTCGGCCTTGGGTCCCCGTGCACTTAGGCCGAAATTAGGACCTGGGTCCCCGGGTACCCAGGCCGAAATGGCCCTGGGTCGCCGAGAACCCAGGCCGAAAAAGACCTTTGGGTGCGTGATATTCACGCGCTCTGGGGTCATTGGAAAATTCGGCCTGGGTATTGGGCCCTTGGTCCCCGGGTTCGGCCTTGGGTCCCCGTGCACTTAGGCCGAAATTAGGACCTGGGTCCCGGGTACCCAGGCCGAAATGGCCCTGGGTCGCCGAGAACCCAGGCCGAAAAAGACCTTTGGGTGCGTGATATTCACGCGCTCTGGGGTCATTGGAAAATTTGGCCTGGGTATTGGGCCCTTGGTCCCCGGGTTCGGCCTTGGGTCCCCGTGCACTTAGGCCGAAATTAGGACCTGGGTCCCCGGGTACCCAGGCCGAAATGGCCCTGGGTCGCCGAGAACCCAGGCCGAAAAAGACCTTTGGGTGCGTGATATTCACGCGCTCTGGGGTCATTGGAAAATTCAGCCTGGGTATTGGGCCCTTGGTCCCCAGGGTTCGGCCTTGGGTCCCCGTGCACTTAGGCCGAAATTAGGACCTGGGTCCCCGGGTACCCAGGCCGAAATGGCCCCTGGGTCGCCGAGAACCCAGGCCGAAAAAGACCTTTGGGTGCGTGATATTCACGCGCTCTGGGGTCATTGGAAAATTTGGCCTGGGTATTGGGCCCTTGGTCCCCGGGTTCGGCCTTGGGTCCCCGTGCACTTAGGCCGAAATTTAGGACCTGGGTCCCCCGGGTACCCAGGCCGAAATGGCCCTGGGTCGCCGAGAACCCAGGCCGAAAAAGACCTTTGGGTGCGTGATATTCACGCGCTCTGGGGTCATTGGAAAATTCGCCTGGGTATTGGGCCCTTGGTCCCCAGGTTCGGCCTTGGGTCCCCGTGCACTTAGGCCGAAATTAGGACCTGGGTCCCGGGTACCCAGGCCGAAATGGCCCTGGGTCGCCGAGAACCCAGGCCGAAAAAGACCTTTGGGTGCGTGATATTCACGCGCTCTGGGGTCATTGGAAAATTTGGCCTGGGTATTGGGCCCTTGGTCCCCGGGTTCGGCCTTGGGTCCCCGTGCACTTAGGCCGAAATTAGACCTGGGTCCCCCGGGTACCCAGGCTGAAATGGCCCTGGGTCGCCGAGAACCCAGGCCGAAAAAGACCTTTGGGTGCGTGATATTCACGCGCTCTGGGGTCATTGGAAAATTCAGCCTGGGTATTGGGCCCTTGGTCCCCAGGTTCGGCCTTGGGTCCCCGTGCACTTAGGCCGAAATTAGGACCTGGGTCCCGGGTACCCAGGCCGAAATGCCCTGGGTCGCCGAGAACCCAGGCCGAAAAAGACCTTTGGGTGCGTGATATTCACGCGCTCTGGGGTCATTGGAAAATTCGGCCTGGGTATTGGGCCCTTGGTCCCCGGGTTCAGCCTTGGGTCCCCGTGCACTTAGGCCGAAATTAGGACCTGGGCCCCCGGGTACCCCAGGCTGAAATGCCCTGGGTCGCCGAGAACCCAGGCCGAAAAAGACCTTTGGGTGCGTGATATTCACGCGCTCTGGGGTCATTGGAAAATTCGGCCTGGGTATTGGGCCCTTGGTCCCCAGGTTCGGCCTTGGGTCCCCGTGCACTTAGCCGAAATTAGGACCTGGGTCCCCGGGTACCCAGGCCGAAATGGCCCTGGGTCGCCGAGAACCCAGGCCGAAAAAGACCTTTGGGTGCGTGATATTCACGCGCTCTGGGGTCATTGGAAAATTCGCCTGGGTATTGGGCCCTTGGTCCCCAGGTTCGGCCTTGGGTCCCCGTGCACTTAGGCCGAAATTAGGACCTGGGTCCCGGGTACCCAGGCCGAAATGCCCTGGGTCGCCGAGAACCCAGGCCGAAAAAGACCTTTGGGTGCGTGATATTCACGCGCTCTGGGGTCATTGGAAAATTTGGCCTGGGTATTGGGCCCTTGGTCCCCGGGTTCGGCCTTGGGTCCCCGTGCACTTAGGCCTGAAATTAGGACCTGGGCCCCCGGGTACCCAGGCTGAAATGGCCCTGGGTCGCCGAGAACCCAGGCCGAAAAAGACCTTTGGGTGCGTGATATTCACGCGCTCTGGGGTCATTGGAAAATTTGGCCTGGGTATTGGGCCCTTGGTCCCCCGGGTTCGACCTTGGGTCCCCGTGCACTTAGCCGAAATTAGGACCTGGGTCCCCGGGTACCCAGGCTGAAATGGCCCTGGGTCGCCGAGAACCCAGGCCGAAAAAGACCTTTGGGTGCGTGATATTCACGCGCTCTGGGGTCATTGGAAAATTCGGCCTGGGTATTGGGCCCTTGGTCCCCAGGTTCGGCCTTGGGTCCCCGTGCACTTAGGCCGAAATTAGGACCTGGGTCCCGGGTACCCAGGCCGAAAATGCCCTGGGTCGCCGAGAACCCAGGCCGAAAAAGACCTTTGGGTGCGTGATATTCACGCGCTCTGGGGTCATTGGAAAATTTGGCCTGGGTATTGGGCCCTTGGTCCCCGGGTTCGGCCTTGGGTCCCCGTGCACTTAGGCCGAAATTAGGACCTGGGCCCCGGGTACCCAGGCCGAAATGCCCTCGGGTCGTCGAGACCCAGGCCGAAAAAGACCTTTGGGTGCGTGATATTCACGCGCTCTGGGGTCATTGGAAAAATTCGCCTGGGTATTGGGCCCTTGGTCCCCCGGGTTCGGCCTTGGGTCCCCGTGCACTTAGGCCGAAATTAGGACCTGGGTCCCGGGTACCCAGGCTGAAAATGGCCCTGGGTCGCCGAGAACCCAGGCCGAAAAAGACCTTTGGGTGCGTGATATTCACGCGCTCTGGGGTCATTGGAAAATTTGGCCTGGGTATTGGGCCCTTGGTCCCCGGGTTCGGCCTTGGGTCCCCGTGCACTTAGGCCGAAATTAGGACCTGGGTCCCCGGGTACCCAGGCCGAAATGGCCCTGGGTCGCCGAGAACCCAGGCCGAAAAAGACCTTTGGGTGCGTGATATTCACGCGCTCTGGGGTCATTGGAAAATTCGCCCTGGGTATTGGGCCCTTGGTCCCAGGTTCGGCCTTGGGTCCCCGTGCACTTAGGCCGAAATTAGACCTGGGTCCCGGGTACCCAGGCCGAAATAGGCCCTGGGTCGCCGAGAAGCCAGGCCGAAAAAGACCTTTGGGTGTGTGATATTCACGCGCTCTGGGGTCATTGGAAAATTTGGCCTGGGTATTGGGCCCTTGGTCCCCGGGTTCGGCCTTGGGTCCCCGTGCACTTAGGCCGAAATTAGGACCTGGGCCCCGGGTACCCAGGCCGAAATGGCCCTGGGTCGCCGAGAACCCAGGCCGAAAAAGACCTTTGGGTGCGTGATATTCACGCGCTCTGGGGTCATTGGAAAATTCGCCTGGGTATTGGGCCCTTGGTCCCCAGGTTCAGCCTTGGGTCCCCGTGCACTTAGGCCGAAATTAGACCTGGGTCCCGGGTACCCAGGCCGAAATGCCCTGGGTCGCCGAGAACCCAGGCCGAAAAAGACCTTTGGGTGCGTGATATTCACGCGCTCTGGGGTCATTGGAAAATTCGGCCTGGGTATTGGGCCCTTGGTCCCCAGGTTCGGCCTTGGGTCCCCGTGCACTTAGGCCGAAATTAGGACCTGGGCCCGGGTACCCTAGGCCGAAATGGCCCTGGGTCGCCGAGAACCCAGGCCGAAAAAGACCTTTGGGTGCGTGATATTCACGCGCTCTGGGGTCATTGGAAAATTTGGCCTGGGTATTGGGCCCTTGGTCCCCCGGGTTCGGCCTTGGGTCCCCGTGCACTTAGGCCGAAATTAGGACCTGGGTCCCCGGGTACCCAGGCCGAAATGGCCCTGGGTCGCCGAGAACCAGGCCGAAAAAGACCTTTGGGTGCGTGATATTCACGCGCTCTGGGGTCATTGGAAAATTCGCCTGGGTATTGGGCCCTTGGTCCCCGGGTTCGGCCTTGGGTCCCCGTGCACTTAGGCCGAAATTAGACCTGGGTCCCGGGTACCCAGGCCGAAAAGGCCCTGGGTCGCCGAGAACCCAGGCCGAAAAAGACCTTTGGGTGCGTGATATTCACGCGCTCTGGGGTCATTGGAAAATTTGGCCTGGGTATTGGGCCCTTGGTCCCCGGGTTCGGCCTTGGGTCCCCGTGCACTTAGGCCGAAATTTAGGACCTGGGCCCCCGGGTACCCAGGCCGAAATGGCCCTGGGTCGCCGAGAACCCAGGCCGAAAAAGACCTTTGGGTGCGTGATATTCACGCGCTCTGGGGTCATTGGAAAATTCGGCCTGGGTATTGGGCCCTTGGTCCCCAGGTTCGGCCTTGGGTCCCCGTGCACTTAGGCCGAAATTAGGACCTGGGTCCCCGGGTACCCAGGCCGAAATGGCCCTGGGTCGCCGAGAACCCAGGCCGAAAAAGACCTTTGGGTGCGTGATATTCACGCGCTCTGGGGTCATTGGAAAATTTGGCCTGGGTATTGGGCCCTTGGTCCCCGGGTTCGGCCTTGGGTCCCCGTGCACTTAGGCCGAATTTAGGACCTGGGCCCCCGGGTACCCAGGCCGAAATGGCCCTGGGTCGCCGAGAACCCAGGCCGAAAAAGACCTTTGGGTGCGTGATATTCACGCGCTCTGGGGTCATTGGAAAATTCGGCCTGGGTATTGGGCCCTTGGTCCCCAGGTTCGCCTTGGGTCCCCGTGCACTTAGGCCGAAATTAGGACCTGGGTCCCGGGTACCCAGGCCGAAAAGGCCCTGGGTCGCCGAGAACCCAGGCCGAAAAAGACCTTTGGGTGCGTGATATTCACGCGCTCTGGGGTCATTGGAAAATTTGGCCTGGGTATTGGGGCCCTTGGTCCCCGGGTTCGCCTTGGGTCCCCGTGCACTTAGGCCGAAATTTAGGACCTGGGCCCCGGGTACCCAGGCCGAAAATGGCCCTGGGTCGCCGAGAACCCAGGCCGAAAAAGACCTTTGGGTGCGTGATATTCACGCGCTCTGGGGTCATTGGAAAATTCGCCTGGGTATTGGGCCCTTGGTCCCCAGGTTCGCCTTGGGTCCCCGTGCACTTAGGCCGAAATTAGGACCTGGGTCCCGGGTACCCAGGCCGAAAATGCCCTGGGTCGCCGAGAACCCAGGCCGAAAAAGACCTTTGGGTGCGTGATATTCACGCGCTCTGGGGTCATTGGAAAATTGGCCTGGGTATTGGGCCCTTGGTCCCCAGGGTTCAGCCTTGGGTCCCCGTGCACTTAGGCCGAAATTAGGACCTGGGCCCGGGTACCCAGGCCGAAAAGGCCCTGGGTCGCCGAGAACCCAGGCCGAAAAAGACCTTTGGGTGCGTGATATTCACGCGCTCTGGGGTCATTGGAAAATTCGCCTGGGTATTGGGCCCTTGGTCCCCAGGTTCGGCCTTGGGTCCCCGTGCACTTAGCCGAAATTAGGACCTGGGTCCCGGGTACCCAGGCCGAAATGGCCCTGGGTCGCCGAGAACCCAGGCCGAAAAAGACCTTTGGGTGCGTGATATTCACGCGCTCTGGGGTCATTGGAAAATTCGGCCTGGGTATTGGGCCCTTGGTCCCCAGGTTCGGCCTTGGGTCCCCGTGCACTTAGCCGAAATTAGGACCTGGGTCCCGGGTACCCAGGCCGAAAATGCCCTGGGTCGCCGAGAACCCAGGCCGAAAAAGACCTTTGGGTGCGTGATATTCACGCGCTCTGGGGTCATTGGAAAATTGGCCTGGGTATTGGGCCCTTGGTCCCCGGGTTCAGCCTTGGGTCCCCGTGCACTTAGCCTGAAATTAGGACCTGGGCCCCGGGTACCCAGGCCGAAAATGGCCCTGGGTCGCCGAGAACCCAGGCCGAAAAAGACCTTTGGGTGCGTGATATTCACGCGCTCTGGGGTCATTGGAAAATTTGGCCTGGGTATTGGGCCCTTGGTCCCCAGGGTTCAGCCTTGGGTCCCCGTGCACTTAGCCTGAAATTAGGACCTGGGTCCCCGGGTACCCAGGCCGAAAATGGCCCTGGGTCGCCGAGAACCCAGGCCGAAAAAGACCTTTGGGTGCGTGATATTCACGCGCTCTGGGGTCATTGGAAAATTCGGCCTGGGTATTGGGCCCTTGGTCCCCAGGTTCGGCCTTGGGTCCCCGTGCACTTAGCCGAAATTAGGACCTGGGTCCCGGGTACCCAGGCCGAAAATGGCCCCTGGGTCGCCGAGAACCCAGGCCGAAAAAGACCTTTGGGTGCGTGATATTCACGCGCTCTGGGGTCATTGGAAAATTTGGCCTGGGTATTGGGCCCTTGGTCCCCAGGGTTCAGCCTTGGGTCCCCGTGCACTTAGCCTGAAATTTGGACCTGGGCCCGGGTACCCAGGCCGAAAAGGCCCTGGGTCGCCGAGAACCCAGGCCGAAAAAGACCTTTGGGTGCGTGATATTCACGCGCTCTGGGGTCATTGGAAAATTCGGCCTGGGTATTGGGCCCTTGGTCCCCAGGGTTCGCCTTGGGTCCCCGTGCACTTAGGCCTGAAATTTAGGACCGGGTCCCCGGGTACCCAGGCCGAAATGGCCCTGGGTCGCCGAGAACCCAGGCCGAAAAAGACCTTTGGGTGCGTGATATTCACGCGCTCTGGGGTCATTGGAAAATTTGGCCTGGGTATTGGGCCCTTGGTCCCCAGGTTCAGCCTTGGGTCCCCGTGCACTTAGCCTGAAATTTGGACCTGGGCCCCGGGTACCCAGGCCGAAAATGGCCCTGGGTCGCCGAGAACCCAGGCCGAAAAAGACCTTTGGGTGCGTGATATTCACGCGCTCTGGGGTCATTGGAAAATTCGGCCTGGGTATTGGGCCCTTGGTCCCCAGGTTCGGCCTTGGGTCCCCGTGCACTTAGCCGAAATTAAACCTGGGTCCCCGGGTACCCAGGCCGAAAAGGCCCTGGGTCGCCGAGAACCCAGGCCGAAAAAGACCTTTGGGTGCGTGATATTCACGCGCTCTGGGGTCATTGGAAAATTTGGCCTGGGTATTGGGCCCTTGGTCCCCAGGTTCGGCCTTGGGTCCCCGTGCACTTAGCCGAAATTTGGACTGGGCCCCGGGTACCCAGGCCGAAATGGCCCTGGGTCGCCGAGAACCCAGGCCGAAAAAGACCTTTGGGTGCGTGATATTCACGCGCTCTGGGGTCATTGGAAAATTCGCCTGGGTATTGGGCCCTTGGTCCCCAGGTTCAGCCTTGGGTCCCCGTGCACTTAGCCTGAAATTATGACCTGGGTCCCCGGGTACCCAGGCCGAAAAGGCCCTGGGTCGCCGAGAACCCAGGCCGAAAAAGACCTTTGGGTGCGTGATATTCACGCGCTCTGGGGTCATTGGAAAATTGGCCTGGGTATTGGGCCCTTGGTCCCCAGGTTCAGCCTTGGGTCCCCGTGCACTTAGCCTGAAATTTGGACTGGGCCCGGGTACCCAGGCCGAAAATGGCCCTGGGTCGCCGAGAACCCAGGCCGAAAAAGACCTTTGGGTGCGTGATATTCACGCGCTCTGGGGTCATTGGAAAATTCGGCCTGGGTATTGGGCCCTTGGTCCCCAGGTTCGGCCTTGGGTCCCCGTGCACTTAGCCTGAAATTAGGACCTGGGTCCCCGGGTACCCAGGCCGAAATGCCCTGGGTCGCCGAGAACCCAGCCGAAAAAGACCTTTGGGTGCGTGATATTCACGCGCTCTGGGGTCATTGGAAAATTCGCCTGGGTATTGGGCCCTTGGTCCCCAGGTTCGGCCTTGGGTCCCCGTGCACTTAGCCTGAAATTAGGACCTGGGTCCCCGGGTACCCAGGCCGAAAAGGCCCTGGGTCGCCGAGAACCCAGGCCGAAAAAGACCTTTGGGTGCGTGATATTCACGCGCTCTGGGGTCATTGGAAAATTTGGCCTGGGTATTGGGCCCTTGGTCCCCAGGTTCAGCCTTGGGTCCCCGTGCACTTAGCCTGAAATTAGCCTGGAGCCCGGGTACCCAGGCCGAAAAGGCCCTGGGTCGCCGAGAACCCAGGCCGAAAAAGACCTTTGGGTGCGTGATATTCACGCGCTCTGGGGTCATTGGAAAATTCGGCCTGGGTATTGGGCCCTTGGTCCCCAGGTTCAGCCTTGGGTCCCCGTGCACTTAGCCTGAAATTTGGACCTGGGTCCCGGGTACCCAGGCCGAAAATGGCCCTGGGTCGCCGAGAACCCAGGCCGAAAAAGACCTTTGGGTGCGTGATATTCACGCGCTCTGGGGTCATTGGAAAATTCGGCCTGGGTATTGGGCCCTTGGTCCCCAGGTTCAGCCTTGGGTCCCCGTGCACTTAGCCTGAAATTTGGACCCGGGTACCCTGGCCGAAAAGGCCCTGGGTCGCCGAGAACCCGGCCGAAAAAGACCTTTGGGTGCGTGATATTCACGCGCTCTGGGGTCATTGGAAAATTTGGCCTGGGTATTGGGCCCTTGGTCCCCAGGTTCAGCCTTGGGTCCCCGTGCACTTAGCCTGAAATTTGGACCCGGGTACCCTGGCCGAAAAGGCCCTGGGTCGCCGAGAACCCGGCCGAAAAAGACCTTTGGGTGCGTGATATTCACGCGCTCTGGGGTCATTGGAAAATTCGGCCTGGGTATTGGGCCCTTGGTCCCCAGGTTCAGCCTTGGGTCCCCGTGCACTTAGCCTGAAATTTGGACCCGGGTACCCTGGCCGAAAAGGCCCTGGGTCGCCGAGAACCCAGGCCGAAAAAGACCTTTGGGTGCGTGATATTCACGCGCTCTGGGGTCATTGGAAAATTGGCCTGGGTATTGGGCCCTTGGTCCCCAGGTTCAGCCTTGGGTCCCCGTGCACTTAGCCGAAATTAGGACCTGGGTCCCGGGTACCCAGGCCGAAAAGGCCCTGGGTCGCCGAGAACCCAGGCCGAAAAAGACCTTTGGGTGCGTGATATTCACGCGCTCTGGGGTCATTGGAAAATTGGCCTGGGTATTGGGCCCTTGGTCCCCAGGTTCAGCCTTGGGTCCCCGTGCACTTAGCCTGAAATTTGGACCTGGGTACCCTGGCCGAAATGGCCCTGGGTCGCCGAGAACCCAGGCCGAAAAAGACCTTTGGGTGCGTGATATTCACGCGCTCTGGGGTCATTGGAAAATTCGGCCTGGGTATTGGGCCCTTGGTCCCCAGGTTCGGCCTTGGGTCCCCGTGCACTTAGGCCGAAATTAGGACCTGGGTCCCGGGTACCCAGGCCGAAAAGGCCCTGGGTCGCCGAGAACCCAGGCCGAAAAAGACCTTTGGGTGCGTGATATTCACGCGCTCTGGGGTCATTGGAAAATTCGGCCTGGGTATTGGGCCCTTGGTCCCCAGGTTCGGCCTTGGGTCCCCGTGCACTTAGCCTGAAATTAGGACCTGGGTCCCCGGGTACCCAGGCCGAAAAGGCCCTGGGTCGCCGAGAACCCAGGCCGAAAAAGACCTTTGGGTGCGTGATATTCACGCGCTCTGGGGTCATTGGAAAATTGGCCTGGGTATTGGGCCCTTGGTCCCCAGGTTCAGCCTTGGGTCCCCGTGCACTTAGCCTGAAATTTGGACCGGGTCCCGGGTACCCAGGCCGAAAATGGCCCTGGGTCGCCGAGAACCCAGGCCGAAAAAGACCTTTGGGTGCGTGATATTCACGCGCTCTGGGGTCATTGGAAAATTCGGCCTGGGTATTGGGCCCTTGGTCCCCAGGTTCAGCCTTGGGTCCCCGTGCACTTATGCCGAAATTAGGACCTGGGTCCCGGGTACCCAGGCCGAAATGGCCCTGGGTCGCCGAGAACCCAGGCCGAAAAAGACCTTTGGGTGCGTGATATTCACGCGCTCTGGGGTCATTGGAAAATTTGGCCTGGGTATTGGGCCCTTGGTCCCCAGGGTTCAGCCTTGGGTCCCCGTGCACTTAGCCGAAATTAGGACCTGGGTCCCGGGTACCCAGGCCGAAATGGCCCTGGGTCGCCGAGAACCCAGGCCGAAAAAGACCTTTGGGTGCGTGATATTCACGCGCTCTGGGGTCATTGGAAAATTGGCCTGGGTATTGGGCCCTTGGTCCCCGGGTTCGGCCTTGGGTCCCCGTGCACTTAGGCCGAAATTTAGGACCGGGTCCCGGGTACCCAGGCCGAAAATGGCCCTGGGTCGCCGAGAACCCAGGCCGAAAAAGACCTTTGGGTGCGTGATATTCACGCGCTCTGGGGTCATTGGAAAATTTGGCCTGGGTATTGGGCCCTTGGTCCCCAGGGTTCAGCCTTGGGTCCCCGTGCACTTAGCCGAAATTAGGACCTGGGTCCCTGGGTACCCAGGCCGAAATGGCCCTGGGTCGCCGAGAACCCAGGCCGAAAAAGACCTTTGGGTGCGTGATATTCACGCGCTCTGGGGTCATTGGAAAATTCGGCCTGGGTATTGGGCCCTTGGTCCCCAGGTTCGGCCTTGGGTCCCCGTGCACTTAGGCCGAAATTAGGACCTGGGTCCCCGGGTACCCAGGCCGAAAATGGCCCTGGGTCGCCGAGAACCCAGGCCGAAAAAGACCTTTGGGTGCGTGATATTCACGCGCTCTGGGGTCATTGGAAAATTCGGCCTGGGTATTGGGCCCTTGGTCCCTCAGGTTCGGCCTTGGGTCCCCGTGCACTTAGCCGAAATTAGGACCTGGGTCCCGGGTACCCAGGCCGAAAAGGCCCTGGGTCGCCGAGAACCCAGGCCGAAAAAGACCTTTGGGTGCGTGATATTCACGCGCTCTGGGGTCATTGGAAAATTGGCCTGGGTATTGGGCCCTTGGTCCCCAGGGTTCAGCCTTGGGTCCCCGTGCACTTAGCCTGAAATTAGGACCTGGGTCCCGGGTACCCAGGCCGAAATGGCCCTGGGTCGCCGAGAACCCAGGCCGAAAAAGACCTTTGGGTGCGTGATATTCACGCGCTCTGGGGTCATTGGAAAATTCGGCCTGGGTATTGGGCCCTTGGTCCCCGGGTTCGGCCTTGGGTCCCCGTGCACTTAGGCCGAAATTAGGACCTGGGTCCCCGGGTACCCAGGCCGAAAATGGCCCTGGGTCGCCGAGAACCCAGGCCGAAAAAGACCTTTGGGTGCGTGATATTCACGCGCTCTGGGGTCATTGGAAAATTCGGCCTGGGTATTGGGCCCTTGGTCCCCAGGGTTCGGCCTTGGGTCCCCGTGCACTTAGCCGAAATTAGGACCTGGGTCCCGGGTACCCAGGCCGAAATGGCCCTGGGTCGCCGAGAACCCAGGCCGAAAAAGACCTTTGGGTGCGTGATATTCACGCGCTCTGGGGTCATTGGAAAATTGGCCTGGGTATTGGGCCCTTGGTCCCCAGGGTTCAGCCTTGGGTCCCCGTGCACTTAGCCGAAATTAGGACCTGGGTCCCGGGTACCCAGGCCGAAATGGCCCTGGGTCGCCGAGAACCCAGGCCGAAAAAGACCTTTGGGTGCGTGATATTCACGCGCTCTGGGGTCATTGGAAAATTTGGCCTGGGTATTGGGCCCTTGGTCCCCGGGTTCGGCCTTGGGTCCCCGTGCACTTAGGCCGAAATTAGGACCGGGGTCTCGGGTACCCAGGCCGAAAATGGCCCTGGGTCGCCGAGAACCCAGGCCGAAAAAGACCTTTGGGTGCGTGATATTCACGCGCTCTGGGGTCATTGGAAAATTTGGCCTGGGTATTGGGCCCTTGGTCCCCAGGGTTCGGCCTTGGGTCCCCGTGCACTTAGCCGAAATTAGGACCTGGGTCCCTGGGTACCCAGGCCGAAATGGCCCTGGGTCGCCGAGAACCCAGGCCGAAAAAGACCTTTGGGTGCGTGATATTCACGCGCTCTGGGGTCATTGGAAAATTCGGCCTGGGTATTGGGCCCTTGGTCCCCGGGTTCGGCCTTGGGTCCCCGTGCACTTAGGCCGAAATTAGGACCTGGGTCCCGGGTACCCAGGCCGAAAATGGCCCTGGGTCGCCGAGAACCCAGGCCGAAAAAGACCTTTGGGTGCGTGATATTCACGCGCTCTGGGGTCATTGGAAAATTCGGCCTGGGTATTGGGCCCTTGGTCCCCGGGTTCGCCTTGGGTCCCCGTGCACTTAGCCGAAATTAGGACCTGGGTCCCGGGTACCCAGGCCGAAATGGCCCTGGGTCGCCGAGAACCCAGGCCGAAAAAGACCTTTGGGTGCGTGATATTCACGCGCTCTGGGGTCATTGGAAAATTTGGCCTGGGTATTGGGCCCTTGGTCCCCGGGTTCGAGCCTTGGGTCCCCGTGCACTTAGCCTGAAATTAGGACCTGGGTCCCGGGTACCCAGGCCGAAAATGGCCCTGGGTCGCCGAGAACCCAGGCCGAAAAAGACCTTTGGGTGCGTGATATTCACGCGCTCTGGGGTCATTGGAAAATTGGCCTGGGTATTGGGCCCTTGGTCCCCGGGTTCGGCCTTGGGTCCCCGTGCACTTAGCCTGAAATTAGGACCTGGGTCCCCGGGTACCCAGGCCGAAAAGGCCCTGGGTCGCCGAGAACCCAGGCCGAAAAAGACCTTTGGGTGCGTGATATTCACGCGCTCTGGGGTCATTGGAAAATTGGCCTGGGTATTGGGCCCTTGGTCCCCAGGTTCGGCCTTGGGTCCCCGTGCACTTAGCCGAAATTAGGACCTGGGTCCCGGGTACCCAGGCCGAAATGGCCCTGGGTCGCCGAGAACCCAGGCCGAAAAAGACCTTTGGGTGCGTGATATTCACGCGCTCTGGGGTCATTGGAAAATTCGGCCTGGGTATTGGGCCCTTGGTCCCCAGGTTCAGCCTTGGGTCCCCGTGCACTTAGCCGAAATTAGGGCCTGGGTCCCGGGTACCCAGGCCGAAATGGCCCTGGGTCGCCGAGAACCCAGGCCGAAAAAGACCTTTGGGTGCGTGATATTCACGCGCTCTGGGGTCATTGGAAAATTGGCCTGGGTATTGGGCCCTTGGTCCCCAGGTTCGCCTTGGGTCCCCGTGCACTTAGCCTGAAATTTGGACCTGGGTCCCCGGGTACCCAGGCCGAAAATGGCCCTGGGTCGCCGAGAACCCAGGCCGAAAAAGACCTTTGGGTGCGTGATATTCACGCGCTCTGGGGTCATTGGAAAATTGGCCTGGGTATTGGGCCCTTGGTCCCCAGGTTCAGCCTTGGGTCCCCGTGCACTTAGCCGAAATTAGGACCTGGGTCCCGGGTACCCAGGCCGAAAATGGCCCTGGGTCGCCGAGAACCCAGGCCGAAAAAGACCTTTGGGTGCGTGATATTCACGCGCTCTGGGGTCATTGGAAAATTCGGCCTGGGTATTGGGCCCTTGGTCCCCGGGTTCGCCTTGGGTCCCCGTGCACTTAGCCTGAAATTAGGACCTGGGTCCCGGGTACCCAGGCCGAAAATGGCCCTGGGTCGCCGAGAACCCAGGCCGAAAAAGACCTTTGGGTGCGTGATATTCACGCGCTCTGGGGTCATTGGAAAATTGGCCTGGGTATTGGGCCCTTGGTCCCCAGGTTCAGCCTTGGGTCCCCGTGCACTTAGCCGAAATTAGGACCTGGGTCCCGGGTACCCTGGCCGAAAATGGCCCTGGGTCGCCGAGAACCCAGGCCGAAAAAGACCTTTGGGTGCGTGATATTCACGCGCTCTGGGGTCATTGGAAAATTCGGCCTGGGTATTGGGCCCTTGGTCCCCAGGTTCGAGCCTTGGGTCCCCGTGCACTTAGCCGAAATTAGGACCTGGGTCCCGGGTACCCAGGCCGAAAATGGCCCTGGGTCGCCGAGAACCCAGGCCGAAAAAGACCTTTGGGTGCGTGATATTCACGCGCTCTGGGGTCATTGGAAAATTTGGCCTGGGTATTGGGCCCTTGGTCCCCGGGTTCAGCCTTGGGTCCCCGTGCACTTAGCCGAAATTAGGACCTGGGTCCCCGGGTACCCAGGCCGAAAATGGCCCTGGGTCGCCGAGAACCCAGGCCGAAAAAGACCTTTGGGTGCGTGATATTCACGCGCTCTGGGGTCATTGGAAAATTTCGGCCTGGGTATTGGGCCCTTGGTCCCCAGGTTCAGCCTTGGGTCCCCGTGCACTTAGCCGAAATTAGGACCTGGGTCCCCGGGTACCCAGGCCGAAATGGCCCTGGGTCGCCGAGAACCCAGGCCGAAAAAGACCTTTGGGTGCGTGATATTCACGCGCTCTGGGGTCATTGGAAAATTCGGCCTGGGTATTGGGCCCTTGGTCCCCGGGTTCGGCCTTGGGTCCCCGTGCACTTAGCCGAAATTAGGACTGGGTCCCGGGTACCCAGGCCGAAATGGCCCTGGGTCGCCGAGAACCCAGGCCGAAAAAGACCTTTGGGTGCGTGATATTCACGCGCTCTGGGGTCATTGGAAAATTTGGCCTGGGTATTGGGCCCTTGGTCCCCGGGTTCGGCCTTGGGTCCCCGTGCACTTAGCCGAAATTAGGACCTGGGTCCCGGGTACCCAGGCCGAAATGGCCCTGGGTCGCCGAGAACCCAGGCCGAAAAAGACCTTTGGGTGCGTGATATTCACGCGCTCTGGGGTCATTGGAAAATTCGGCCTGGGTATTGGGCCCTTGGTCCCCGGGTTCGACTTGGGTCCCCGTGCACTTAGGCCGAAATTAGGACCTGGGTCCCCGGGTACCCAGGCCGAAATGGCCCTGGGTCGCCGAGAACCCAGGCCGAAAAAGACCTTTGGGTGCGTGATATTCACGCGCTCTGGGGTCATTGGAAAATTGGCCTGGGTATTGGGCCCTTGGTCCCCAGGTTCGGCCTTGGGTCCCCGTGCACTTAGCCGAAATTAGGGACCTGGGTCCCGGGTACCCAGGCCGAAATGGCCCTGGGTCGCCGAGAACCCAGGCCGAAAAAGACCTTTGGGTGCGTGATATTCACGCGCTCTGGGGTCATTGGAAAATTCGGCCTGGGTATTGGGCCCTTGGTCCCCAGGGTTCAGCCTTGGGTCCCCGTGCACTTAGGCCGAAATTAGGACCTGGGTCCCGGGTACCCAGGCCGAAATGGCCCTGGGTCGCCGAGAACCCAGGCCGAAAAAGACCTTTGGGTGCGTGATATTCACGCGCTCTGGGGTCATTGGAAAATTCGGCCTGGGTATTGGGCCCTTGGTCCCCGGGTTCGGCCTTGGGTCCCCGTGCAC
The DNA here is from genome assembly GCA_019650275.1 of Xylocarpus granatum. Taxonomy (NCBI): domain Eukaryota; kingdom Viridiplantae; phylum Streptophyta; class Magnoliopsida; order Sapindales; family Meliaceae; genus Xylocarpus; species Xylocarpus granatum. The sequence goes on from BNST01003162.1 coordinate 35,139, forward strand.
TTAGCCGAAATTAGGACCTGGGTCCCCGGGTACCCAGGCCGAAATGGCCCTGGGTCGCCGAGAACCCAGGCCGAAAAAGACCTTTGGGTGCGTGATATTCACGCGCTCTGGGGTCATTGGAAAATTCGGCCTGGGTGTTGGGCCCTTGGTCCCCGGGTTCGACCTTGGGTCCCCGTGCACTTAGGCCGAAATTAGGACCTGGGTCCCCGGGTACCCAGGCCGAAAATGGCCCTGGGTCGCCGAGAACCCAGGCCGAAAAAGACCTTTGGGTGCGTGATATTCACGCGCTCTGGGGTCATTGGAAAATTCGGCCTGGGTATTGGGCCCTTGGTCCCCGGGTTCGGCCTTGGGTCCCCGTGCACTTAGGCCGAAATTAGGACCTGGGTCCCCGGGTACCCAGGCCGAAATGGCCCTGGGTCGCCGAGAACCCAGGCCGAAAAAGACCTTTGGGTGCGTGATATTCACGCGCTCTGGGGTCATTGGAAAATTTCGGCCTGGGTATTGGGCCCTTGGTCCCCGGGTTCAGCCTTGGGTCCCCGTGCACTTAGGCCGAAATTAGGACCTGGGTCCCTGGGTACCCAGGCCGAAATGGCCCTGGGTCGCCGAGAACCCAGGCCGAAAAAGACCTTTGGGTGCGTGATATTCACGCGCTCTGGGGTCATTGGAAAATTCGGCCTGGGTATTGGGCCCTTGGTCCCCAGGTTCGCCTTGGGTCCCCGTGCACTTAGGCCGAAATTAGGACCTGGGTCCCCGGGTACCCAGGCGAAATGGCCCTGGGTCGCCGAGAACCCAGGCCGAAAAAGACCTTTGGGTGCGTGATATTCACGCGCTCTGGGGTCATTGGAAAATTCGGCCTGGGTGTTGGGCCCTTGGTCCCCGGGTTCAGCCTTGGGTCCCCGTGCACTTAGGCCGAAATTAGGACCTGGGTCCCCGGGTACCCATGGCCGAAATGGCCCTGGGTCGCCGAGAACCCAGGCCGAAAAAGACCTTTGGGTGCGTGATATTCACGCGCTCTGGGGTCATTGGAAAATTCGGCCTGGGTGTTGGGCCCTTGGTCCCGGGTTCGACCTTGGGTCCCCGGGCACTTAGGCCGAAATTAGGACCTGGGTCCCGGGTACCCAGGCCGAAAATGGCCCTGGGTCGCCGAGAACCCAGGCCGAAAAAGACCTTTGGGTGCGTGATATTCACGCGCTCTGGGGTCATTGGAAAATTCGGCCTGGGTGTTGGGCCCTTGGTCCCCGGGTTCGACCTTGGGTCCCCGTGCACTTAGGCCGAAATTAGGACCTGGGTCCCCGGGTACCCAGGCCGAAAATGGCCCTGGGTCGCCGAGAACCCAGGCCGAAAAAGACCTTTGGGTGCGTGATATTCACGCGCTCTGGGGTCATTGGAAAATTCGGCCTGGGTGTTGGGCCCTTGGTCCCCGGGTTTCGACCTTGGGTCCCCGGGCACTTAGCCGAAATTAGGACCTGGGTCCCCGGGTACCCAGGCAAAATGGCCCTGGGTCGCCGAGAACCCAGGCCGAAAAAGACCTTTGGGTGCGTGATATTCACGCGCTCTGGGGTCATTGGAAAATTCGGCCTGGGTGTTGGGCCCTTGGTCCCCGGGTTTCGACCTTGGGTCCCCGGGCACTTAGGCCGAAATTAGGACCTGGGTCCCCGGGTACCCAGGCCGAAAATGGCCCTGGGTCGCCGAGAACCCAGGCCGAAAAAGACCTTTGGGTGCGTGATATTCACGCGCTCTGGGGTCATTGGAAAATTCGGCCTGGGTGTTGGGCCCTTGGTCCCCGGGTTTCGACCTTGGGTCCCCGGGCACTTAGGCCGAAATTAGGACCTGGGTCCCCGGGTACCCAGGCCGAAATGGCCCTGGGTCGCCGAGAACCCAGGCCGAAAAAGACCTTTGGGTGCGTGATATTCACGCGCTCTGGGGTCATTGGAAAATTCGGCCTGGGTGTTGGGCCCTTGGTCCCCGGGTTCGACCTTGGGTCCCCGGCACTTAGGCCGAAATTAGGACCTGGGTCCCCCGGGTACCCAGGCCGAAATGGCCCTGGGTCGCCGAGAACCCAGGCCGAAAAAGACCTTTGGGTGCGTGATATTCACGCGCTCTGGGGTCATTGGAAAATTCGGCCTGGGTATTGGGCCCTTGGTCCCCGGGTTCGGCCTTGGGTCCCCGTGCACTTAGGCCGAAATTAGGACCTGGGTCCCCGGGTACCCAGGCCGAAATGGCCCTGGGTCGCCGAGAACCCAGGCCGAAAAAGACCTTTGGGTGCGTGATATTCACGCGCTCTGGGGTCATTGGAAAATTTGGCCTGGGTATTGGGCCCTTGGTCCCCGGGTTCGGCCTTGGGTCCCCGTGCACTTAGGCCGAAATTAGGACCTGGGTCCCCGGGTACCCAGGCCGAAATGGCCCTGGGTCGCCGAGAACCCAGGCCGAAAAAGACCTTTGGGTGCGTGATATTCACGCGCTCTGGGGTCATTGGAAAATTCGGCCTGGGTGTTGGGCCCTTGGTCCCCGGGTTCGGCCTTGGGTCCCCGTGCACTTAGGCCGAAATTAGGACCTGGGTCCCCGGGTACCCAGGCCGAAATGGCCCTGGGTCGCCGAGAACCCAGGCCGAAAAAGACCTTTGGGTGCGTGATATTCACGCGCTCTGGGGTCATTGGAAAATTTGGCCTGGGTATTGGGCCCTTGGTCCCCCGGGTTCGGCCTTGGGTCCCCGTGCACTTAGGCCGAAATTAGGACCTGGGTCCCCGGGTACCCAGGCCGAAATGGCCCTGGGTCGCCGAGAACCCAGGCCGAAAAAGACCTTTGGGTGCGTGATATTCACGCGCTCTGGGGTCATTGGAAAATTTCGGCCTGGGTATTGGGCCCTTGGTCCCCGGGTTCGGCCTTGGGTCCCCGTGCACTTAGGCCGAAATTAGGACCTGGGTCCCCGGGTACCCAGGCCGAAATGGCCCTGGGTCGCCGAGAACCCAGGCCGAAAAAGACCTTTGGGTGCGTGATATTCACGCGCTCTGGGGTCATTGGAAAATTCGGCCTGGGTATTGGGCCCTTGGTCCCCAGGTTCGGCCTTGGGTCCCCGTGCACTTAGGCCGAAATTAGGACCTGGGTCCCCGGGTACCCAGGCCGAAATGGCCCTGGGTCGCCGAGAACCCAGGCCGAAAAAGACCTTTGGGTGCGTGATATTCACGCGCTCTGGGGTCATTGGAAAATTTGGCCTGGGTATTGGGCCCTTGGTCCCCGGGTTCGGCCTTGGGTCCCCGTGCACTTAGGCCGAAATTAGGACCTGGGTCCCCGGGTACCCAGGCCGAAATGGCCCTGGGTCGCCGAGAACCCAGGCCGAAAAAGACCTTTGGGTGCGTGATATTCACGCGCTCTGGGGTCATTGGAAAATTTGGCCTGGGTATTGGGCCCTTGGTCCCCGGGTTCGGCCTTGGGTCCCCGTGCACTTAGGCCGAAATTAGGACCTGGGTCCCCGGGTACCCAGGCCGAAATGGCCCTGGGTCGCCGAGAACCCAGGCCGAAAAAGACCTTTGGGTGCGTGATATTCACGCGCTCTGGGGTCATTGGAAAATTTGGCCTGGGTATTGGGCCCTTGGTCCCCGGGTTCGGCCTTGGGTCCCCGTGCACTTAGGCCGAAATTAGGACCTGGGTCCCGGGTACCCAGGCCGAAATGGCCCTGGGTCGCCGAGAACCCAGGCCGAAAAAGACCTTTGGGTGCGTGATATTCACGCGCTCTGGGGTCATTGGAAAATTTCGGCCTGGGTATTGGGCCCTTGGTCCCCGGGTTCGGCCTTGGGTCCCCGTGCACTTAGGCCGAAATTAGGACCTGGGTCCCCGGGTACCCAGGCCGAAATGGCCCTGGGTCGCCGAGAACCCAGGCCGAAAAAGACCTTTGGGTGCGTGATATTCACGCGCTCTGGGGTCATTGGAAAATTCGCCTGGGTATTGGGCCCTTGGTCCCCGGGTTCGGCCTTGGGTCCCGTGCACTTAGGCCGAAATTAGGACCTGGGTCCCCGGGTACCCAGGCCGAAATGGCCCTGGGTCGCCGAGAACCCAGGCCGAAAAAGACCTTTGGGTGCGTGATATTCACGCGCTCTGGGGTCATTGGAAAATTTCGGCCTGGGTATTGGGCCCTTGGTCCCCGGGTTCGGCCTTGGGTCCCCGTGCACTTAGGCCGAAATTAGGACCTGGGTCCCTGGGTACCCAGGCCGAAATGGCCCTGGGTCGCCGAGAACCCAGGCCGAAAAAGACCTTTGGGTGCGTGATATTCACGCGCTCTGGGGTCATTGGAAAATTCGGCCTGGGTATTGGGCCCTTGGTCCCCGGGTTCGGCCTTGGGTCCCCGTGCACTTAGGCCGAAATTAGGACCTGGGTCCCGGGTACCCAGGCCGAAATGGCCCTGGGTCGCCGAGAACCCAGGCCGAAAAAGACCTTTGGGTGCGTGATATTCACGCGCTCTGGGGTCATTGGAAAATTCGGCCTGGGTATTGGGCCCTTGGTCCCCGGGTTCGGCCTTGGGTCCCCGGGCACTTAGGCCGAAATTAGGACCTGGGTCCCCGGGTACCCAGGCCGAAATGGCCCTGGGTCGCCGAGAACCCAGGCCGAAAAAGACCTTTGGGTGCGTGATATTCACGCGCTCTGGGGTCATTGGAAAATTTCGGCCTGGGTATTGGGCCCTTGGTCCCCGGGTTCGGCCTTGGGTCCCCGTGCACTTAGGCCGAAATTAGGACCTGGGTCCCGGGTACCCAGGCCGAAAATGGCCTGGGTCGCCGAGAACCCAGGCCGAAAAAGACCTTTGGGTGCGTGATATTCACGCGCTCTGGGGTCATTGGAAAATTTCGGCCTGGGTGTTGGGCCCTTGGTCCCCGGGTTCGGCCTTGGGTCCCCGTGCACTTAGGCCGAAATTAGGACCTGGGTCCCGGGTACCCAGGCCGAAATGGCCCTGGGTCGCCGAGAACCCAGGCCGAAAAAGACCTTTGGGTGCGTGATATTCACGCGCTCTGGGGTCATTGGAAAATTCGGCCTGGGTATTGGGCCCTTGGTCCCCGGGTTCGGCCTTGGGTCCCCGTGCACTTAGGCCGAAATTAGGACCTGGGTCCCCGGGTACCCAGGCCGAAATGGCCCTGGGTCGCCGAGAACCCAGGCCGAAAAAGACCTTTGGGTGCGTGATATTCACGCGCTCTGGGGTCATTGGAAAATTCGGCCTGGGTATTGGGCCCTTGGTCCCCAGGTTCGGCCTTGGGTCCCCGTGCACTTAGGCCGAAATTAGGACCTGGGTCCCGGGTACCCAGGCCGAAATGGCCCTGGGTCGCCGAGAACCCAGGCCGAAAAAGACCTTTGGGTGCGTGATATTCACGCGCTCTGGGGTCATTGGAAAATTCGGCCTGGGTATTGGGCCCTTGGTCCCCGGGTTCGGCCTTGGGTCCCCGTGCACTTAGGCCGAAATTAGGACCTGGGTCCCCGGTACCCAGGCCGAAATGGCCCTGGGTCGCCGAGAACCCAGGCCGAAAAAGACCTTTGGGTGCGTGATATTCACGCGCTCTGGGGTCATTGGAAAATTTGGCCTGGGTATTGGGCCCTTGGTCCCCCGGGTTCGGCCTTGGGTCCCCGTGCACTTAGCCGAAATTAGGACCTGGGTCCCGGGTACCCAGGCCGAAATGGCCCTGGGTCGCCGAGAACCCAGGCCGAAAAAGACCTTTGGGTGCGTGATATTCACGCGCTCTGGGGTCATTGGAAAATTCGGCCTGGGTATTGGGCCCTTGGTCCCAGGTTCGGCCTTGGGTCCCCGTGCACTTAGGCCGAAATTAGGACCTGGGTCCCCGGGTACCCAGGCCGAAATGGCCCTGGGTCGCCGAGAACCCAGGCCGAAAAAGACCTTTGGGTGCGTGATATTCACGCGCTCTGGGGTCATTGGAAAATTCGCCTGGGTATTGGGCCCTTGGTCCCCAGGGTTCGGCCTTGGGTCCCCGTGCACTTAGGCCGAAATTAGGACCTGGGTCCCTGGGTACCCAGGCCGAAATGGCCTTGGGTCGCCGAGAACCCAGGCCGAAAAAGACCTTTGGGTGCGTGATATTCACGCGCTCTGGGGTCATTGGAAAATTCGCCTGGGTATTGGGCCCTTGGTCCCCAGGTTCGGCCTTGGGTCCCCGGCACTTAGGCCGAAATTAGGACCTGGGTCCCTGGGTACCCAGGCCGAAATGGCCCTGGGTCGCCGAGAACCCAGGCCGAAAAAGACCTTTGGGTGCGTGATATTCACGCGCTCTGGGGTCATTGGAAAATTTGGCCTGGGTATTGGGCCCTTGGTCCCCGGGTTCGGCCTTGGGTCCCCTGTGCACTTAGGCCGAAATTAGGACCTGGGTCCCCGGGTACCCAGGCCGAAATGGCCCTGGGTCGCCGAGAACCCAGGCCGAAAAAGACCTTTGGGTGCGTGATATTCACGCGCTCTGGGGTCATTGGAAAATTCGCCTGGGTATTGGGCCCTTGGTCCCCAGGTTCGGCCTTGGGTCCCCGTGCACTTAGGCCGAAATTAGGACCTGGGTCCCCGGGTACCCAGGCCGAAATGGCCCTGGGTCGCCGAGAACCCAGGCCGAAAAAGACCTTTGGGTGCGTGATATTCACGCGCTCTGGGGTCATTGGAAAATTCGGCCTGGGTATTGGGCCCTTGGTCCCTAGGTTCGGCCTTGGGTCCCCGTGCACTTAGGCCGAAATTAGGACCTGGGTCCCCGGGTACCCAGGCCGAAATGGCCCTGGGTCGCCGAGAACCCAGGCCGAAAAAGACCTTTGGGTGCGTGATATTCACGCGCTCTGGGGTCATTGGAAA
>BNST01003163.1:0-138311 GCA_019650275.1 Xylocarpus granatum
TAAAAAAAAAAGTTTTTTTTTAATCTCCAAGCACATCAACCAACAGGGCGGCGGGTGGGGCGGAGGGGACTGCGAGACGAGCGCGTGGCTGGTGGGGGGGCGGGGGTTGGGAGAGCGGGAGGGGAGCGGGGAGGGTGAGCATAAATACCTCGCGATAGGCAATGCTCTGCGCGTGCTGGATGATAACTCGCTGTAGTAAGGGGTGTGTGGGGTGAGGGGGTTTGTGGGAGTGTGGTGTGTGGGGGCAGAGAGTCCTATAACAATTGTTACTGTTTGAACGTAGCAGTTTCAGTCGAGAGAAAGGAGAACACGAGTGGTGTACCTTTAGAGTTCTGCATACTCTACCCACGTTGGCGCACATCCGAAATTATCGGATAAACGCCGTAGATGATTATCCGGCTAACGGGTTTTAGAAGGTTTTATCCCGGAAGGCGGCGAAGTACAGCAACGGAGTCGAGGAAATGCCCGTCACTCAAGAAAACAAAAAATGGTGGACAGGATGTTTATTGAATTGGGCTTTAAATTAGGACGGACGATAGGAGACGAGCTAAGCTCAATGGGTACAAATTAGAAAACTCCTGATGGGCCGACAAAAGTGGGCTAAGCCCAATATCATGGGGTGGGTTATAAATGAACGCCATAATCCTTTTGAATATTTAAGAAAATAATATTATTTTTAATAAAATAAATAACGATTCAATATTAGTCTTATGGGTGTGGGTGGTATTTGAAATTCGGCCCGAATATATGATTCCCATAAATATTAAGATCAAAACATTGTTGTAATTAAAATTATTATGCGGTTTTACGCTTGTGTATTTGTTCATTGTTTGTTTGATTTTACAGATATGGCATTTATTTGTAAATAGACCAGATTCGAAACTACAAACATGGTGACCTGCTTTAGCATTCTTGTGTTACGTCTGGAGTTTGATTGCTGGCCAGCCTTGCCACTTAAAACATTCATGTTTTGATTTAATTATTGGTAGAATACAACTACACAAACTGTTATTGCTTCTTCTAAAACTTTCCTTCCCATTCACAAATTTTGACACAGAAAAATGACAAGAAGACTTGTCTGTTGTGGATATACTCGATTGCTTTATCAAACTTCTTCGCGCAGGAAAATTGAACCCACCCGTTGAAGATAATCTTCACAAAAATCAAGCAGATCAAGTTTTTGATCATGCTACTTGGGGATTTCCCTTCATTTTTCAATGGAAATCGGGGAGGCTGTCCGTGAGTTCGGATCAGGCCGCAGCAACTGTACCCGTCCGTACAGTTTTGTTGGGTGTGGTGTTCTTGGATTCTGATTTTCTGGCGGACGAAGAAGGTGGCTTTTTCCAGCACCTCTCCTTGTTTACATCTATTTCTATCTGTTCTTGCCTGCACTCTTCGCTGCAGAAAGGCGTGTCTCCTCTGCAAAATTTCACCAATAATTCATAATTTAGCAATCAAGCTCAGATAATTAATCAAACAAACAAACAATAAATAAACTGACTATGCACATCTGGGTAAATTTGTATGACCTTGACCGAAGAATGACTGTTGTTTTTCACAGATTTATACGATTTTCAGCAAAATTCCCATCTGGGTATGACGGATTTTCACGCAAGTGAAGAAAGGAACAAATTTAAAATTTAAACACTGAAAATAACTAAATCGAGCCGAGTCTTGTATTGTATCTAACCTGTACATGTAGATGTCTGAGTTAAAGCCGAGCGGTTTCTGGCAAAGAAAACACGCATCAAGAAAGTGTGGCTGCTGGTAATCAACGCACCCGGCGTAATAATAAGACATCGCCGATAAAATGCTATGAATCGAAACGAAAGCTAAAATGCACAGGTGAGAGAAAACAACATAAGAGTAAACAAGTTGGGGACGGGCGAGGAGGTAGGTCAATTTATAGCGACGTGGCCGAGAAAGAGAAGTTGAATTGAGAGAATCGAGTACATTAGAGACCACGCTAAAAAGATAATTTCTTTAGTTTGTATTATAATGCTGATTGTCTCCCAAATATTATTGGAGGAGACAGAAAGTAACGGCTGATTGAAAACCAGCGGCGTACGATTAAATCTATTGGCCCAACCCAATACATGCATAATGAATCTATTCAACAAATTAAATAAACAATATTCTTTTTTTTTAAAATAAATAATAATAAATAATTATAATATTTTTATTATTTTTATTTTTATGTAGTTGATAGGTTTCCATTCCTCTCACCCCTCGACACTTCTCGGTGATATCTTATTCAATGTTGAAATTTTAAATAAACTTAAACATTCGAAATTGTTGTTACAGGAGAATGTCTACGAGATGATTTTGCGAGGTATGCATGTAAATAGTTGTACATTAATTGAGTTGCAAGAATTGTGTTCATTATAATTTAAAATTTTAATCAATAATAGAAAAAAAGGCAGTTAAAAAAGAATAAGGTTTGGTTATTGTCTCCTTTGGCCACACCCCTTCCCCGCGTACACCAGGCAGCTCCTTCGAACATTGTCCGGTACACGTGCGATCTGGTTCTAAGTTGTTGGAACGATCACGATCTACGAGGTAGGCTAAATTAACGGTGCATGTTTTGCCACGATGATATATATATATATATATGATGTGACCTCAATTATAAGGGGGTATCAAACACCCACGTTGAAGCATGAGCGCTGTCGTTTTTGTTTTGACTTGCGAGACTATCATGAATAGAGCCACAGCTTTTGCGAGCTTAGAATATGTCTGCTAATGCATTAAAAATATTTGGGTTAAATTATTAACAGAGCAACCTTCGAGATCCAGTCATTCCTCCGTAGTTCATATTGTTTTTAGGATTTAAATATTACACTTGCACATGTGCTTACAAGACATCGTATGTAGTCATCCAATTATTGAACCTTAATAAGATTACTTTGTCCCACGCATTATGTAATATTGATTCATTGAACATGCTCAACACCTACTGATGCCCAATTTTAAATGAAAGTATAATTAAAATTTAATGGCCAATGCATCACTTACATCTAGGAAATCTTTGTTGGCCCACTTCCCTCTTTCAAGACCAAACATGCTGGGCCAGCCGCACTGGTTTGCGCTAACCAGTGAGCCCACTTGCGAATACGAACGCGCGAGCGACGAAAATATATGCGCTGTAGAGTAACCGAACATTGGTTAACTGGAATTGCAAGGGGCTTGAGTCGGACGTTCTGTGGACGTAGTCTACGGGCTTCAAACGCAAGATACGTGTGGGTCGTTTGAATTTGATCCGAGACCACGAAGATAATAATTAAAAACTGAGAAGTACGATGCATTTTTGGGGGAAATGAACAGGAAAGAAAGGTATTGAATCAGGAAGAGAGCAGTCTAAAATTATTTATATTAGTTCCACATTCAACACAAAAGCAAACATTAGACGATCATTTGGCTTCATGACACAAATTTAATAATTTGGCTGATTTAAAGGGGAAAAAAATCAGAGAAAATGACATAATCAAGTAGCAGAGTGACTGGTCATACTACCCTGTGAGAGCAGAGTTTAAAGCACCGTGCACATCAACTCCAATTTGCGCCTCAGCTTTCTCCAAGTCTGTTGAGGCGGAGCTAAGCTTCTGGGTAAACTCTGCAAGCCCCTTCCGAACTAGACTTTGATCAATTTGATCAAGTCGCACAGCTTCAACAGCAATTATATCCGCGTAAGAGTTTGCATGGATAAATGCAAAGCCACTGCTGATAAAATATTTTGTTACTTCATTTCCTTCGTGCACCAATAGGACCCCAGGTTTCAATTCTGTAATTGTAGCTACATGTCCAGGAAGAACACCCATCTGTCCATTGGCTGCCGGTATTATAACCATGTCAACCTATTACATCAGAATTAAAAAAAATAAGAGACATGATGGTCACTGGAGTTCCCCTAGTGCACAATATGATCGTCCACCGAATTTGCCTAAGAACAAAATTTTCTTCATTCACTTCAATCATCCTTGCAAAATCTTAGAATGTATTAGGAAGCATTTGTACAAAAGGAGAAACAAAAAGATTCCTATTTGTATCACACTGCATACAGAACAGGTCAGTTTGTGTTCCACAGCACATGAACAGCATTTCCATGAACGAGTCTATAAAACCAATTAATTGCTTTATAGATCATGGGATCCATACATTCTAACAGAAAGAGTCATTCCTCGAATGCAACAAAAAACAAATAGGATGAGAACACATTAGCAGAATGTCCAACCTCCCAGCACATATATGAAAGCTGTTCAGTTTTCATAGATGGCCAAGGTGGAAAACAAACTTAAATTTCTGTTGTATATTGGGTTAGGGCTTGGTGTAGCTCAAATTTTGAAACAAACTTAAATAGTTCACCTCACCTCAGTGAACTATGCTTGATTTCTCTCTGTTTACTAATGCTGCTCTCACCCCACCACGGCTCAAACTTTAACGGATATTCTTCTTCTAGAGTGAGGTCCAGTTGTCAGTGTATGCCCTAAACTTAGGCATTGCACTGGCAGAGCCATAAAGTTTGGGATTATGAAAAGAAAACCGGCACACAAATATATATTAAAAAACAGAAAGATCTCAATAACACAGATAATTGTTCTTTTCACGCAACCTAAAATGGATGAACAGAACTTTTCCCAACTCATCCAGGGTTTCCTTTTTCCCAAAATTTGGCATATTGAAACAATGTAAGGATGCAGGCAGATAATTTTAGCTGCATAACCCTGAATTTTATATGAAAAAGTAATCACTTTACAAACTATAATCAAGTCCAAGTTAAACACAATATAATCAGTCATTTCATTTTTGTAAAGCCCGAGTTTATAAATTACATGAACAACATTACACCACAAGAAAAAAGTTTTAAGTGCTTCCCATGCAAAGATGCGCGCTTTCCAGGAAGTGACTAAATGCAGTAATATTTATTGACAGCCAAAATGCAAAGGGCTATCATGAAAGAAAGAGAAATGCCACAAATTACAGAAAAATACTTGATCCCACTCAGAACAAAAAAAATACAAAAGCTGGTGTCTTAACAGCAGTAATGAGTTAACTAAAGCCACAACTATCATGAGATAAATGGAAGAGAAAGGAAATTTTTTTTTAAATAGTCTTATTTTCAAGGATTTTTATATTTACATCTACCCTTAATTCAAAATTACCATAACTAGCCAACCTTAGAAAATTGGACTTAATTGCCCTCGTAGGCAAAACAAAAACAAACAAATATCAATCTCCGTCATTGTCCCCCTCAATTTGGCGCGCTAGCAGCCAATTTTAATTTTTCTATTCATTACATATTAATAATTAAAATATTAAAATTTAATTAATATATTAATTAATAATAAAAAATAAATTTTATGAGGGGAAGTGAGTCCGCCAAGCGCAGCAAATGGGGCTGCTGCCTAACAAATTCGGAGCAACAAATTGGGCTGGGCTGCACTTGGGCGGTACGTGTGCTGTACTCTCATCTTCTTTTTTTAATTTAATTTTTTATTTTTAAAATACGATTTCCCAATTTAAATTGAGATAGGTTATAAATACGAAACAAAAATAAACCTTAAAAATAAAAATATTTTAAAAATTTTCTCTTAAAAATTACCTCTTTATTGGCTAACTCAGAAGCATACGGAACGACGAAGTTGACCGTAAGCTTAGAAGGAATAGAGGAAGGAGTAGCAGGGCGAGATTGCATGAAAGAATGCGGGGTTCTTGGCGGATCGATGTTGGCGATCACTTTCCTCCACGCCTCCGCGAAGCTCGAGTCTGCGGTTGGAGCTGCAGGGAGGTCCGTAGATAACGCTCTAGCCCTGATCCCTCTGGCCAGGAAGTTGGCGGCGGCACGTCTGAACATTATCCTAAAATGTTGTCTCGCTCGGCTCCCGCTAGGTCGGAGAATCGACGTCAAAATTCAAAATCGAGTGATGGATTTCATGGCACGACTTGTTTCTGCTCTTCTTATTTTCACTACCTGTTAATGGGCTTATATTGGGCCCATTTTTATGTGGACCCAATTATAATTTGTTAAACCCGATCCATTTCTAGCCCGTATACAATTAGAACCCAATTCTCCTTAAGCCGTTGCTTGTCTTTTGACAGTCGACCGTTCCGATTAGGGTTTCTGTTAGTAATAGTAGTACCTTCTATTTCGCGTACTCGTTTTTCGGCCAGCATGGTGGAGCTGGTGACAGATTTTTCCTCTCTTTCTCGTTTGAGGTACTGAGCTTTTGTTTGGTAGCGGAGAAAATGTTGCTTAGTTGAGAAGCGCTTCCCTTTTTTCTACAAAGTTGACGAATTCAAATGGGAGACCTTAATAAATTTACTTCTTTATATTTTTATGAACCGATTGTTGATTTAATGAGTAGTTGCAATTAATGTATGTGATTTTTTTAAATAGTTATAGACGGAGAAGGCATTTTTGAAGCAGCCTAAGGTCTTTTTATGGTAAACATATGTACATTCTGTTCTTTCTTTATTGTAAAATTATGGTAATGTATTTATATATATTATGGTAATATATATATATACATATGCGCGCGAACACCCACACCCACACATACTTTAATATAATAGCTCGAAGTAATCATAGTTTCTTCATTAGATTGATTTTTGTTAGTACACATTTTGTTCACATTGTTTACGTTTTGTTGTATGTTTGGTTCATTTTTCTTTGGATTGTTTTTGCTCTGGTTTGCTGCTTAGATATACTTGCCCACAACATGAAGCATTCATAGATTTGCATACATTTTATGCAAATCCTAGCTTTTGTGCCCCCAATTCAATACCCTTCCAATGGGCATTCAAATATTTTGGAAATTACACTCAATGATTGAGTTTGTACCCTTCTTCACAGGTACATATGTTGATAAGAAATGCCCATTCACTGGTTCTGGTTCTATCAGAGGCTGCATCCTGGCTTGTACTTGTCATAGTGCAAAGATGATTAGAACTATTGTTGTTTGGCAGGAGCTTATTTATATGCTTTAATTTTTCTTGTGTGGGATTTTTTTCTAACTTGGTAGTAAGTTTCACTTATTATGTGTATAAGAAAAAAAAATTAGCTTCTTTTGCTGCATCATTTCTAATTTTTCTGTGCACCATATTTAGGTACAAGAAAAGGCACTCAAACATTCCAAAGCACATTTTTCCATGCTTGTGTGAAAAAGGAGATCATATTATAATTGGGAGTGCAGGTACATAATTATTAGTTATCCATTTTGTCCCCTTCATTTTCAAATAATTTGACCTTTTCCCTGAGTCATTTATTATTCTTCTCCTTATTTGTAGGTGAAGGTGAGAGTAATGACTGGATTAGTTTATTACCTGTTTATTTATCTATTCTTCCCACATACCATTGTCCAAGATGGCGAGGTTCAACGTATTGAAAGTCATTCCAGCAGGATCATCTGGTGGTGGGAAGAAGGCTTGTACTGGGATTTAAGATGTTTTAGCTTACTAATTGGTGTTGGCACAGGGTGTCATATAACCATGTGAGGTGATCTTGATATTTACTGGATCTTATATGATTGCTGTTCTTTACCTTTTTAGAAAATCGTAGATCATGTTTCAGTCATTGATTTTGCTAATATTAGAGTCTGTAGCATTGGAAATCTTACGTTGTCCAAATTTTGGTGATATTTATTGTTGTGTTTTATCATGGTTCTTTCATTTGAATGGGCTTATTCAATTAGTTTCCATTTTCTTTTTCAAGGAATAAAGTTCTATCTTTATCAATTTTAACCTTTCGTTTCTTTGAGGTACACACACTAGCCTGACCATGTCCCAATTTCTCAAGGGTACTCCAGATTTATTGCACCTGAGCCTGTTGGCCATATAATGCTCAATAACAAATAGCTTCCCTAAAATGTGGTTCCTCATGACAATGGTTTTAGCATGATTTTAAGAATTAGTAGTCCGAATTCAAAATACAACCATGAAAGAATGTTTGTTGACAGAATGAGAAAAAGAATATATTTGTTCTAAGTTGTGGTGATGGATGCCTATTTTATGGAAACCAGAATTTTGATAATAGCCACAGTTCAGTATCCTTGTATTGTACTTTCTGCCTCCATTTATGGATATGAATGATAATGGTCAGTGGATGATTATATGATGTTAGAAGGTTGTTACAACTATTTTGTTGCCTTTAGAATTTGAAAATGTTGGGAATTGGATCTAAAATTACTTCCTTTTTGGTGAGATGGCAAAATATGGTCCTAACAGATTTGTCAGTTTTAACTATTCACCCCTCTTGGGATAAATTACACTATGGAAATTTTTCTAGTGCTTTCGCGTATATTTTTCAACCAAGTCATAAAGGATATGCAATTGTTAAAGAACCATAAGTGTACATGATTCTATTCTTTACTCTCTTTTCTTTTCCTCTATTGTCCTCCTCTCTTTCTAAAGTCAAATATGTGTTTCTCATTTTTCTCTCAACTACAACTACGCAAGCATTTTCTGCTGGGGATGGGAAAAGAAGAAAAACAAAAAAGATTTTGAGTACTTCCTGAGCGTAATTGGGTGTTTCTTTCCAGGCGAGTTATTCATTCCTACGCATTATGGCATTTTCCCTCTCTTGTATAGATGCTCAAATGACTTTCAAATTGTATAACTGAGTGCTGGTTTGTGCAAAGTAGTTTTTCAGTATCTGGTCAAGCTTGCTGGGCAAACAATTTCTTTAATGGCATATGGCATAACTAAAAAAATCAGGAGTGGTAGCTGTTCATTCAAAATAATGGACTAATGTCATGGACTTTAGGGACATGCCAAGAGTGCAGAATAAGCAAAGTAAGGAACAGACTTAAAAAGTAAGTTTACCGCATCATTGCTATAAATATATATATACATATACACACACACACATATGTTCGTATGTATACTGTGTTCAACTTTCCCTTTATTGCTGTTAAAAATTAAGAGAGAGAGAGAGATTGAGATTAAAGAAGATTCTGCACTTCTGCTCCATTAAATGAGTTTGGTTGCAGAATTGAGTACCATAGATGGACATCAATCCATCTGTTCTCAAATACAATTCATTGTACCAGACTACTGGTACTTGTGCCCTCCCTGTTTTGGGTTCTCCTTTTTATTTGGGGGGAGGGGGGGGGTGTTGGTGGAACTCACTCTTTGTAAATCTGTAATATCATTATTTAACCCAATAAGTTTGCCTATCTCGTTGACGAATTTTATCATAATAAACGTGAAGAAGCAAGTAAGCCTTGATATAGGTGAGCTAATCCTCGATAATTATCTTATATAGGCGAGAATTCCATCAACAAATCCAGCAATATTCTACTTGGGTCAATTTCTGTTTCTCCTATTTTCGTCCTTCACAGTTGTGTCTACGTGTATCTTTTTCCTTCTCTAAAACATTCTCGCATCATCTTATTTCGAGCAACTGAAGTATAAGTTAATGTTACGTTTACCACGTCCAACTTATCTTAGCCTTGTTTAGTTTATTATTTCCAGTCAGTGGTAGCAACAAAATTTAAAAGGCGGAGATTCCTCAAATCTCTGCTGCTTTCAGGACATGCCAAGAGTGCGAAGAAAGCAAACGATGTAGCGGACTCGCTCCCTTGCTCGATCAAGTGCGAGAGATGATCATGCGGCTGCCATATTATTGGACAAGTTAAGATAAAGATCAAGAAAGTATACGATTCACAGGTTAATGTATAAATAAATGTATGTATGCATGCCCAACAATCGTGATATTACTCCATATACTACCCTAATGACAAAGACACGCTTATATTATATGATTATGGAATAATAGATCGCCGCGCTTCCTGCTCATTTCATTCCCACGTTATTAACTAATTTTACATTATTGCAACCTGTATGCCCTTTACTTGAAACTCAAGTACTGGTAGCACTCTGTTGTTCTGGTATTCTTATCATTTTAATACACCAGGCTAAAGAAGTCAACTAATTAAACTAATAGGCAATAATAATCTCACGGCTAACGTGACGGTTGACATTTCCGTATATATACATATGTTTACACCATTTTTGTGTCATACTTGTGATTTTACCAGTTCCCCTTCCATTTATAATTGAATGCAGCAACATTTCATCTACATGTAGAGTCGAAGAGAAAGGAAGAAAAAGATTCGGTGATATTTACTTGCACCTTACACTCCAACCGCTCCATTTCATTTTTGGCAGTTTACCAAGTTTTCCTCTTCAATGAACGAATTTAATGACACCTGTCACGTGACTTGTATCTGCCACTCACAAACCCACTTATAAAAACCACCAGCGCCAACTCCTCTTTCTCTCTTGTTTCTCTCACACCAATGTCAAGCAGTTTTCAACTACAAGACTCTCCACTTCCAATTAAAATCGATACGAAAACATTAAAAAATAGTTTATTGTAATCCATGGAAAATTTCAAACCTAGAGTTATCATCATTATCATCGTTATGATACTTGCCATAATAGCTTTTCTTTTTGTATTACTCTGCCTTCTCGTCCGCCATCTTAACCCTCGCTATCTCCGACATCTATCAACCGTCACCACCACCTTTTCAGCGGCCGATTCACGTCGTGTTTCCAGCCACCGGGTGTCTCCGGAAAATCCCGTGTTTTCTCTTATCGACTCGCTCCCTCTTTTTACCTTCTCGTCTATTACTCGTCGGTCCTGCAACAGCGGAGATTGTGTGATATGTTTGTTTAAGTTTGAGCCGCACGATCGGCTACGTCTTCTTCCTCTTTGTTGCCATGCGTTTCACGCTCATTGTATTGATACGTGGCTTGAATCCAACCTCACGTGCCCTCTCTGCCGGTCTCCGATAAGTGCAACGGAATCTGATGTCATGAAAGCCATACAAGCTTCCTCTTCCGGTGTTGTGGGCGCCAGTGACAGATTTCGTCTCGAGATCGGCTCAATTAGTCGCCGCCAAGCCCCTAATGAATCAGCAGTTGAGCCACAACGAAGATCGTACTCTCTAGGATCCTTCGACTACGTTGTCGAGGAGGAGTCTGATGTTACAATAAGCCAAACGTATCGGAGAAGCGTTTTCGATAAGGAGGAGATTGCAGCTGATTTGGCTCAGCCCACTTCGGGGCCGAACTTAGCCTCGGAGATAGCAGCAGGAAGGAGCTGGCTCAAGGACTACGTTGATAGGCTCTCGTTTTCTCTCTCGTCACGTGCGATGTCCTTCAGGAGCTCCGGCAGATTCTTCACTGGAAGCAGTCGCCGGAGCGATGTCGTCGGTGTCGGAGATTATGACTTGGAGGCCAATCGTGTGGGCGAAGAAATCAGCGAATTCTTCAGATGGTTTTCAGGGGTATGATTCATAAATAAGCCTTTTATTATTTGGGGGCATTTTCAGTATGTCATTATTGTTATTATGATTTTTATTTTTATTGTTTTGCTTTTGCTTAATCCACTCCATTATTTGATTAAAAAAGCATGGCATAAAGTGAATGGATGGAGTGGATGCAGCAAAATACGGAGATGGCACATCGCAGAAACCGCTGCGTTTAACTGCCTCCGTTCTATCTTGCATAGATAAAGCGGTCATTTTTATTACGTAGATGCCTCGTGGAGATGGAGAGAGAGATTAGTGTGAGAAAATTATAGGAAATCTGCGTTTCAATATCGGACGGTTGAGATCTGTTGGTTGAAAATTTTTGGAAGTATTATTATGACGTAGCATACATACGTTATACGAGTCGTGTCGTGTTTGATTGTTGAAAACTTAGCGGTGATGAATGTGACATTAATAACACGCATAACATTCGATGGTGATCTTTTGTTTTACCAGAAATCGCCGATCATTTATTGATAAGAGTTAGTATTCATAACACAGAAATTTCATTGATAATAAAAAATGAATTGGCGTTAGTTGGATGTCGCTTAATTTCTTTAACTTTCTCGGTAACTGAATTAATATTCCCAGTCTCAATTCTGATTGAATTTGATGTGTTTTTTCTGGGTTGATTTCTCTTGTAAGTTTGGAGATTGAATTGTTGGAAAAAAGCTGGGTATGAATTTATAAGTTTTATGTATGGGCACTTTTAAGCATTTAGAGAAATTATTGTATTTGGGATGTTGGAGATGGGTGTTATAGCCTGTCTTGAAAGATTTCTGATGCAGCTTCGGTTGAATTTAGAAGTTGTTTTCAGGGTTTTAGATGGTTTAAATTAATTAAGCTAAGCTAAGCGATTTGAGTTTTAGTTCTGCCCAACAATTAGATTGTCGGGAGAGAGCTTGAAATTCCAATATCGATTTGAATAAGTTTGATGCGTTCGTTCGTTTATCTAATTATCTTTATTTTGTTATTAATTATTATTTATTATTTGAAGTAGTTATTATAATTATTGACTTATTACAGTAGATAAGATTAGTGGAGTTTGGGTGTTGGAGTAAGTGGTTTTAAACTACCGTTGATGGCAACGTACTCTCTGTTATCTGTTTAAAGTTCATATCTAAAAGAAGGATGAATAATGAGAAAAATACAAAAAGTTTCCTTCTCTTAGTTTCTTCTCTTTTCTTCCTTATTTCTGAGTTCTATCTTTTATTCCACAAATTCAACTTATCAGAGATCAAAAGAGTACTTTCATTAATAACAAGATTGTTGTTTGGGTGCCCCCGTTATGTTTTGGCTTTTGTTGGTTTTCAAGTTATTAGGTAATTCTCATAAATCGAATTGAGATGGTGCTGGTCACAAGTACAACACTCGACAAGGTGCTGATTCTAAAACAAGGAGGAATTAGACAACAACAGAAGAAAGACGGTTTAGGTTTTGTATCATGTTGGGATAGTCTTGTTTATGGTACAGGTATGGAATAGTTTGTCTTTACGTGTCGTATCATGTCCGTTTGTTAAAACACAACCTGAGGATAATCAAAAATAGCACAACAGTTGGTTGAAGCCAAATCTTGCAGAACAGAGCCACAGCACTAACCTATTCACTGTTGTAAAATTTCAGACCAATTCCAAGACAATATGGATCCAACGTAACGGGTGCCCATTTTTTGGCTAACAACTAAATCCAACAATGATAAATTCATACATTATTCCATTTACCATATCTGGAATACCTTACTCCATTTATGAGAGCCCTGGATATTGAAATCTGACCATTTTGTTCATAGTATACTTTGACATGGCCGGGAGCTCACTGCTTGAGCCCATCAGATCCTGGTTTCTGACAATATACAGGGAAATGAGAATAAAATAAAAACCCCCACAAAAATATACGTGTGACCGGCGGATGTCCACATTTTTAAACACATTAATCTATTGCCCCAAACAGCAGTGATTTGCACTAAATACACATTTCATATAGTGCGGTACAAGATAAGAGATTACTAATCGTCTCCTCTGACAGGTTGACCATGAAGTAACGGATTACCAATTGACTGCTCGGCCCGGGCAGGCAGACAATTTGGTTGCGGGGAATTCTGTGGACCATCTAAGATTCATATTACTCATAAAAAAATTAAAGAAAGCTCAAAAATTATACAGATCAAAATCCTCCAGCCCTGTCTCATTAGTACTGCTCACAATTTTACTAAAAACCGTGGTGAAAATGTTGTATAAAATAAACAAACAGAGAACTCACTGTCAAAATGTTATAGAAAGACGGAGCAGTCTTTCCTACGTCGCTACAAGGATAGGTGCTTCCACTGAAGCAACCTTTCTTCTGCTTGATTCCTTCACCACGATCTTCAAGAACAAATGTTGAATTTGTCTTACCGTCACTGAACAAAACACACCAGAAGTAACTTTTATGGAACCAAACCAAGCCAACTCCTACCTCAGCATGAGATTTATTTCTCAGGAGAGATAATGTGTTCTTGTCTTTGACAAGAACATTAGAAAATGCTTCTGATGGTTCAAGATATTTGGATTGACAACCCACAATGTGGCCGGTTATGGTGCCAAAAGTGGGCAGCTCTACACCACAGTTGGGAGCGAAAACTTCCGTGAAGTCATCTTCAGGTGGTTTACAATTCGCAGCATTACCACTAGTGCAGTTCCCCTTGCATAGTTCAACATATTGCAAGGCCATGCAGCCAAGACCAGGACTGTCATTTAGTTTCGGGAGCTTTTTCAATGTTCGATTGTTGTTTATGATGTCAACAAGATCATTTGCAGGATTTCCTGTAGGTCAATCAATAATCAATTTTTTTACCGGTTTTGAGAACAAACAAATAGTTTGCTACAAGCATTTAAAATTCTCTGATGAAGTAATTCCATAACTAGAACATCTGTTCTGTTTCTCTGTATGCATCAATAATCAGAACACCTGTGTCTCTATGAAACAAAACATTCTCGATGTGTATGCATACACAGGTGGAGAAGATCCTAATTTATCAGTCTGGTTTAGGATGTACACTGTTTCAGATTGGAGCATTCAAGGAAGAAAGACATCCAATCACCACACAAATCTCCCATGAGAAATCTTAATTATCACTCAATTTGTTATGTGATGACAAAGACACACATGTATACGCTGGTCTCTCTGTATCATGTATGACCAACTATTCAATACAATGACTAGTATAGCATGAAGATGAGGCCTTACAGCAACTCAATTTGCATTACAGCGTAAGAACCCCACCAACCGGTGTATTGTATTAGCAGAGTAATATTTTAACTTAGAAATTTGTCAACTGAATTTCCTTTTCTGGATTGTGTTTAATCAACATTACAATTTTCTTTGGCTGAAAGTCCTAGATATATATTCAGTAGGCCAAATGCCATATGCGAAGAGGTATTTTCCAATTGACAAATCCAGTAAAACAAAACGGTAGAAGAAAATGAAAAGGAATCAAAATTAATATTGCATCCATTTCTCAGAAATCAAACATATCATGAGGAAGAAGCTACACAACAGAAGCAGTAGAATAATCACAATACGCAAAAGTTCAAGGGAAAATGATACTGGGTTATAATAGTTTCAGAAACCAAAGAAAGAGAACAAAGACTGAAGAGCTATATTACCATGTTTCCTGGAGCAAACAAGAACCGAAAGCAGCAGCAGATGACAGAGAACAATCCATTCACAGTAACAAAACTTGTTCACCATTATCAACAACAATGCAACCTACACTGAGCTGGGATTCTTTCTTGACAAAATATGTAAGAAGAAAACCCTAAGGCTTTGAGAAAGCAAAACTTCTTTTTCCAGTGTAATATTTAAGATGGGTTTTTTTTGTTTGGTGTGAAAGGAAAACGGAGGGGTGGAAATATTTTGCGGGAAAAGAAATGAAAAAGTAAGGGATAAAACTTAAAAGTGGGACAAATTATGGGAGTGGTGGTCCCAATTAGCCGTTGAATGAAGTGAAAGCAGGGCTTGAGGCAGCAGCAGCAGCAGCCGCGGATTTTCAAATACTAGAGAGTTATAAGTGGACCCACAATTGACCAAAAATTAGTAGACCTCGCCCACTTTCTTTGGATACCCCAATTTTTGTAATAAAGAATTTAATGCGATTTTACATTTTAGATTTTTGTATGTATGCATGCACGCATGACAACATAAATTGAAGTACATGATTTTTGAATTCTATCACAAAATATAAAGTGAAGGTTGTTAAGAGCAGATTATGGTACATTTTGGAACATCTTCAAACTGAGGGTTAGATTAAAATATATACATGTATCTTTGTATTTATTTATTTTATTTTTAATTTTTAAAGATTATTTTAATTTTTTTATAATTTAAATTTTTTTATTATGTATTTTAATATATATATATATATTTTTATTTTAATTTTTATAATTGAAAAAAAAATTAGGAGAAAGGATAAGTGTATGTACCACAGTAGCTAATCACTCAAATTTATGAATATAAAATATATTTAGTAGTGTTTGTTACAAAAAATATTCTCAAATGAAAATAAAAATAGTGAAAATTTATTTTCTAAATTATTTTTGAAAATAAATTAAAATATTTTAAAGAAAAAAATTATAATTAAATTTAAAATATATGTATAAAATTATTTTTAAATTATAAATAAATATTTAATGACATATTTTTAAAAAACCTTTTAATTAAAAAATAGTTTTTTAGTTTACGCACAAGTTTTGTCCCCCAATTCACAAAGGAATTCATAGAGAGTTCTAGAACTAAACCGAATTGGCTACGGGCACGTGTGTGCAAACCCACAGGGGTTGGGTTATAAGTGTTAACTTTCCAAACACTGCCTTCGAGCAAGCATTGGGTTTTCTTTTTTAAGTTTGTTGCCTTGGCTCTGCTTCCAGACCTCCCTGTCCATGGCGTCTACTCTCGTTACATTACCAAACCCTTTATTATCTTACAACAAAATTAAGATTCCTTCTCGTTCCACCCAGACACTAATGGGTTGGTTTACAAGGCTTTCAATTTCAACTTTTTATATCATTTTCTTTTTCTTTATTAAATTTTGGTTTTTTAGCAGGGTCGCGGAAACATGCCCTGCGAGTGAATGCAATTGCTAAAAAATGGGAACCCACTAAGGTTTTAATCTTTTCTTTCAAACTTTCTTTGAATTTAGCTTTTGCGGTGAGTCTTTTATTGTTAATTGTAAATGGTATTATGTTTGGATTTGTAGGTTGTTCCTCAGGCCGACAGAGTCCTGGTTCGTCTTGAGCAGTTACCCGAGGTTCGCCTTTATCTTTTACCTGTTTATTTGACGGAAACATATCTAATGTTGTTGATTATTCTATGATTTATTTATTTGGTAATTCAATTTCACAGAGTTTATTACATATGCATGTTTTATTGCAATGGCTGCTAATAGATTCTATTTTCCTTTAGTTCTGAATCTATGTATGCCTATGAATTTGTCGTGTCAGACGTGTGTCTGTAATCATCATACATAGTGATGTCTTGCAAACTGAAGAACCCGCGGGCATTTG
Source organism: Xylocarpus granatum (assembly GCA_019650275.1). NCBI lineage: Eukaryota > Viridiplantae > Streptophyta > Magnoliopsida > Sapindales > Meliaceae > Xylocarpus > Xylocarpus granatum. Next base: position 16,853 of record BNST01003163.1, read on the forward strand.
GGGATTTAGTACCACGATGCTCTTTAGCTTCGGGTAAAATCTAGTATTAAGTTTCAGCAACTGCTATTCTTTTAGAATGAAAAGTCAAATAGCATTTAGTGAGTTAATGGTTGTCAAGAGCATAATTTTCATAATGGTCGGTCTTGCCTGTTTCATTTTGTGTTTTATTCCTCATAAGTGGCAAGGGATGATCTGGTGTTGGAGTTCTCTTGTCCTTGTCAGAAAGATGCATTTATTGTTGATTATTGCTTTTGAATTTCATGCTTTCTCATGCCAATGATGAGCTACTTTATACAACAGAAATCAGCTGGTGGAGTGTTGTTGCCGAAAGCTGCTGTTAAATTTGAAAGATATCTTATGGGGGAGGTAAGATGCCAAACTTTGTGTTTATGTTGATAGTTGATGATAGACGTTTGTTCAGGATGCTTTATGAATGCTTCAATTTTCTCATTAGATTCTCACTGTTGGAGCTGGTGTTGGGCAAGTGGATGCTGGAAAGAAGGTAATGCCTCTTGTGGTTTATCCCTCCCAGTAAAATTTCCTACTGAGCCAGCTGGTATCATATTGTCATATCCTTTTTGTTTCTGCAATATTGAAAAGCATCTGCTTCTCCTGTTGCAGGTTCTTTTCTCTGACATAAATGCTTATGAGGTAAGCAGCTTCTTTTTAAATGGTATCTCTTCCTTTGTTTGATTGATTCTATAAGCTAAAATTAACATGTATGGCTTATAAACTTAGCTGTGCACAGAGCTCATTTCGTTTAATTCTTGAGGAAGCTTTATTATTTCCATTATCATCATCTGCATAATTGCATTCATGTTGTTATTTCAGGTTGATTTGGGAACAGATGACAAGCATTGCTTTGTAAAAGAGAGTGATATATTGGCCGAGGTTGAGTAAAGTTCCATTATATTTTGCCCAGGTCACAGAAGATCGGTTTCCTTGAATTGTCGCACCAATTCTGCATTTGTATCAATTCACGATGGATCTTTTTGCCTTGTACTAATCTTTTAGAACCCCAAAATAAGGAAAAATGAAAACTTTTCGTGTCAGGGTAATCAGTCTCGTATGCTTTTTCATGAAACTTCTCGTGATAATCTTCAATTGCAACTATAATTCCATCATTGATTACCGTCACTGGTGGCGACAATGATTAAAATCAAACACCATGTCTAGCCGAATTGCAACGATGGTTTGGTTCATTGTGATGTGATGATTCGTAATCTTAAATTGCACAGCAGATGCGGTGACTCTAAAGAAAATGATTTATCTAAACAAATCTTTCCCATCTTCTAGACATCAAAGAAGATTGAAAATGTTTTCTTGGCTTTCAGCATTGAGTTTTCCAAATCAAGAAGTTGGTGTTCCGTACAAACAAATGAATTAACTAGAGAAAGAATGAAAACATTAGAACTCAAATAGGCGAAACTCGATCATTCCTTCCTTTCTTTTGGGTGAATACCAAGCAACAACTTTACCAGAGCCAAGAGACCTCGAGGAGTAACTCAGGCTGTATAAAATATCCTCCATACGTGACTCATGTTTCCCTGACGAAGAATCAAGCAAAAGTTTTGAATCAATGCGAAAGATAATGGGTCCCAAAACCTGCAAAAGATTGAGGCACAACTGTAGTTATTACCATTTCCCAGCATTCCGAACTGATACATATTTAGTGTTGAGCACATACAACATATCACATGTCAAAAGGTACATAACTCCAGGCATAGAAATAAATAGTTAGCAGTTTCACAAATGATTTGGCTTTCCAATTCTTAAAATTAGTTATAGGTTTCAATTCAGTGAGTTTGTTCAGTCACTTGGAGTACTGTTCACAGCTAATGACTACATAATCCAGCACCCTGCCTAGATTTCTAATTAACATCATTGGCCAGCACCTATAGCTGGGAGAATACGAAAAGGAAATACCTGCTGTTGAAAGATTAAATTTAGCCTTGGGGAAGATAGTGAATTGTCTGCACTGCTAACTGAATTACTGCTGAAAGTATTCAGAGACCTTTTGGCAAGACCTGAAACTGAACTTATATCTAGACGAGCATCTACTCGGGTTAGGTCACCAAATAGTTTATTGAACATACCATGTTGAAAAGTAGAGCATACTGAGCCAAATAAATCAGCACTGATTTGACTTCTTTTCTTAGCAGTAAGAGAAATGTGTCCATCTTGTGATTCATTGGCCATTGAACTTTCCTTGCCTCCAAAACAGGCCGCACAGGTGCTCCCTGGCATGACATGTTATAAGGTGATAAGCATTGAAAAATTAAGTGGAATTTTGAACCTTCCAACTAATACATTGTTTAGAATTATAATGTTATTTGCGGGCAATTAAGCCTGGCATTTAAACAATCCCCAAGAAAAAAAAATGCCATTCAACTTTGAGCCCTTATTTTGACAGTAAGATTTAGGTGGGTTTAAGGAGAGAGAGTAGAATTAGTTACTGCCTACTGGAAAAATTCCAAAATTTACTATTACTACAAAGCTGAAAGTGCAAGATATGCAAAATTACCAATAATTGCAGATATAGACGCATGAGGTTCTCCAAGACGGACATCATATGGCGGACACCAAACATAGCCCTTGTCTGTCTTCACAATGAAATCCTTCTTGGTTACCTTTCGTCTCCAGATGTCCTTACTCTGCTCATATGAAAAGGCAGCCTTTGCACATAATCCAGGCATCAGAGCTGTCAGTGTCTCACCATTTATGGCATTAACACTTTCAGGATGACCACTGTTTTTTTGTATACCAAAGCGATATCGCAATCCAGAATCTGCAACGAGGGATGACATACTTAAGGATATTGACTCAGGAACATCCCAATATTGTCCTTTATGGTCAAGGAACAGCTGAGGCCATGCAGCGTCTAAAGTGATCTCATGGTTAGGAAGCTGCAGATACACATTAAACGTTGATGAACATTATCCAAATAGTCTTGTCCACTATTAATTGAACATTAACAAGGAAAAAGCTGCACAAGCAAACTTCAAGACTGAAATACTTGATGTACAGTAGCAGATTTCATACTCCCGCATCAAATAAATAATTAATGTCTCCATATAAGTACGGAAAGCACATCCAACAAATTTGGTTGATTTTCCAAAACAGGAATTCTACAACAGGATCCCATGGATTTTAGTGCCATTAGCTACAATACCCTTACGTATTTGCATTAAAATTTTTTAGCACATTTTATACAACATAAATGAAGTAATATGATGATCGAACGGACTAAAAATACAAACCTTGCGATAGAACATGAGCTTGTTGCGCATTCTTTTCTTATCCCCTTGCCGCTCTGTGCTCCACAACAAGGATGACGATGAACCAATAGCGAGCTGTGAACATAAACCAATTGCATAATGAGATGGATCTACAATATGCTTAGCTACAGCTCTGAATACAGAGTTTTCAGGCCCATTAGGATTAGAAAATTCTCTTTTAATATCAGAAATTAGCTTCTTCGGACGAAACTGGCCAATCAATCCAAGCCACCTGCACAAAACAAAAAAAATACTCATAATTCCTGCTAATTCACAAGTTCAAATTAAAAATGGTATAAATGATTAGTTAAATTACCAGTTAGGGGTAGACAGTTTGAGCAAGAGAGACTGAAGACAGAAATAGCCTAAATCTTTCTGAGAAGCAGGAGAATAGGAAGGAACGATACCCAAAGGAAACCCTGAACCCAAAAATGAGAGTTGCTGAATTCTAAGGACTCGGCTTCGATAGGCGCCTAATGGAAATGGCTCGCCAGGAACTGAGTAAGCCGACCCGTCAAGGGTTACCGACGACGATAGTGGTTGGTCCCAGAATGCTGAATCCATTGCCGACCGAAGGTTTGCCATTTTCTTCTCTCGAGTTACAGAGGGCTGTGTATTCTGAAGTTTGTTTACTTATCTGCGTTGTTGTTTTCGTTGTTACATTTTGAAATGAAGAGACCTTTGTGTTTGTTAAGGCTTTGTTTGGGTTTTTAGCTGGTTATGATTTCTAGGCGCAGGTGATGTGAGGTGGGCTTTTTCTTTTCTTTTCTTTGCTCTAGGGTTTTAGAGGTTTTATTTTTTATTGATTTGATTTGATTTGATTCTGCTTGATACTGAGGAAGAATGCGTGGCTATGTCTTACCGTACTATCAGTCATTCTCTCTGCAAGTTGGGGAGATATGGGGCGTACCGCTTTTGCTCAGGCCCAACTAGATTTCAACAGAGGCTGGGCTGACCGGTTTGGAGTAAAAGGAAAGTTCCATAATACCCCTTAAAGCTTAACTCATTAAAAACATTAATCTAACCATATAATGTCAAAGGGTTAAGGGCGTCGACCACGCCCACTGACCCCCCATTCCTCCACACCCCTCCTTGTTTTTTTTAATAATTTTATACCTCCAGATAGTTGAAATTTAAGAATGACACGCCCGGCACCGTCTTTTGGTATTTGGGCAAACATGGCATTACGATTGACAGTCAAGCTTTTAGCTTATTTACTTGCAAGCTAAGACGGGCTTAGCTAGTGGATGATACATACTTCACAAGTTGCCTTACGATTTCTTCTGTAATTGCTACGAGGATAACAACTTCGTTGAAAAGGAAGAAGGGCATTTGTCAAGTGTATAGCCATAGCAGCACCTAGAAGCCACGTTTTCCATTTTAATGAACCGACATATGTTACCTTCGCTTCAAGCATAAACCCACTGATAAACGTAATAAATTGTACACAAAATGCAGCCACTTTGGTTCAGGTTTATTTGGTGTCTGAAAATGTATATACAAACAATTATTTATATAGATATCTTCATACGTTTCCTCGGCAGTGTGAAACACTCGCCCCATTTCGTCTTGGCATAATCTCCACGCTAGCTACCTCTCAGTTGCATCATCACTCAAGTCAAAAAATGGTTGATCCAACAACCCCATTTCTCCAGGAACATTATGTTATATATAGGATCTGCTCCTGTGCTGCCCATTACTATAAAGACAATCACTGCAAGGAGGAGGAGAAGAAAAATGAGGCCCAACGTTTGCTGGTTTCCTTTCCCTCTCCTTCTCTTCTTCTTCTTCTTCTTCTTCTTCACTTTTCATGGAACAACTGCTCACGATCTCGTCCGCGAAACTTGCAGAAAATGTGCACGAAATGATCCTAACCTTAGCTACAACTTCTGCATAACTTCTCTTCGAGCAGTTCCGAGCAGCCACTGTGCAAATCTTCGCGAACTCGGTGTCATTTCCATCATGTTAACTCGAGAAAATGTGACAAGCACTAGATCATTTATCAAGGAATTATTGAAGAACAAAAAGCTGGATCCGTTTATGAAGGCTTGCTTGAAGGATTGTTTTGATCTTTATTCTGACGCTGTTCCTACTCTCAAACAGGCCAACAAAGACTACAAAGCGAAGCACTATGAAGACGCTAATATCGGAGTAAGTTCAGTTCTTGATGCTTGCACGACTTGTGAGGATGGGTTTAGGGAAAAAGAAGATGCGATTTCGCCATTGACGAAAAGAAATAACGATGCATTTCAGCTGTCTGCCATTGCTCTTTCAATTATAAATATGCTTAACCTTGACGACTGATTTTTAAGTTACTACAAGGGTTTTGGTTGTCTTGACTAATTTCTTCATATTAATTGATTAATCTATGTTAATTCTTTTATTGAGTTATGTGATTGTTGGGAATACCGTGCTCCGGGGAGATTGCGAGGGTTGTTTTTTTAAGTTAAACTTCAAGAAAGAGTGACCTGTAATTATTTTTATCTCTGATTTTAACAGCGGAATGGAAGAAATATTAGTTCGTGTTATAACTAATTTTGGCACGTAGTTACAAAATTGTCTTATGGCCTCGAGTGCTTTATTCTTTCATAGTAAAATGACAGAAAACATTTCCCTTCAAATATTCTAGAGATGTGTTGGAAAATCAGTTTCCAGTATGATGAAAATGAAATCAAAGTAAATTAAAACAAAATGGGAGTATGAATATCCAACAACTTAAATAATGGCTTTTCAAACAAGTGACTGCTTGAATTCACAGTGCAAAGCAGGATACAGCTATCTAAAGATCTAAAGAGCCGGTGGTAACATCGGAACAAGTATTCTCCAATTTTTCTCGATTTCAAAACATTCACATTTTAAACGCTTAAATATGTCTTCCCTTGCTCAAGCAAATTACTAAATAAAAAAGAAACAACCATGTAAAGCATGTCAATTTTTGTACGTTCTTATCACCCCTTTGGTTTAGATCCAACAATTTCAACTTCCATTTCACACAAGGAAAAAAACTTGATATGCCCACTCCAATCTCAGGAAAGGTTACCTACTAATATCAAGCATTTGACTCCAAGATAAATAACACTAATTCAACATGTCAAACCCACACTTCAAACCAGGATACAAACATGAAAACAACAAAAATAGGCATCTCAAATGGGGGCAATGATAGCATCTCATCACAGCAAACATCCAAATGCAGAATTGAATTACAGCAAAAAAACACAACAAAGTCATTAGATATTGGTTCTGCAAATTCTACTCTTTATTAGACAGATTCAGGAAATTTTCCATCTCCCTTGCAGAGATCAAAACCATAAACAGGGCAGAACAGATCATTTCTTTTTTCAAATAAATTCAAGGAGAGAAACCTCCTTATTCAAATTAACTAGCCATTGGGTGATTATAGATGTACTCAATAGCAAGACTACACGAATCGATCTTATCAGCTTCCTTGTCAGGGATTTCAAGCTTGAACTCCTCTTCTAGAGCCATTACAATCTCAACATTGTCCAAGCTATCCAATCCCAGATCCTTTTGGAAATGCACGTTAGGAGTCACCTGCACATTCAGTAAATAAAATTATCAAATTGCAGCTGTTATGATGTATGACAAATGAACAGGAAAATTTTGTCAATGGAAAGCATAATCACATGACAAAGCTGATGACAATAAATGTCTCCCATAACATGCAACGGGAAATTTTACGCTTTTGTCTACTATAAACAGAACCTTGTGTTAGATATAAAATCAAAACTTGTGGATGTCACAAAGTGTGAAGTACACAGTATAGAGGTAATTAATGGAAAAAGTAGCATAGGCTCAACAAGTGGCAAAGAACAAATAAGAAACATGTTTCTTTTGTAGAATTAGATCCGTCCTATAATTGTTTTTCTTTTTTACCTGAAATGAGAAGCGAAGAGCCAAAAAAAGAGAAAAGAAGAAGATGCATCCCTTATACTCTCATATTATAATGTTTTATATCCAAAGCAAAAGATAAACTGACGGACGTTTATCAATATCTGCTCTCTGGGTCATACGTTTAGGTTAAAGCCTCAAGTAGAGTATTGTCCTACGGGATGAAAACCCATTAGTGTCATATTCATACAGAGAAAATTTTCAATCCTCTAGTGGCTTCATCTCACGGCAGTTTTAGGTTCAAAGCCACAGCACCTTAATCCCTAACAAAACCTAAACCCTGCAATACAACATACACCTCCTCACAACTTTTAGCCGGGGAATCATTTGCTCGAGGATTGAACAAAATTAGATCAGCAAAAGTAGTGAAAATTTAGCTCCATTTCTCTCTCCAAACTTAATCAACTGTAGCACAAAATAAATCATTTCCATATACACTGATTAAATCATTCTGTTAAAATCACTAAGATTAAATACAGTGCGGCTACAAAATTAAACTGAATTGTATTTTCTCGGACACCAAAAAGTCAATTTATTAGAATAAAATATAACACAAAATCAGCAAAAGAGAAAATTTGACTGACATGGGCAGGATCGATTTTGGGGAAGCTCCTGACAACAGAGAGGACTCTCTCAATGACATGGTCTTTCGTGAGATGATCGTCGTGCGACGACATGAACCGTAGAGAACCGGACAGACTCCATTGCTGCTGCCGCTGTTTTGATCCGGTTACGATTACGGTCTTTACAGGTACTCGAACACAGCGAAATACGGCCGTTCTAAATGCCATTTCTCTTTGGCACTCGACAGTGAAGCCAACTTGCTGGTAAAAGGCAGGTAACCTATCACGCGCTTTGCACGTGTTCCTCATTGTTTCCCGTCAATTTAACTAATTTTCAAAAACTATTTCATTTTTTCACTTAACTATTAAGCTTTCGGGAAAAAACAAATAAAAGAATAAAACTGATGTACCAAAAAACAAAAACGAGAAATTGGTTCGTGGAAACGTCTTTCGAAACGAGCCTCACGCGGAAAAGAACGAGCCGAGTCACGCCCTACTCACCCTTGCCTTTCCACAACACATAAAAATATTACTTCCGCGCTGTGTCTTTCTCTAATACAGTAGAACTATATATACAAGTACATAAATACAGACCAATTCCCTAAAATTAAAATCGTTGGACAGCCAGACCCACGAGATCTCGATCTCTCCGGTTAGATTGCCCAATTATTCTCGGCCGAGATCTCGACTTTGAATCCAATCTTCTAACGTTCATTTTGTAGATCTAAATTATGGCTCCGGTTTCAGCTCTAGCCAAGTACAAGTTGGTGTTTTTAGGGGATCAGTCTGTTGGCAAAACCAGTATCATTACTCGCTTCATGTATGATAAATTCGACAATACTTATCAGGTATTTCTTTTCTTCATTTACTTATTTGGTGATAATAAATAATTCTGATATTGCGTATGCCGGATCGGGTTAAGAAGTTTTAGGACGTTTATGGATCTCTTTTGCTTCTTGTTCGGAATCATTGTATAACGGTTAGTGATTGATTTAATTGCGGATCTATGTCGGCTTTTACTTTGCGTTTATATAATTTTATTTTTCTTCAGTATTCATATGATTCTTTTATGTTTTCAAAATGTAATGTTAGGATGGGTTCGTGTTACCATCCTTAAGAGTGTATAAAAATTTATGCATCTACATTTTTTGTTGAGTATTGTCTAAACATAACGATTTTAATCCTGATTACTGGTGAATACCGCACATATGAGCAATTCAAAAGGGCGCTGTGTGCATTTGGGGTTGGTTAATTAGTTCATGAATGAGAGTTTTGCAAATAAGTTTTTTTCCTGCTCTTACAATAAGCAAAATGTTAATAGCTTTTCATTATTTTGCTCCTCTAGATTTTGGATTTTTTGCCTTGTGCTTTAATTTGCTCAACTTAGCTTCGCTCTTTGCTTTCATCAAATTTTCCCTTTCTAAGAAAAAATGTATTGCTACTTGTTGATCAGGCAACCATTGGTATCGATTTTCTGTCAAAGACAATGTACCTTGAAGACCGGACAGTTCGTTTGCAGCTCTGGTGAGATTTAGTTCCTGATGCTTTGCACGTGTTCAGATGATGTCATGTTCATTCATTATTTCAGTTGATAAGCATAGTTTTCTTCCTTTGTAACCCAATACAAGATTGGTGTTCCAAAGTGGGTTTGATTACAGTTGATTAATATGTCGTTGAAAATGGCAGGGATACTGCGGGACAAGAAAGGTTCAGGAGTCTCATCCCTAGCTATATCAGGGATTCCTCTGTTGCAGTCATTGTGTATGATGTTGCAAGTATGTTCTATCTATATTTGTTTTTGTGCCAGGGACTTTCATTTCTGAAAATCCAATGTTTGTTCTTGTTTTGTCTTATGTGTTGTTACATTATGAAGTCAGTTTACAACTTCATAGACTAAAATCTGCCAACAATAATAGTTTATGTTCTTTTTTGGTATATGGAAGGCATGTTATATTCTTATGGAATTTTCCATCTATTTTGATGGTTTCATACGTTCTAGGCAGGCAGTCTTTTCTAAATACTTCCAAGTGGATTGAGGAGGTTCGCACTGAGCGAGGCAGTGATGTAATTATTGTTCTTGTTGGGAACAAAACAGATCTCGTGGACAAAAGGTAGTGGTTTTCTTTCTTGTCAGGGATAATAGATGAATAAAGTAGTCTGATTTCTTTGGCATTTCATTTTCAGTTACTTAGATTTCACAAGGATCTACTTTTGGATCTTGGTTGTTAGATCCATAGTTACTTATGGTTTGATGTAAATTTTTGTGGGGAGTTATATTGCTTCCGAATAAATATGCCACGAAGGGTTGAAATGATTAGTCAGATGGCAATCATATTTCTGATTATGTTGATATTCAGGCAGGCAATGTGAATTTGCAATAGTGATAGGAATGCTTTAAGTTATTAAGTCCCTAGAATTTTAGACATAGCACAAAACATGCACACAGAACATGGTAGGTAGCACTGAAATCATGCATTTTATTTTCTTGTACATGGAAGCAAGTGAGAGAAAAGTTCCACTGAATAGTTGTTTGATTAGGTTCTTGTATTTTTCTAGTTTGTGGCTAACACTTTGTTTATTTTTCTGCTTCTTTTGGCTTGTTTTATAGGCAAGTTTCAATAGAGGAAGGTGAGGCCAAAGCTCGTGAACTCAATGTCATGTTCATTGAAACTAGTGCCAAGGCTGGCTTCAATATAAAGGTAAACCATCAATTATTTATTTTAAAGAAGTTATTTAGTAGAACATAGTTGCTAAATTTTATGTGCGCTATCAATTGCTGAAGAAAATGGTTGTGCTTGTGGCTTCCTGATTGGATATATCATAGATACTACTGAGGCCATTGTGATGTCTTCTGGTGAAATATTAGTTTAATTACAATCATAAGATGTTTGACAGTGTCAAAAAACTTTTTCTGTTTGGATTGTTTTAGTTACACAAATGCCAAAAGTAACGTTTTATTATGTGTTTGATACCAATCAATTGTCTTGCTTAATGAATTCATACAGTGATTTGTTGAGTAATCTCATGAATCTTGTTGTGGTCTGGAAAGTGATTTATTGAGTTTGCTTGGTTAATCCTTTTCAGGCACTCTTCCGAAAAATTGCTGCAGCATTGCCAGGAATGGAAACACTTTCTTCAACAAAGCAAGAAGATATGGTTGATGTCAATCTGAAGTCTTCCAACACAAGCGCTTCCCAGTCACAAGCACAGTCAGGAGGATGTTCTTGCTGAAATATCGACTTGAGCACGCACTTAGCGAAATTTCCCTATATGCTTCTGTGATCCTTTTAATTTGTCTGTGTAAAGTTTTGTCCTCCTTTTTTGTAGCACTTGACTTCTTGGGTTTGTTTGATTATGAAGTTTAATCTGGAAGAGGGTATTTATTGTGGTCCTAACCTGTCTCATATCATACATACATGTGTGTTTTAACTAGGACTCACAGAGAATTGTGTCAATTTTTCTCTTTAGAATTTATTTAGTTTTGCTTTCAGAATGTTTTATGTTTAATAAAGTGGATTTGTTCTATTATTTGGCATGGCAGCATAATAATTAAGAGAGTCAATTGTGGAAAGCGAACAAGAGGAGAAAAGGTTGCAATGAGCTTCTATTAAGTGGCTTTATCTTAGCTCCTTGTTTGTGTTAACTGCAAAGCCCTTTTTAAATACCGCGAGCAAGACTGAAAATCTGAGCCAGCAAAAACTTGATTGCAAAATTGGTAGAAACAGGATTTGGTCCCATCAGGCAGATTTGATTATTGGCGTTGAACGTTACATTAATTTTGTTTATTATATTTTCACTATTTCAAGAGGATTAAAATTCTTTTTTATTTATATAAATATTATTATATGTATTTCCATTTTTAAGTATTTTAACTAATAATTCATACTTTTTTTTTATCAATTTATGTGGGAATTCTCTTCTGCAAAATGCGAGAATTTACTTAAAAAGAGACTATTTTAAAGCACGGAGCATGACTCGTGAAATGGCTCGTGTTTGTTTTTTTTTAATATTTTTGTTTCCAGCTGTTATCTACTTTACTACACACTCGTGCGCATTTATAGGTGGGTTCGGGGGAATCTTCGGTTACAATCTCTGGAGCAGCCACTACTTAACTGCCACCCACCAGTCGCTCAGCGTCTGAAAATCAAATCAAATGGTAAACGGATCTTTCTTCATCCGTATGATTACGCTATAAGAGTACCCTAATCAAACTTCTTTCATTCGGTTCTTGTGGCCATGAGCGTTTGAACAACATGGCAGGTTCTTTTCTCTTCTCTTCTTTATGTTTCGAATAATTAAGCGTGAAATTTGATCCGAGTTTCGATTGTTTTAGTCAATTAATGAATTGGGTTTTCACCAATATCACTATTAGTGTTTTTAGTTTTACTGATTAGTCGAAGACATGGTCCATGGACTTCATTTTCATGAGCGACGGAGACCTAAATTCTGGTCCTCAACTTATTTATTATTGACTTAAATTCGGTACTCAACCAGAAGATATTTTGTTTCTTTTCTTTTTCCCAGCTTATTTTGTTTTCTCTAATGCTAATAGAGTTTGATTGCTACAGATTGGGTTTTAATATGGTTCTGTCTTTCAGACACTTGTTCTAGCATAACTCAAAATTTTTAATGTCACTGTCTTTTGATTTAATTTTATGCTGTTCCTTTTCTAAATTACATGCATGGTTAAAGTAACTTGATGAACAAAGTCTTTGACCTGAATAAAGAAATCACCGTAGTAAGCTTTTGAGTTCCTTTGGCTGGCATGTCTTATTTCTCTTGTATGGATAGAGAGTATGAAGAACTTATCCATGTTTTTTTTTAAATTTTAAAAATACGTTGTTTCATTCTCACCCAAATTTCATGGGTATGCTTTTCCTACAAAATCACTTATATATTTGATCCTGTATTTCCTTTTATGTCTTTTAGGAAATATAACTACTATGTTGGCCCATTAAATCAAAATCATGGATAGAGTTTGTACTTCTGTGTCTTAAACCTCAAATTTACTAACTTACAATGTTTAATGTACTTGTTGTCATTAGGATCACCTATTTTTAACTTGCAATTATCTAACTGAACTCGGTTTTGGGATAACACTGATAGCTGTATTTTGTGTTTCTGCTATATCCAATTGCAGATAATGAAGAACAAATGATCAGAGATAAAGATTTAACCACCCAATCGCCATTGATTCTTAAAGTCAAGCGCTGGCAATGGTGGGTGTTGGTGGTAGTCAACATTTTCTTCCTCATTGCAGGCCAATCTTGTGCTGTTCTATTAGGGAGGTTCTATTATGACCAGGGTGGAAATAGTAAATGGTTGGCAACGCTCGTGCAAACTGCTGGCTTTCCAATCCTTTACATCCCCCTCTTGTTTTTCCCCACTCAAGAGGAGCCCCCATCTACTTCCAGATATCCTTCTTTTGTAATTCTTGCCTTGGTATACTTCTTTCTCGGAGTGATATTAGCTGGTGACAACATGTTGTATTCCGTTGGGCTCTTGTACCTTTCTGCCTCAACTTATTCCGTCATTTGCGCAAGCCAATTAGCTTTTAATGCAGTTTTCTCTTACTTCATCAATTCTCAGAAATTCACTCCTTTCATTCTTAACTCTGTAGCTGTCCTCTCATTATCTGCTGCTCTCATTGCAGTGAATGATGATTCTGAGGGACCATCGAAGGTCTCAAAGTGGAATTATATGATTGGCTTTATTTGTACTCTTGGAGCCTCAGCAATTTACTCTCTTTTGCTTTCTCTCATGCAGCTTTCCTTCCAAAAGGTTCTGAAAAAGCAAAGTTTTGGTGTGGTTTTTGATATGCAAATTTATACTTCGCTTGTTGCTACTTGTGTTGCCATTATAGGTCTTTTTGCCAGTGGAGAATGGAAAACTCTGAGCGGAGAAATGCATTCCTTTAACAAGGGAAAAGTTTCATATTTGATGGTAATTGTTTGGACAGCTTTGTCCTGGCAAGTTTGTTCTGTTGGTGTAGTGGGTTTGATATATGTGGTTTCTTCTCTCTTCTCCAATGTAATTAGCACGCTTTCTTTGGCTATTACTCCTATTGCCTCGGTCATAGTTTTTCATGACAAGATGAATGGGGTGAAAGTAATTGCTATGCTTCTGGCTATTTGGGGTTTTGCTTCTTACATTTATCAGAATTATCTTGATGATTCCAAGGCAAGGAAATCACAGTGTGATGTTACTGAGACGCAAAATAATACTTTATGCCCTTGATATTCTGTCTATAAATGTGGAAGTAATATACAGAGACTCAAATTTACTTTTTCTTTTTTCCCGAATGTAATTGATCCTATTTTGCCAGATTAGTTAACTTTTAGCTCTCAAGTAATGTCGAAGTATTTATGAAAGTTCCATTTATGTTTGTCACAGTGAATGTTTTGCTATCTGGCATGATTCTCTGGATTTCTCAATCTTCTAGAATGCAGTTCCCTTTTGTCTATTACTTGCTTCTGCTGGCTTCTTATTGATTCTCTGGATTTCTCAATCTTCGAGATTGTATTTCTGTTACCAATTACCTCCGCGGCTTCTTATTGAACTTTAGAAAGATTCTCAGGTCTTTTTGTGGACTATTCCTGATACATGTTATGCTTTTCGTAGAATTTTCCCGGTGCATGTTGTCTTCTTGAGTTAATAGCAAATGCTTTTGTTTCTAAAGAGTCTTGTTGTTATTAATGCCTGGTTATTATTCCAGGTCGTAGTTGTATACCATTTTGATTGACTTTTTAGTCTTGCATTTAAATGTTGCGTACAATTTTTGAAACCAATCCCAATTTCAAATTTGATTGGATATCTTTCAAGAATCGGAAAAGCTAAAGTGTCTATGATTCATTTAATAAACGATGGGGCTTTTTGGGGGGAGGGGTCCAAGAAATGCTTACTTGAGAGTGAACCTCGCGGTTACAGAGACTTGTTCAATAAAAGACATCTGGCTAGTTGCTTTAGTGCTCCATTTTCTTTTTATTTTGTGTGTTGATCACGTTACAAGTTCTGATTGGGATTGCCCCAGGTTCTCCTTCCCCGAGCAACTGTCTTGTTCACAATAAATTGAATCCAGGTTCGGGTAATAGGTCGTGGAGAAAATGTTAGAATTGAGCACAGAGGTAGAGAGGGTGATGGGTTGCAATTAGTAATGCTATCTTAATGTCAATGTGGTATTCATTCATATTGTTAAAGCTATTAATATTAATTTATGGAGTTAATTGGGGGTCAAAATCTGGCCAACCGTAACGTTGGTCCCCGCGGTTAATAGCCCTTATTAGAAGCAACAACTATCTTCATTCATTGAAAATGAAATTGTATTCAAGGAAACACAAAAACTGATTGAGAGAGAGAGAGAGAAAAAGTCAGCTGTACTAATTGAATTTATTTATTTCTTAATTATCATTTATACGCCCAACTCCACTATGTTATGGTTATTGAACACAGGCCCAGCACAGAATTTAGAAACCCACATTTAATATCCTCCTTCCAAATATAACCTTTGATTCTGCGGAAATTCTAAAGTAATTAAAAGCCACCAAAAAAAACATCCTTTAAATCAAACGAATTTGAACAACGAGGGAGGAAAGAAGGAAGACGACTGAATAATAAATAACAAATATGTAGTTCAGTTAGCTTTTCTGACCGTTAACAGGGAAGGAAGATTTGGTCATCCAAATCCAAAGCCCCAGGGAGAAGAGGAGAGAAAGTTCCCCACTTTTACACACTGCCCCGCCAGACACGTTACAAAGGTTGTTATATAGGAAGTGAGTGATCACTTTGCCCTTCGTTCCATTAGAATCAAGTCACAAATGGACTGTTCAGTTCCCGCCCATTAACCATTTAACATCCAAACACCACTATTTTACGTTCCCAACTTAAAATCATGTCGGTTTTGCACACGTGTCGTCACCCTTCTCCACTTCATCTACTATCACCCATTAAATCACAACAGGAGATTTGTTAAGAAACAAGGCACGTTCTCATTAGACGAGAATTGTACACTGGCAAGCAGCAACTCGTCCGATGAAAAAGCAATGATACGAACAACAATATATATATATATATATATATTTATACAGCAGAACAAACAATTTTCCTATTTTCTTTTCTTTTTTTTCCCTTTGTAATTTACTGCTACAAACCGCGTCAACACAAACAAAATGAATACAAAAAAGGAAAAAAAATTAATAATAAAAACCATAAAATAGGAGGGCAAAACCCGTACTCTTGAAAATCAATCAGCACGTGACAATGTCAACGCACGTCACTCTCAACGGTTGCGATTGACTCTTCCAAAATCTGCAAGCTTCCTGGAACGGTTGGCACAAAACGATGCTGCAGTTGATAGGTGTGGCTTCACCGGAGCTCTAATCTCGCCGGTGTATCCCAAATCCGGAGGCAAACCACCTTTCTGGTTCCATTGCCGACTCGGACTGGCCCTCACCAACGGACTCAAACAAAACGCTAATCCAGACACGTTCTTGCTGGGTCCTGTCCGCGTACGTCTAATCGATGGGGGTGCAGCCATCGGCGTCCTCCGCCACTCATCCGTTGAGTCTCGGCTCCCCAACGGCGATCGATCGCAATCTTCGTCGGAATCCATTTCTCTCGCAGGGGACATACCCCGATTCGATATCCGACAATCTCGACCGCCATTGGCTATAGAATCTTCCATAACACACGACGTAGATTTCTTCTTCCGGCGCGAAGGAAATATCGAGGAGAAGAACCAAGAAGACGGAGAGGAGGACGAAGACTCGCTCGAATCTCGATAGGTAACTCTAGGATCCGAATTGTACTTATCGGATCTGGACCTGAACAGATTCGAAAAAAGAGAGAACTTTCCGTTTCGCTTCTTAGCAGCGAAATTAAATGTTGTCGTGAAGGAGGATGTACCGTTGTGAGCGGGCCCCACCTGAGGAGTGCTGAAAAAGCGGTTGTGGTAAGACAACGCAGCGGTTGTTGGGTCGTCAGATTTCCGACGAGTGACGTAAGGAGAAACGGAGCGAGGGAATAGAAGCGGCGGTGGGTCTTGTTTCCGGCGGTCTTCTACGGTAGTTTGCCGTGAAAGGTGTTGGGATTGAGCTTGAGCTTGTGCCTGTGCGGCTATAAGAGAGAAGAGGCGTTCACGGAGGCAAGAAGCGCAGACGCCGACGCTGCTGCTGAGGTCGGATAAGTGTTTCTTACACCTCATTTACTTCAAAGAGAAAAAAGAAGAACAGTATATCTAAATTTATGCACTGATTTAGAGTATATGCCTCCGAATGTATGATGATTTTATGCGTAAGTGCGTATGATTGATTGTGCGTTGGATTTGTTGGTTAACGGCATTTGGAGTTGAAGGGTGTGAGATGGGTGTGCTTGGCTGGCTGTAAAATGAAGAGATCCGACGAGGAAATCAAAGAAAATGTTTTGTCTTCTTGTTCCCTCAGTTTCAGAGAGACAAGAGGGAGAAAAGACACAGAGCGAGGTTAGATATTTGAGTACTTGGTCTGAGAATCAAGGGGGGGAGGGGGGTGTTGTGGTGAGTGACTATTTCGTAGTAGGGAAGAAAGATAAATAAGGAGAGTCAGTCAATGTTGTGGGTGTATTTGTATAGGGTGTGATGACACGACCCGCTGTCCGTAGAAAACCGAGATCCACAGAACAGGGGTCATTTACTTTTGCTCTTCCTCCTCTGCGCTGGTGTAGAGGATTTTGGTAGGATAACAACTTTTTTACCATATTAGCACCAATTAATTTTTATAAATGCCATAAAAGCAACTAGTAATTAAATTATAATTAATTTAATATTTAAAGAAATAATATTACATTACCAAACTTGGTGTTGACTCTTTTTATCTTATCCGGTGGAATAGAATGATTACCTCATCCAAAAATGTTCCTTTTTGGTTTTATTTTAAGCGTATTTTTGCTTTTTAAATTTAATCAAATTATATATAAATTTAATTTTTTTTAAAAAAATTATTATATTTAATGATCAATTAATTAAAATAATTTTGGGTATGTGTACATAAAATTACCCCAACTATCTTATCTTTAATTAATTAATTAATTAAAGATCAAGTTAACAATATTATAATATTTGATTATTTGTATGGTTCAAAAATATAGATAGAAAGCTGATAGACAATGTTATATCAGTTACAAGGTTATAAGAGTTATGTGTGTACTCCAACATGGGCAGTACGCGATGAGCTTATGTCGCCCGGCTGTTTGTCCTTTCATTACAAAAAAAATGGTTCCCGGCCTGTAAGAACATGCATGGATCGTGCTGTGCTCTTTTAGTGTGCTGGCGGGTGTTTGGGGCGTAATCTTTTTTTGACCCAACTCCTTGTTTGGCGGTTCAACGCTGTATTTAATGTCGTTTTATTCATTGTCAGAGAACGATTTCTTCAGGGTCGGCGACGAGCATTTGAATTGTCTTCTCTTCCATTCCTTGTACGGGATTGTAAATTCCGGCGACTTGTTTATCTAATTGGTTTCCCTTTTCCTTACCCTATCCCTGTTTAACGGTATTAGAGAGAGCTCTAACCGAGTTAATTATCAATTCAAAGAATCTCCAGCCCTTCGATTGGGTTATCAACATTATCCATTCACCAATGCTTATGTTGTGCTAGTTTTAATTTTACTTGGCGGTTATTTGTTTAAGATCGAGGAAGAGGAAAAATGATGTCATTGGTTTCCTGTAAATTCAACACGCTCATTTTATGTTTGCGTTACATCTGTTCGGCCAGATGAAAAAAGTTTTTAAGACCTTTGCAGGACAAGATTGCTGAATTCTCCACTTCCCTCTGTCGCATCGCCTAACCCATCGAATACGTTAATAATAATGCTGCCTCCACTACAAAGAGTGCAAAGAATGATTGTACAGTGGAATTTTTTGTCCCGAGTTTCATATTTCTTGCCAGCTGTACTCGGACATATGGTTCAAGTTTGCCCCCGATAAAACGTGGAGAAACTTTGCTGTTAATTTTTCTTAGTTTTATCGTTTTGCGAAAGAGGCATCGCCTGTTGTTCGGCGTCATTAAATCGCCGTGGGAACACACGCCCGTATACAGTTTCGTTCCGTTTTACTTTTCAATAACCTGTTAAGAACCGCCATTTCTCAGACACAAAGAAGCAAGAATCATCACGTACTCAATTTGCATTGAATGCCTTAATTGTTTCTTAAAAATTAAGTATACAAGTTACACTAAAATCTTCTAATACAAGTACATTATTACATCACGGTGTCCTAAATTTTTGCTCTTGTGCTGTCGTTGTTATTATTATTATCATCGTGTCATCGTGAATGTTAATTTTGAAGTCAAAGTAGGTGTGACAATAATTTATGGGACACAAGGGCTAATACTTTTTCTAAGTACAACAGCTTTGTAAAGTTTTGGGACAAATAAATACTTGTCATATATTGTATTTGATTGTATATATGCGTAGTTTTATGAATGTATACGTAGATTTCATGGTCAAAGTTGTCGACTCGTGTCGTGCGGGCCTCCGGTTGGATAAGGATCCTAGTAACGTACGGTGTACCAGGTCCAGTGTGCGCGTGGCCCGGTTTAACAACAACAAGACGCAACACTCAAATTTGACTATCCATGGCATCATGATATGTTATCTACTAATTGAGATACATTGGACGGTTTTGATTATCTGAGTCTTTCTTTTTGATTGTCCCGACCATTTTCAATTAATTAGTGGGCCGTCTGATTGGTTGATGGTGGGGGGAAGATTTACGTGTAGTATGAGTTAGTGGTAACGTCTTTGTATTGGCTAGTCTACGCAGGTGTTTTACTATTTTTGTTTTCTTATTTTTAAAATGAATTAATAACAAAAAAAAAGGAGTTTGAGCATAAATCACGCAGTTTACACGGTCCTGCATTATTTATTTATCAACATTGTTCACGAAACATTTTATTTTATTTCGTACCGGCTCGTGCTTTCAAAATTGAATCAATGGATGTCACGTCAGATAGACTCGACCCTGTTGATATATTATTAATTGATTACATGTTATACAAAAAAACAAAAAGAATATACATAATATATATATTATATTTATTTTTCACAAATCACGCGGCTATATTGAAATTTGGATTTTGGAACACGCGTGCCCCATTCGCAGATAACAAATTCGAGTAACCGTTGGAGAAAAGTAGCGAGCAAGCAAGCAGAGGGTCTAACCTTCGCTTGCTTCAGTTGTTACAGCTGCTAGCTTCGGCAATCTTGGAGAAAAATTGTCGAACTTCTCTAATCAGATCAGAGCGTCGTCGTCTCTGATCTCTGATCAGACGGCTTAAACAACGAACGCCAGATCCCGTGGCCTTATTTCAGACAAGATCCTTTACTCAACACGAAGGACAACGACTCTTCACGATCCTTGGTTCAACAATGTTAATTACTTCTTTCTTTTTGGATGAATGGATTATTAAGAATTTGTTGTTTCTTGAATGAATTTAATTTTGTCCTAGTCAGTTGCCTTGGATCTTTGGAGAATTATGCGTGGCTTGGGATTGATTTTAGGTTTTGTTAATTCAGAGTTTCAGCAAGGGTGTATCTGACTGTTTTAACTTCCAATATCAGGGAACAGCATTTTTTCCATGTCGGATAGAGATTGTCTCCATCTTCGAGGATTGCTTCCTTCAAAATGTTACGTCTTCTGAACAGCAAGTTGAACGCTTCGGTTAGTTATTGCAAACTCTCGTTGTTGTACGACTTACTAACAAACTGGGTTTGCGCAGTTTGAAGATTTCCAGAGTAACTGGGCATTCAAACTGTTACAGAAGTATAGAATTAACTACAAAATGTTCAAAGATGATGTCCAGGTAACTGATTTTCTCTTTTCCTCATTATATATTCTCTTATTTATATAGTAATGAAATTGTAATCTCATGGTCAACCATTTATGGTAATTTACCATGCAGGGTACAGCAGGGGTTGCAATTGCTGGACTTTTTGGAGCCCTAAGGGCACAGGGATTGACTTTCCGAAACAAAAGATTGTTGTTGCCGGGGCAGGAAGGTTAGCTTTTATCTTACACTTTGAGAAATCGAAGCTGCACTATTTCTTTTCTTGAGAGCGGGAAATGGTTTCGGTGTTATTCGGTAACCAATATTTGCCCGAGGGAGCCAGACTGTCCTCTGAAATTATATGATTTTCTCCGCTTGCATTGGTATCGTATCGTTCTATAATAATTCTTTGTTTTTTATGTAATTTATCTCTAGGGCTGGTGTCCCCGAAGTTATTGGGGCATAAGCAAATAATTTCAGTTAGCTGCCTGGATTTTTGGAATCATCTTGTTAGTTAGCTGATGAGAATCTTGGGGCTCTTGGCCGGAGTATTACTACCAATTAATCTTAGTGCTATGATGTGATTTTTCAATAATTTTATTCTGTCAAATAGCTATTAACATGAGTTTTATTGTCTTAATTTGTTTGGTGGTTCATGCTTGTGCTTATTCCTTCTCTCATGTATGCCTTTATAAATCTGAGACTTTCATTTCTTTGGATGAGATCATGTTTGGTCTCCCCAAAGTTTGATGAAATTTACAAATACCTAAGTGGAGTCTGATCAACACAAATTAAAGAATGTCCAGCACAACATATCAAGGTTCTTTTTGCATTATCTTTCAACTGCTGCATTGCAGGAATAGGGATTCTTAATTCTGCTAGGAAGACAATGGTAAGGGTGTTAGGGAATGATGAGTCTGCTTTTGATAGTGCACAGAGTCAATTTGGGTAGTTGATGCTAATGTGAGTACTTACATTTACTGGTCTGGTAGTGTCACGTCCTGCTTTCAAGTATCATAATTAACTCTTAATGTGCATTAGATTAACTCTGTAAGTAAAGAGCTTTTCTATTTGTTAGAATTGTACACTCTTTTGCATCCACATCTTGTAAGTTAAAGGAAAATTTTTTCCCACTGACTACAGGTGATAAAAATTGGTTGGCTCTTGTGTATATCCAGGGCCTTATGACTGAGGATCATTAACATATTGCAAGGAAGGAGAAAGAAGCTAGTCGCTAGCGACTACGGGAAGGCAAAGTTTTGTTGAAGTGGTTTGTGAAATTATCAGATGTGAACTATACATAAGATTTAATGTATGTGCCTCTATGTGAAATTGCATTTGACATTTTTTAAAAATCTATGCTAACTAGATGCAGCAAGTGAATTGTAATGTGCTTCTTGTATTATTTGCAGTTGGGGGATTGTTCTCAAAAGAGGTACATAATGAGTATAAAAGAAAAAAAAATATAAAACTGTTTCTCCTTGTTGATTATTAGAATAGTCCAAATAATTTCATTCGTGCAGAAGGGCTTAAATAGAGGCTTGCCCATCAAGAAATCTATTCCATAATTCCAATAGCCTACATAAGCTGATTCAAGTTATAGTTCCATGTTGCTGGGGAAACAATCCAAATAGACTATAACATGGAGAAGAATGCAGAAAATATCCAATACATTTGTCTTCATACAAACCAAGGTCAACATCTCAAAATTGGCTTCCGCTTGCAAGTATGATATTGTCACTAACAATAGAAAATGCTTCTTCCAGATTACGATCAGCTGACAGGGAGGGAAACAAAAAAAAGAAAATGAAAAGCAGGCCTAGTTCCAAGTTTGCAATCTAGTATAACTACCATACTACTTTTGCTACAGAAGAAGAACGAGATGGAAGAAGCTGTACCATTTTTTGTGGGGTTTGACATTGCAAAGATGGCTGGTCTAGTTGAGGTTGAACCTTTCATGGCTTCCAACACCTAAGATGGTATGTGCATGTTAAGGACATTCCAGGACAAACAAGATAGAAAATGCTTGAAGTCAAATAAAGATTGTAAGATATTCAAAATTCTTCAGATGATATACTTTCCCTTTATTTGACCAATAATATACATTTTTGTTTATAAATACTCTAGATGAAAGGCCACTTTTTTCCAAAGCTACGCTTTCTTCTAAGGCATTTGTCATCCACTATTTTACAGCCACGACCTAAAAATAGAAAGTACTCATTATGAAGAAGAGTCATCCTTCATTGTCAACCTACTAAGGTGTGGCACATGCAACATACTAGTAATATCATTAATATCTGCCTAATGGCCATTCCCTACCAAAGGTTTTCATGGCTGGACTGGATTGCATCTTCTTTTTCAGATGATGTAAACTTACCTCCCAATTTTCTTTGTGATTGTAAAAGTTCTGTTAACTGCTACTTTGGAGTCCTGGCGCATATTGGGCACTGCTAACAAGGGAACATGTACCTCTTTCCAGGGTCAGTAGCCAATTCTAAATGTCATTGGTCATTGTAAGTCAGTATTCATATAATTCCCCTACCTGGTCATGCAATGTTGGACTTGGTACTCTTCTATCTGGTTTGATGATCATCACTAATTGCATGCTACGAGCTGCAGCAGAGTGGTACTGTCCTTTGTTCTTTCTGATCATTTTTGAATTTGTGAATTATCACCTCTGAATATGAATATAAGATTGATATATCTGGATCCTTAGTTCAGTCTTATAGGTGTTGTGGAAGCACTGATAAAGGCATTGGTTGCCCTTTTTTTTTCTATGCTCTTCTAAGTTGTTATTTAAGATGTTTTTCGGTTCTTTTTACTGGACGCTGATCTTCCTCAAAATCAATTGAAAACTAGGGCCTAACTGAATACATGACCGAAGAGGAGGTTGTCAATGGGAAAATATACCCTTCTATATTTGGGTAAAAAGCTTGATTGTTAGGTTTCAAAAGTTTGGAAGGTCGCTGAATTTCATATTTACACATCATACGGAATGTAACAAAGGAAGTAACTGCGGCTGTTGTGAAGGAAGCTACGGAAGAGGGTCTGGCAGAGAAGGTTACCACGACGTGGTTGCCCGAGAGCTTCGGAGACTTGACCAGGAATTGTTGCTCTTGATTCAGAAATACAGTGCTAATTGTACTATTGTGCAACACGTCCTGTCTATCAGTTCAAGTATGTTTCCACATAATATAAACGCATACAAATTGAAGGGCAAAACTTTGTCGCAAGTTTTTGGGAACATGGTTTACATTTAAAAAAGTGATATGACTGTCCCATCAAGAGCCTGAGAAGCCAAAAGTCAACCTATTGTTTATAAGAAGAGAATGTTGTCGGTCTTCAAATGATACTTTCATGGCTCTATTATAAATATTTCCAAGGGTTGGTTCACATCGGAAAATCAATGGTCAAGAATTTAAACTCTTTGCAGGACTAGGAATAATTTATTTCATGCGTTGAAAAGTAGTTTTTATGGTTAGGTTCTCGTTGATTACTTTATGACGTTGAATGCCTGCACCCACGCCTCATGCAAGGATTCTCTTCTGTCTGCACAACCGACACAAGTTGAAGAAAGAAGAAGAAGAAACAAGTGATCAGCTATTCACTTGTAACCATTTGGCTACTTTGGTGAATCAATCTTATTCTCCTTTAATTGAGAAGCCAAGCTTTACGAACACCGCTTGCATATAAGATGTCCCCGTGTTTCCGAAATTATAAATTCGATCAAGAAAAATATTTGTGATTTGCAGGAGGAACTTCTAGATTTTGTGCAGAAAACTATCCGACTTTGGTTTACAGGAATGAATAAACCACTCGTTCACTTCCTCCACAACTTCAAACACCAGAGAACAGGCTTGCCCGCAATTCATTCTCAAGCAACTTTATTCCAAGTTTCGACCGATCAGAAGAGTCTGTGTATGGGAACAAACATGTTGTATGTATCGTCCGTGTCGCCAAGGTTGTTCATTAGTTGGCATGTTGCTTTTGATAGCTGGCATCAATTTAGCTTATTTAAAATTTGTCACTTCATTGCCACAACTTCACTCATCCCTATTTGAAATTAAAATGTATTGAGATTTCTGTTTGTTAGTTTGGTTCAATACTTGCAAGAAAGTTTGGGATTGGAGTCTTAATTGCACGAATAATAGCTGCTCTGGCTGTGAAGCTGCTACTTCATCAACTCAATCGTGTCTCTACTTCTCTTCGATAATTGTTTGTGGATACTCTTTTATCAAATTTATAGGAGAGTAGGCTGTAAAAATATCATAGAATATAAATAAAATGTACTTGATCGGCCGAGGCACGAAGCAGATAAAATTGTTTGTCTGCTAGACAGGGCTGCTGGCTCATGCTCAATGTTAGTCCCTCGGATTTATAGACGTTGCAACAGATTCGTGGCCGTCCGTTAGAAAGGTAGGCACTCCCTTTCTGTTGCTAATATTATTATAGAAATGTATACCGGGGTCCATTTTTTCATCAATTCAAATTCAAAGTTCTAAAAATATTTATTGAAATTTTTAAATTTCATAGTGACGCCACGTGTCACCTATCCCAACGGTGCGCACCAGGCGCAGTATATCTTCTTTCCCTGATTAAGTCTTTCTTCAAAAACACGCGCAATATTCTCTCTCTCTACCTTAAGTCGTCCGCTGCCCGTTGTGGAATCAAGCCGTTTCTTCATCTTCTAGGTTTTTCCAGCGAAAAATCGGTGAGGGTTTTAAGAAGTGTACCACCGGATCTTACGGTTCTTAATTTGATCTTTATCGTAACAGCCTAGCAGAAGCACTAGTGAAATTTGAAAATGACTACGATGGAGAGCTTGATCGGTTTGGTGAATCGCATTCAGAGAGCGTGTACTGTGCTCGGAGATTATGGTGGTGGTGACACCACTTTCTCTTCTCTCTGGGAAGCTCTTCCTTCTGTTGCGGTCGTCGGTGGTCAGAGTTCGGGGAAATCTTCTGTTCTCGA
This sequence comes from Xylocarpus granatum, assembly GCA_019650275.1. Lineage (NCBI taxonomy): Eukaryota > Viridiplantae > Streptophyta > Magnoliopsida > Sapindales > Meliaceae > Xylocarpus > Xylocarpus granatum. The sequence continues at coordinate 42,371 of BNST01003163.1, forward strand.
AAGCGTAGTCGGTCGAGACTTTCTTCCTAGAGGATCCGGTTAGTTCTTCCTTTTTTCTGGATAATTTTCGTTTGGTCAATTAACTTAACTTATTATTTGTGCTGAGTTTAATTTTTGAAAAATTATGATTGCAGGGATTGTGACTAGGCGGCCTTTGGTGCTGCAGCTTCACAAGACAGAAGATGGTTCACACGAGTACGCCGAGTTTCTTCACTTGCCCAAACGAAGATTCACCGATTTCTGTATGTCTAATTGCCTTACTTTCATCTTTTCTTTACTAAGTCACAGGTTTTATATCTGTTGCATATGCCTCTTTGATTTCGTGAATTTCACGGGTGACTTGTTAGAAGATGCTTCTGTAACTAGTAACCATCGTAGTCAAGTACAATGTTTATTTGAAAAGATATATATATATATATATATATTTTTTTTTGTTTATTTGAAAAGATATATATATATATATATATATATATATATATATATATATTTTGTTGTTGTTTAACTCGGGAGCTGAATCTTCTTATTTCTTGGGTGCAGCCATGGTTCGTAAGGAAATTCAGGATGAAACTGATAGAGTAACAGGAAAGACAAAACAAATATCTCCTATTCCTATCCATCTTAGCATCTACTCTCCAAATGGTCTGTGGTTTCCATTACCGTTCATATTAGTTTCATTATCATGTTCATTACTTGTAAATGTCATTTTTGATTTGTGGTGAGATCATTTCTTCGTACCTTTTACCTGCAGTTGTCAACTTAACCCTGATTGATTTACCCGGTCTGACCAAAGTCGCAGTTGGTATGTTGTTAGTTGCTTATTGTGATTTGAAATTTGTACTTCTTTTGGATACAATATACATTACTGAACATGAAACCTACATTTTTCAGAGGGACAGCCCGATACAATTGTTGAAGATATAGAGAGTATGGTGCGAAGTTATGTTGAGAAGGTAATTATGGTAGCTTTTCTGTTTATATTACCTTCCTCAATTTCTGTGCTGTTAGTTCTTTGTTTATCCATTTTTCATTTTTTTTTGTTTTCCCTAGTTTAAAACAGTCTCTTTCATGGACAAAATTCTATTATCAAACTTACAATGGGCTAGTTTGAATTCACTTACTATTTGAGTTATCAACTTTTTTGTTGTACATTTTTTTTTCGTTTGAAAATGAACTTCTTATGTTGTACTTTGTTTATTTTCTATTGATGTTTGATTGATACTTGTAGCCTAATTGCATCATCTTAGCAATAACTCCAGCCAATCAAGATATTGCAACATCTGATTCTATCAAACTTGCGAGAGAAGTGGATCCCTCTGGTATGGTCCATTTACTTTTTCTTTTTTAAGTTGAATTATGCGTTTTCTGCAGAACAATTTTCCTTGTGCTTTAACCTTAGTTTTTATGAGTTCTTGCAGGTGAACGGACATTTGGGGTGTTGACAAAGCTGGATTTGATGGATAAAGGGACTAATGCAGTGGATGTAAACACTCTCTGTGTCTCTATTTCATTCTTTTACTTTTTCTTTTTTCAGTCTTTGGCTGTTTTCAAGCTCCCAACGGTTGGGATGAAGTGTGTTAGTTTGAATTCGATGGCTTGGAAAAACAATTGTTTGTATCATGTGGAACTAGGTCAATTGAAAGTGATCCTGGGGACACTATGTTCTTATAGTTATATTGTTTTTCTATTTTGTTTGGATTGCTACTTGATTTTTAGCAAAATATTGGATAAGTTTTTATTTGCTTCTCTCTCAGGTGCTTGAAGGAAGATCTTATAGACTGCAACATCCCTGGGTTGGAATTGTGAACCGTTCTCAAGCTGATATAAACAGAAATGTTGACATGATTGTTGCAAGGCGCAAGGAGCGTGAGTACTTTGCTACCAGTCCAGACTACGGACACTTAGCCAGCAAAATGGGTTCAGAGTATCTTGCAAAGCTTCTGTCGAAGGTTTGATTCTGAGCTTCTCGAATGAGATAAATTTTGTTTTTTTAAATGAGTTATCATTTTGATGATATGCTGTGTTTTCAGCACTTGGAGTCCGTGATTAGGGCTCGGATACCAAGTATCACATCCTTGATAAACAAAAGCATTGAAGAACTTGAATTGGAGATGGACCTTCTTGGTCGGCCTATAGCTGTTGATGCTGGGGTGAGTGTCTAAATTGTAGTCCATTATAGTTTTTCATGACTAATATGTTTTCTGTATTGTATATAATCATGAAGTTCTATTTTAGGCTCAACTGTACACTATCTTGGAACTATGTCGAGCATTTGATCGGATATTCAAGGAGCATCTGGATGGAGGGTAACTGCTTCACTAAAATTCTCTTGCAAGTCCAATTTTTTTTTCTTGAATTCTAGTTTGTTACCTATCAATTCTGTTCTATTTGAGACTTTATTTTATATCTTTGGCAGTGGGGAAGGCACTATTGCATTTGTAATATCATGTATTATTATACATTTCATGCTCTAGATTCCTTTTACTACATATTGAAAACAGGTTTACCTTGCTTATTTTGTCCTTGTTGTTCATTCGTTATTTGTGTGGATCCTTTAACTTGCCACATTAATTGTAATATGATTAAGACTATATCAACTCTTTCTCAATTTGGGAGGTTTTTAAAACTCCAGGATAAAAGAAAGATTCTTGCTGTCAAAAAGAGTATTAGGTTTCTATTACTTTTCAGATGGTAGTACATTTAGGTAAATTAGAACTTGTGAACCTGACTGCAAGCTTTGGACTATGGATTTCAAGCCGAGTTGTTTGTACTATTTTGAACAATGCACGATTGCTTTATAGAGACAAGTGTTCTTATTGTAATTTTTTTAATATGAAATGAATTCTTAGTGATTTTTTTCTGAAACAAAATTATACATCGGAGGATGGTCTTACTCCAGACTTATCGACTGGATATGATGATATTCATAGCTCTGGTTGCATGCTTAGAATTTATTTCTTAGATTTCATTTTATTTCTCAGGCGACCTGGAGGTGATCGTATTTATGGAGTCTTCGACAACCAGCTTCCTGCTGCTTTGAGGAAGCTTCCATTTGACAGGCATCTGTCTCTTCAGAATGTTAAGAAAGTGGTGTCAGAAGCAGATGGTTATCAGCCCCACTTGATTGCCCCAGAGCAAGGTTACCGCCGCCTAATCGAGGGGTCACTGAATTATTTCCGAGGTCCAGCCGAAGCTTCGGTGGATGCTGTAAGTTATTCTGCTTTCTGCAGTTAGTGAGTTGCTGGGTTTGCCTGAAAAATATGTTACATTTGTCTTGAAGTTATGAGAATCTATTTGGGAATATCAGAATATCGATACTGATTTAGAAATCATGGTGTAGGTCCACTTTGTCTTGAAAGAGCTTGTGAGGAAGTCAATTGGAGAAACTCAGGTGAACTTTATGGAATTTATCTCCGAGTTTTGTCTAGTTTTATTAGAAGTTTCCTCTTAAGGAGGAAAATGATTTATGTCTTTAGTTTTCTTTGGACAAGCAGGAATTGAGACGCTTCCCAACTTTGCAAGCTGAGATTGCAGCTGCTGCAAATGAGGCCTTGGAAAGGTTCCGTGATGACAGCAAGAAGACAGTTACCCGTTTGGTGGATATGGAATCTTCATATTTAACAGTTGAGTTCTTTCGAAGACTTCCCCAGGAAGTCGAGAAAGCTGGAAATCCTGCTTCTTCAGCAGTGGATCGGTATTCAGAGGGCCACTTTAGAAGGATTGGATCAAATGTGTCCTCTTACGTGGGTATGGTGGCGGAAACACTTAGGAACACAATTCCTAAAGCTGTTGTTCATTGTCAAGTTAGGGAAGCCAAGCTCTCATTATTAAATCACTTCTACACACAAATAGGGAAGAGAGAGGTTCGGGAAAATAATTTATGAGCATTTGGACTTACTAGTTTTCCGTTTATACAAGGAAATACTGATTTCTGGTTTGGAATGTATTTCAGGGTAAGCAGCTTGGACAAATGTTAGACGAAGATCCGGCCTTGATGGAAAGGAGAATGCAGTGTGCGAATAGGCTTGAGTTATACAAGGCGGCGAGGGATGAGATTGATTCGGTTTCATGGGCACGATGAGATTTAATTCATGTTTGGGTGCTGCCTCTGTATTATAGAGATTCATATATAAAAAAACAAAGGAAGAAAGACTGTTGACAGTTCAAGTTATTTATTCATCACTTACTAACATATGTATGCTGTGGTGTATGTCTTATCAGACTGTGTATATTGGTTTGGGTTGCTAGATTCTTGTACCGTCTTACAGTATTTGTGCTAGATTCTTGTACCCTCAAGAGCTTCCCTCTTTAATTGCCGATCTCTCTCCCTCTCTGTCTCTCAGCGTAAACATTGCCCCGAAAAGTCAGACGTTTGTTGTTCACTGTTAAATGAGGGTAATAAAAGAAATAAACTTCTAAATTAAATTACAGAGAGAGAAAACGGAGGCTAATAAATCAGAATTGTATTTTTTTAATTAAGTGCATGGGAAAACGGAAGCTCAGAAGTCAGAACTGTATTTTTTTAATTAGCAAATGGAAATCAAACTGAAGAGGCCGTACCCGTGCAAAATCAAATCGTCTAAATGACCTGATTAAATAGGCCAGATCAGTCGATGCAGAACAAACGGTCCAGGGTGTGCAGAGCATGCGGGCGAAGTGGGGGAGATCCATTCTGTCATAACAACGTCCTAATTTTCCTACGGCCCACGCGCCCGGGCCCCTTGGAGTGAAATAACACTCGAAGATAATAGCGTTGTTAAACCCCGAAGAAAAGCCGAAAACCCCAAAGAGCGCCATCAAGAGATAGCAGAGACATGGCTACGAGCATGAGAGGAGGTCTAAGTCAGCTACAGTTATGGCAAATTCCTTGCGATCAGATTCGGCTTCGAAGTTGTCAATTATCAAATGGTTCCGCTAATTCCATTTCAAACCCTAGCTTCCACTTTCTCTCCCTATTTCTTTATACTTCATTTCTTAATCACCGTTCAAGTGCATTTGCAGGCTCATATGTCTTACCAGGAAGTACCAAATATCGAAGCTTATGCTTCTGCAGACAAGCTCAAACTGCCACGAGCGAAGTTTCCGAGAACAAACCTGAGGTGCATCATATTTTATTTTATTTGTTTTTAAATTTGTATATATATGCAGCTTTTCTTAATTGAATTGTGTCTTTAATTATAGGAGAAAAGGAAAAGTGTTGGTGCATTTCAAAAACTACCTATGGTGATGCCATCTCTTGATATTTTGTATTCGGCTTTGAGGAAGGCAAAGAGAGTTTCACCTACTAAAGGTGATTTTCGGTTTACCATTCCTTGCTTAATTAGTTATTATGGTTTTTGTTTGTTTATTGCTTTTGCTGCATTAGGTATTTCTAATATTGCTAAGCGGGAGAGAAATAGAGGTGCAAAGCAACTCGATGCGCTGATGAAAGTATGCGCTGCCTGCCTTTATCTCTCTTTGCATTTGATTCCTTGTGTTTGGAACACATGGCTTAAAGCTGACATCTTCAGGAATTGGCAGTTCCTTTGAGAGGCTACACGGAAAATTTTCCTAATAGAAAACATTTGCACCCTTATGAACGATCTCTTGTTGAGTTGACACTTGGGGATGGAAACTATGAAAGGGTAAAGTCATCATTAATGTTTTGGGATCTTTGACATTCAAATGTAAACTTCGGATTTGATTCTTTTCTTGCTTAAGACCAGCAAATGTCATAACAACAAAATTATAAAGCGTATACTCTTGAAATACAAGCTGTTACTCTAATATGTGTTTTTTATGTGTGTGTTTATTACATTGCTATTCTTACATACAAGTTATTGACTGTGTTTAAAGGTTTCAAGGGGTTTTTTGTTGCCAACTCTGAATATACTTCTGCTTTGGCAGGTTTTGAAAGGCGTGGATGCTCTGAGAAAGAAGGTGGTATCAGTTGGAAAAGAGCATGCTTCTCTCTGTGCTAAGGTTAGATTTTTGGCTGTAAACTGACCTCAATCCATTCTTATATTGGAGTACTACCAGGTTTTTGAGTTGATTAAAATCAAACTGTCTATTTCTCAGACGAAACCTTTAGCTTGGTTGAAGCTATTGGAATATCGATAATAGGGATCTTGACTGTCAAAATACTGTGTTATGGACTTTCTTAGGATTCTTCAGGTTTTATGATTCGTGATGTTTTTGTGTACATTCATTTGCGATGCTTTTTTTTGTGATATTCCCTTGTTTTCATTAGATGCGGTTGCAAGCTGACTGGTTAATAGATGTTTTCTTACTCTCTTGGTTTGTTTGGATGTGTTTGAAGGGTAACTGTTAAATACATGCTATATTACACCGTTATTTGTGGAAATAAACATGGTTTAAGGGAGCTTTTGATTTTACACAACTGCAGTCTTTGTCTAAGAGAGAAGCAGAGGAAAGGTTGAGTGAGGTCAGTTATTATGTGCTTTTGGAGTACTGAATAATCTTTTTTAATGTCACTAAAGATTAAAAGTTTACTATAATTTTATCTGCAGGGTATGGAGAGACTTGAGGACATATTTAACCATGAAGGAAAAGCTGTTGATGATTTGGTAAACATTGCCAAGGTAGCTTTTGCTTTAAATGGGAGTGTGGTGGATAATATTGTGATAATTTTTTATTGTCTTTTCAGTATTTTCCATGTTATTGCTTGTTGTTACATTATAGCAATTTCACTGTAATATTGACGTAAAATTTGCACGTTACAACTGTAGCATATCTAACAAGCCATGTTTACTCTATGATTTATAGACTTTGCGGGCCTTGCCAGTAGTTGATCTTGAAACACCGACTCTCTGTCTTGTTGGAGCTCCTAATGTGGGGAAGTCATCCTTGGTTCGTGTACTCTCCACAGGGAAGCCTGAGGTTTGCACAGACTTGCTGTTGATAATTATTTGCTCTCAAATTGTTCCTGTTTTGTTTTGATTATTTAATATAAATGCTGTGGAAAATGATGCTTATGAACCTAGTTGATCCAAGCTCACTCAGGTTGAAAATAGTTTGCAAAATTTTATGTGTTGAGGTCTGGCTAAGTTCTGAAATGAGCTGTTTAAGTTTCCCTCAACAAGATATATGGTAAATTTAGTGCTCTGATTACCACTTATTATATTAATAAGCCTTCTTCCAAATATTTCACAATCATTTGTTTCATGGGAGATGGAGAAAGTGGTCCAAGACAGCTTACGTAGTTTGGCACCATTGATAATTTAAATGTAATTTTACATTTTGTAAGGTAGAACCTTACTGGGGAAGATAAATGCTCTGACTACCACTTATTATGTTAATAAGCCTTCTTCCAACTATTTCACAATCATTTGTTTCATGGGAGATGGAGAAAGTGGTCCAAGACAGCTTATGTAGTTTGGCACCATTGATAATTTAAATGTAATTTTACATTTTGTAAGGTAGAACCTTACTGGGGAGGATAAATGCAAAGATGACTTAAAATGTTGGCACTCTTGGAATTTGTTTGACCAAGAATTTGGGTTGTAAAGTATAAAATATCTGATGTGAATGTAACGGCTGAACTGGAATTTGTGTGAAAGACTGTTGTTCCCTTGCTGTTAACAGTGCTTTTCCTTTTCCCCTTAGGTCTGCAACTACCCCTTTACCACTAGAGGCATTCTGATGGGTCACATTACTCTCAGCTACCAGAATTTTCAGGTTTAAGTATTTTCTTTAAGATGGAATACTATCACATTTTCATTTTCCATTTTTCATTTTAGAATTTGTTAAAATGGATTGCAGGTAACTGATACCCCTGGCCTATTGAGAAGAAGTGATGGTAAAAAAATTTTTTAGTTGTTGTCTTTGGTCTAATTGATTGACTTGTTCATTCCGTGAATTATTCTTGTATGTTCTCCTGATCATTATTTCTTTTCTGAACCTGAAGAGGACAGGAACAATTTGGAGAAGTTAACACTTGCAGTCCTCTCACATTTGCCCACGGCAATATTATTTGTTCATGATCTGTCGGGAGAATGTGGAACTTCAGCTTCTGATCAGGTATTAAATTATGTAGCTTAAGATTGAAAATATAGTGCTTTGCATGTTTTCATCAAAGAAATGAATGTAAGTAGTTTTCAGTGTATGGATTTAATATGATGAGAGGTTATAGCACCGCAGCAGTTGTTTCCACAGTGTTAATTTATTTTGTTTTCATGTATGTATTGATTATGTATGGTTGAATTTCTTCAAAAGAAGCATGGACCTCACTGACTATCATATGAAGCCAACTTTTCTCTTTTTCATTGCAGCAAATGGATCTCAACCAGACTTAACAATATAAGGAGATTGGCTTTTGTAATTGCATTTAATTTTCTTTTTTGCCAATTACAAATGTATCCGGTAGAAGAAGTATAACTTTTCATTGATCTTACCATTTTTCTGAGTTACAAAATGACAATTTTATTGAGTTTTCCTTTATTTCACTTGTTAACTATTTGGGTTGCTGATATTGCATTATACAGTTCATGATATATGAAGAGATAAGGGAAAGGTTCAGTGATCATCTCTGGCTTGATGTTGTCTCCAAATGTGATTTGCTGCATACATCTCCTGTGGTTTTCATCACAGAAAATCTTGATGCTGAGCATCTTGAAATGGCAAAGTATAGGAAAATGGGACCTGATGGAGCAATCCATGTATCAGTGAAGAATGAAGAAGGGCTCAATGAGGCAAGCATAGTTTTGACTCTCTTAATGTGCTCTTTTTTTTTGTTTGCCATCATCTCGCAGCTTCAACTGTACTTGTAATAAAGTTATTAATGTAACCTAGTAAAATTGTTGCCCGGCTGCACCATCTGATTTAGTTTTTATACAATTTATGGCAACCAATTGAGGGAGTTGTATCCCCTTTATCCCCTTATTCCCCTTTAAAATCTCAGTTACATAATAGGTTCATAACAGTAAATGTTCTCTGTAGTTTTCCTACTTAATTTTGACGATTGCATTCTGCAGTGAAATCTTGTGAACGACGGAGTAAAAGTTGCAGCTGCTATGACAAAACTGTCTTACTATTTGTTATCTGAAAACATATTATGGTTCAGTAGTCTATAATTTCTTGATGTCTCGCAGTTTAGATTAAATATTTGTGCTCCGCAGCTCAAGGATAGGGTGCATGAGCTGCTGGTTGCACAGCTGGACCGGATTAGATGTCAGAGCAGTGAAGATAATCCAGAAATTGTTACTTGAAAAGCATACCTCTGTACCTGCAGAAGCAGTTGTGCTGTCAGAAAATTGAATGAATTGGTGGTGCCTGTCTACTTAGAAGCTAAACCATCTCTCAGTGACAAGCGAGTGGAGACCGATAAGCTCACTGTTCTCGGTATGTTTCTAGGTGGTGCGTGGAGATTCACTGCCTTCAATTTTCTTTTCAGAGCCTTCTCCACAACGATATGAAGTGCGACCTAGGCTGAGACAGTATCCTAACTAATGATTGGACGGCATGATGCGAAATTTTCTACCAAATTTGGCGATTCACCATGCCTTTTTCAATAATGCTTTGTTTTTCTTCTTCATGAACTGCAGCTGGAATGAAAAAACTGGTTTTAACGCATTTGTCCTTTTATTAGTTACTTTCTGAGACATTCTGGGCCTATTCTAACTTCACAAAAAGAAGCATATAAATTCTGTCAACAAAATTGTATATATTTATACGGTGTAATACATTAAAGCAAAAAATGTCGTATCCATGGATTCACTCCACATCGTTAAACATGAGAGAATTGATTTCGTGAATTCCAATATCAGATATTGGCTCAATTGGTCGGTCATCTCCCTCCAGCAGAAGGAAAGAATTTGAAGGTTCTCTGCTGAATTCATCTGCAAATCAGTAGAAGCCAAAATCATACAAGATAGCTAACAAATTCTATAATTAACAATTAAGACGGTGACAGAGAAACCCAGGCCACAACTTACCAAACATCGTACTGAAAGAAGTAGAGGAAGGAGTGGACATGAAGTTGAGACCAATATAAAATGTTAGTGCTAATGCAACTGTCACCATAGCATAAACCGGCACCGCCAACGCCCAATACCTGAAAAACCCAAAAACAGCCGAGAAAAACAATAACCAGCCTGATATTCAGTTTATGAATTGTCCCATGATCTTCAGAACTTTTTTTCTAAATAAAATTAAAATTTCATCTGATTGATGCAGTATTACAATCTGACCTACCTGCTAGGATAGTAAGAAATCCCGATTGCATGTAACCAACGTTCGGGTACATATGCCCATACCAAGAAAATACCTGCTTATAGATGAAGAAGGAATGCAAGTTTGTGAGAACCCAGAAAAGAATTTCATCATTGAACGAGGTATTAAAAGAACAAAACCTGTAGCGAAAACGGTGGTAATGGATCCAACAAAGCCATAAACTTAAAAGAATTCCATCATTTAATGAGGTATTGAAAGACGAAAACCTGTAGCGACAACTGTGGTAATGGATCCAACAAAGCCATAAACTTCGGAAGTCTTAGGAACAAACCCAGAATAAGCCTTGCTATCTGGATCTGAAAATGATACAGTGGCTCTCCTCCTCTTTGAAAAACTTAGGATTCTTCTTGGACTGTTCACAGAATATCGATCTTCCATCTCCTTCCGCGAAAAACTTGTTCAACTTGGTAGATCTTACTCAATTGAATGATTGTCGTCAAGGGTAAATCAGATAATCCGTTTTGATTTCGTCAATCTAACGGCTAAAGAGTAAAGATTTGATTGGCTTTGAGTGTCTATTACGGGAAATTAAACCTTGATTGACGCCGATGGACTGACAAAAGCAACATGGAAAATGCCCACCCAAAATTTCAAAATTTAGGATCGACAATTCAATCAAGGGCTTGACTTAAGATTTGCAAGGTAATTTCGAGGAGTGTTCAGATCATTGGATGTTGTTTTTGGAGGGGCCAGTTACGTGGCATTAGAATTTCGATAATGGGCGTTTCCGTCTTCGTACCGTGTCATTTGGTTATCTTTAAAGTTTAATGAAACTTGGTTACCATAGTGGTTAAAATACAAAATCGAAATCCAAGGGCATTTTCCACTCAATTCAGTTAGAAGGTAAGAAATACGAATCAGAATGAAGGGCCATATCACACGCCTCTTACTTTTCAACTTGTCACTCTACGGCATTGAATAAATTTTCGTAATATTGTACTCTCTCGTTAAAACTTCATTTATGTGTCCTACACCAAAGTTTAGGACTGGTCATCCTTATATAGTAAAACTCCAAATTACCCCTGAGACGTGTACGCTGATGAACAGAAACGAATGAACGCAACGTGTAGCGTTTATTCGTTACGAGTTCGAAACAAGTTGAAGTTGTCTATAAATGGGAGTCGTCAGATCCCATCTTTCGCATCCGCTGTGGCAGTGACTGAGTGGTGTTTTGTTTCCCTCCATTCTCTTTTTCTCCAAGTCCTTGCGCCCAAAGGTAAAACTTCTCTCTCTGGATCTGATCTTGTCTATGTCTTTGTTAGTTTGTTTATTTAATCTCTTCACAAAGTTTACTTCAAATCTTCCTTTTGAGTTTTCTGATCTGACCGAGCTTATTCCGATTTTAGATACAGACTGTTCAGGAAAAATCCAAGTTCTATGATGTGATTCTCTTTTTCCTTGCATTTGTTTGGATGTCAAACTAAGACTTTCGCCCTCTTTGGAAATAGATCTAACGATTGCGAATGATTCTTTTGATTCAAAGGATTTTTGTTTTTTTCTATTCGCATGATCTCGTTACCATGCAAATTGATCTTAACAAAATATTTGGAGAATTGAGTGATCTATTAAAGTTTACTAATTTTGAGCTTCTACTAGATATTGTTTTTGTTTTATTTAATGCGTTACTGAATTGTCGTTAATTCATACACTATTTAAGTCGTAAATTCAGATGGCATTGTATCTGTTCCTATTACATTTGAGAGTTTGAATTTCTGTGTGTTGGCTTGTTTTAGATTATGGATTTCTTTCTTACAAGCAATTTGCCTGGCACATTATAAATTATTTTGCAGATCATATTTTCAGGCACAAGTTAGTTGGTACTCATGGGAACTGTTGATTCTGCTAGCAAGGTACTGATCTGGACTTTTTCCAACTTAATTTGATTGCTTGATTTATGATCTTAAATAGTTGTACCCAATTTATCATATTTGTTGCATGCTAGTTTTGAGAAATTAGAAAAAGAAGTAATGAAATTCATAACCATGACAAAGAATCATTGGATCTATGTTCAGTGACAAAAGTTAACACCAAAAAGATTGTTGCCATGACAAAGAATCATTGGATCTATGTTCAGTGACAAAAGTTAACACCAAAAAGATTGTTGCTTTTTGTTTATGAAGTGAAACCAATGAAATGCTTGATGACAGATGCAATGCTTTCATAAAGTTGCAACCTTTGTGGTTGTTGATCAAGTTGTAAAGTAATTAGAAAAGTTATCAGGTGAATCTGTTCTATTTGAAAGGTCATCAAGTGTGTTGTTGATGTGACTTTGTTACATATGCCTTCTTGTGGAAACATAACCTTTTATCATTGATGAATATCCTGCCTTGATGTCGAATTATGACCAAATGTCTGATTTCAGGAGGCAAATGGAAGCTTAGCTGAGAAGAAGCTGACTGTTGTTTTTGTTCTGGGTAAGCATCCTATATCAAGTGTATTTAAACTATTTTTTTTTGTAAGGTCTTTTGCTATCTTCATTTATGAGATGTCAAAGCTGAATTTCAACTAAACAATTATATTAAAAAGTGGTATAATATGGAGTGTATTGAAACTTTTGTTGTCTGTCATGTTTGGTTTGCATGTTGTTTGCATTTCTGATCTTTTTTCTGGAAACTTGTGATCTCTGGTTTTCCTCATTTCTCATTCCCTAAATGCTTTTGGGACTTCTCTGAATTGCATATTCTATTAATTGACCAGGGGGGCCAGGCAGTGGAAAAGGAACCCAGTGTGCAAACATTGTCCAACACTTTGGGTATACCCATCTCAGTGCTGGTGATCTTCTCAGAGCAGAAATCAAATCTGGTTCTGAAAATGGGTATGCATTATTATGACATCGTTGCCATATAGGTTATCTGAATTAGTATATGGAGCCTTTGGTCAATCTGTCAATTGAAATGATTTTCAATTTTCAATTGACAGTTTGACCATAGTTTGAAATGACCATCATTCATGAACTTACATGCTTGTGGACAATCAGGGATCATCTTCTAATCAGGCTCGAGTCTTGATAATGACATTATAGACTAATCCCGTGCTAGTGATTATATTCACTTATTAGTCATTGGTCGATGGCTCCTACTAGTTTTGCATTGAGAACATATTTGAGTTGAGTTTATGTTTTAATAGTCAACTGAATTTAGGATGCGTAACCCACAGAATTTGCATGATCGCTGAGAGATGTGTAGGTTTGGGTCCTTTTGGCCATTCTATATTCTAGTACAAGGTGTCAGATTTTGAAATTTTAGTAAGGGAAAACTGTGAACCTGATTCTGCAAGACATGAACATTTTGTTCCCTTTTGGTCTACAGAACCATGATTCAGAATATGATTAAAGAGGGAAAGATTGTTCCTTCGGAGGTAACAATCAAGCTTCTCCAAAAAGCAATGCTGGAAGATGGTAACGATAAATTCCTCATTGATGGCTTTCCTCGTAATGAGGAAAATCGTGCAGCATTTGAGGCTGTCGTAAGTTTTCTATGTAATTTTAAATATACAAAATTGTTTGCCTACATTCATGTATAGCAACAATCCATTGAACTTAGCATGCCTTCTTATTTGCTGAATGCATGGGTCCTGCAGACTAAAATTGAGCCAGAATTTGTCTTGTTTTTTGACTGTCCTGAGGAAGAGATGGAGAGGCGCATTTTGAATAGGAATCAGGTTAGATAATGTTTCCTGTCTCTCTGGGGTGTCCTTTCATATTATATATTTATCTTCTTCTTTTGTGTCTAGTATGCATTTTTCTTTTGACATGCTTATTTTTCTTCTTTTGAGTTGTGAAGGGAAGAGAAGATGATAATGTTGAGACAATAAGGAAACGATTTAAAGTTTTCTTAGAATCTAGTCTCCCTGTGGTTCAGTATTATGAATCCAAGGGCAAAGTTCGGAAGGTAATATTTTGTTGCCCAATGTTCTATTTTAGTAATCTGGTTTCAAATGATTTTGCATTAATCAGCTCTGTTGCTTTTACTGTTAGATTGATGCTGCAAAGCCCGTTGAAGATGTTTTTGAAGCAGTTAAAGCTGTTTTTACTGCAAAAGATGCGAAGGTAAAGCACCATGGTTGTGCCTTCCTACAGGTGTTGTTACAGAAAATGAAAATTGAAAAATGATGTATCATTTATGTATACCTGTGGTAATTGTGGTGAATCTACTTTTGTTTTCTTTGATGCTCTTGAAGCTGTTGAATTATATATGCATAGGTTTGTTTACTCATTGTTGCTTTAATGATGTGTATTTGTTGATTTGCAGGCTGCAGAGTAGGCCTTCATCAATAATACCAGATTCTAATATTAAGGTAATACAGTTTACAATGACAACTAACGGTAATACAGTTTACAATGATAACTAATTCCTGCTCTTTCATCTTTAATTTGCATATTTTTATTCTAATTTGTATTTATTTACAGGTGGGTGTTGCTATTGGTTGCTGCAGCATATTATTATAGATATTTTATATTATTATTATTATTAGAAATCCGTTCCAAAATTTATAGTATGTATGTCATCGTACATACCTATATACTCTTGCTTGCCGGACCTTATGGTATGGACGGTTATATTTTTATTGTATTCTTGTTATTGAGAGTCCAATCCAGTCCAGTCCTGTCCTGCAATAACAAGATCGAGAGTTATAATAACAGCATTGCATTAGTGCTCCTTTTTTGAAAGTAACGACTGGGATTTTTATCAGGCTTAGCTTTCTCCGTCAATTTCTTTTTGTTTTTTCTTAGTTCTGGTGCATGGAATTAAAACTTGCAGCAAATATACTTAGAAAAAACAACTGGACCCTTAAAACACTTGCAGATATAAACAATGAATCATGATGTCACTGAATTAATTATAAATGAATGCTAAATTACCCAACAGACCACCGCCCGAGGCAGCAACAATTACAAGTTCATGAACTCGACTAAGTTGATAGAAAAAACTAATTTATTTATTTTATGATCTCGAAGCTACCATTAATGTGAGGTGGTAATTAATTAATTGAATTAATATTTCGTTTTAGCTAGCATCGTATTTCTTGAAATTAATGTCAATATATGCAAGCAGACGGCAAATTAAGGAGTTAAAAAAAGTGCTGAGCTCAGCTCTTTCGAATCAGTCTAGTACCTGAAGTAGCGCAGATGGAAGTAGTGCAGCATGGCAGCTGCAGTTGTGGCAATTAACAGGCTCGGGCTTAGAGTTAGGGGGGATAATTAATCCCAAAGGTTGCTTAATTATGCTGCTACAGAATTAACTATTTTGCCTTATGCCCAAATAATAATAATAACTACAGGAACACGTACATACATAATTGTGTGATCTGCGTTATAGAACAGCACTTAGGGTTGGGGGGAGATGGATTGACTGCAAAAAGAACAATTAGATAGAGATGAAATCGCCAACGTTTACAAAGCTGGTGTAATTTGATAGCTAGAAGCTGTGAAGAATTGCAATGTTTGATAAGTACTGCTGCATCTGCATGGGCATGGTTATGGCTTGGAAGAATGGGATCACGAACACGAGACTCGGCAAAGTTTTGCAAGCAACTTAATTATTCGACACGAGTTTCGCCCTGTGTCTTGTCGTCTCCTCTCCTCTTTCACAATCTTACACTATCCGTATTTTATATATGTATGTAGTTTGTATCTGAACTAATTAATGTTTCGAATTGGTCATATATGGAAATGCAATGTGGGAGTTGGACAAAATCAATGCTCGAATTCATTCATATGTTAGCATATCAATTAATTGGTCCATATTGTACGTCTTTGACCAATATCAAGTAGCTTAATTTTAGAATTATCTACAAAATATATTTGACCCGTCCCAGAACCGATTGTCAAATCCAATTACAGTCCAATTAACTTTCTTAATTTTAGATTTTATTAGTAATTTAATAAAAAAAAGACAATTCAAGATGCATCCAAATGCAAGGTTCAGTGAAAAAGAAGCATTTGATATGAGAGGAAATCCCAACGACTCGCACTGCGTGCGGTGTGTGCGTGTCCAATTGCTTAAACGAACTACAAAATGAAGATTTGACAAATAGTGGAATTAATTTGACACACTTTTTTCAACTTGAACCAAAGCACTTGTGTTCTGCTGTATCGTGCATGCGTGGTTTCCACTTTCTGCTTATTGGTTATAGTTACATCCAATTAATAAATTTGTTGATTGAACTGTTTCATCTTTTTTTTTGTGAACCTAGCTAAATGCGATACCACAACCACAAACAAAACTTTCCAAATGTAAAATGAAAGAAATAAAAGTTCCCCAATCTAGATGTAGTCCACATATTTGAATGATAAGCTATGCTATTCCTCCTCTGCGCCAACGACTACGACAGTTTAGAAAAAAGCTAGTGGCCTATTTAGGTGGATATGCATGTGTGTGTATTCTATTCTTACCTAATGTTTTCCAACTCTTCGTTTGAAAGCTAAATACACTAGTTTATTTGTATTTTCCATGTGGGTTATCGATTTACAATGAATTATTAATTTAAATAAAGTCAAGAATTCTCTGTTTCCCTGCAGCTGGATAGATTGTTATTTTCTATCCTTTTAAGGCATGCTATATCTAGATATGAGATATGATATGCGGCTTTGCATCTTCCATGTCTTCGGGTGAAATTGATCCGTGCATCTTCACCGAGTATTTCTCCAAACCGATGGGAGATCAATTGGATTTCATTCTTAGCAACGCAACAAGCAGCTGCTGCAAGAATGCTATTGTCATCACAATCATCTTCTTTGTTGTCCGGTCTGCCGCTAAGTTTTTCTGGCTCGACAAATATTGCCTCCCGGAGTTTACTTTCCGTCAAAATCCAAAGTCTGCAGGTAACAAACAGGAGAACCCATATTGTACCGTTTGCCTTTTTGAGGTTTCCAACGGTGAGAAGTTTCGGCGGCTTCCTGAATGCAAGCATTGCTTCCATGTTGAATGCATTGATGCATGGTTCCAATCCAGTTCGACTTGTCCGCTTTGTAGAAGAGAGATTGCTCTTGTTCTTCGACGTCGAAGTCAACAACGTAGTCTTCTCTCTTTTTTTCTTTCCATTTTGCAGAATATTGTCAGAATAATGGGTAAATTTGATCGCGACTCCGAGAGTTCCTTTTTACACGGGCGGAACAATTAACCTCTAGTCGTAATATGTTTTAGTTACCGGGAGCTTCATTTTTCATTAATTTATTCAGGTAGAAACTAGAAATAAAACAATTATGGGCTCACTTTAGATAAATGTTTTTTATTATTTCTTTTCTCTCAGATGTAAATCATGGAATGGTCGAAATGAAACTAAGTAGTGCCGTCATATCCACCGGCAATGCAATTGGTTAAGGCTTTCCTTTCTTGTTCTTAAAACAAATCAAGGAGAGATTCAGTGGTGACCAGAAATAAACAAAGCAAAAAAGAGAACGGTCTTAGTTTTTAATTTCTATATGTTGGACCAAGTTGATGAATGTCAATAATTTACTACTGAATGTACCTTGGAAAAAGCAACAGAGCTTTAAAATATTGTCTCCATTAATTAATATATAAGGTTAGAAGTTGGTTGATGAACATATCACGAAAGATAAATAATATACATACGTGAGTGAGACTTACACCCCTACTTCACCAGATTGGACTGATGTTTCGAGTATTATTAATTAGTTTGAATTGCGTTCGGCCGCCACCAAACCTACCCATTAACGAGTGGAAGGTACAGGTGAAGGTATTCATTTTTTTTTCGTTATCGTTTTTGTCCACGAGTTTTGAGTTTGGTACACCCTCTTTACGCATTTAGTTTATTTATATTTTGGTTTGGTTTTGGCTTGAGTTTGGAATAAATGACTGTATACACAAGTGGAGGTTGCCCTTAACACTTATTTTATTATTAATATAAGAGCAATTAATAATAAAATTATGGGTGCGTGGTAGGTATTAATGGAATTACAAAGGGGTCTCTTCTCTTGAGGTAGATCCTAGATAGTGTTTTAAACACTTCAACTACCGGAAGGGAAGGAATGTTTCCTTGTTTTCATAAGAGTTGGTATGTATGTGTGTTTGGCCCAATCCTTCCCAGACAGATAACTTTACGAGACGAGTATTGGCTGCCCCAATCAACTACACAATTAGAATTAGCCAGCTAGCACGTCACCACTTCACAATATTCTTTGCACTGGCCTGCTGCTGCTTCCTCTTTCCTGTTTGAAATTTGACATGACAGACACGTCCGACCACCGCATCCAGTTGTCCCATGTAGTTGGGTCATGCCAAAGTTGGCGTTTGCTACACGAGCGCGCTGATGTACATATATGAACGTAAAATCTGCACGGTAGTCAATTCGATAATCAATCCTTACCATATTTTTAGCTTAATTACGGTATATCCACGTCCATGGCGCTCGATTCTCCAATACAGTTCTTCGGTACAAAGTAAATCTCCCTCACTCACTAGATTATATGATACGCTGCTTCTCTCTCTCTCTCTCTCTATTAAAATATCAAACACACTTGCATATATTAATTAATAGCATATGGCTAATAATAATTAAAGGCCTGATCAGCTTGAATTGGGTTGATATCAAGCAACCAACCATTATAGGAAGGAAGCTATGTCGAAGAGTGCCATCCTTTCTCAATGCCGCACATTGTTTGCCCAAACTTCGGTCATACTCCATCGTTCTAAGGCACGTATTATTCCAGCTATACCACTCATCACCCTTCTTGCCAACCAGTTCTATTTTATTCACACACACCACGCAACCTCCCCCAATCAAGACAAAGGGATGATATTTAATAATTATAAGCAAGGTTATTTTATTGTATTGTACGTATGACCAACATGAGAAGAGTGCAAATTATCAAAATATGGACGTACTATCTCTGCCGGTACAAGCAATCTTTGCGGAATTTGCTTGGAGGACAAGGAATGAATATTGTGCTTAAGCTGTTGACAGGACCAAATTCTTTTCAGACTCCTCATGCTTTCTCTGCTTAAATTTATCATAATCGTTCTTGCCGTAACGTAGCAACCTGAAACAATAATACATATTAAACTCGCATACATTAGATTCTAAGATGAATCCCAATTAATGTTAAAACCCCTGGAGAATTCGTTTTGGGTTGAGCCCAATGCTAATTTAATTTACCCTGATGGCCATTTGGCATAGAGCCGACGCAGTTGCGTAAACGACCATGGCAAGATTGGGGGAAAACTTGGGTTGTGCCTTTCAGTACTCTGTTTATGAAAACAGGCCAAGCCGAGCCAGTATTCACTGAAGAGAGGGAATGTCAGTATGTATTTATTTGTTTTAGACAAGAAATGAAGAGTTAAACGATTGAATTAACTTATCTGATTCAGAAGACCTTACCTTACCTCCTTTCCAATATGACTTCTTCTTCTATTAAGCCAAAAATAGCTTCTCTCCTCCAGGGCAAGTTATACTACTAAATAAATAATCACGTGTATAATTTTGTTGATAATACTCTTTTAACTAACATAAAATGGTAATTAAGATGATCGAGAATAATCTTGAAATTAAGTAATCAAATTAACCAATAAAACAGAATCTATAACCAAAAGGAAATCTTACGATGGCGAATACATAAAGATACTTGAGAGGTGGAAATACTCGGAAGAACCATGTGGGGATTAACTCAAAGTCTATGTAGGTGATGTAACCGGCCAACGATACCATGGATGCATTTTTTAGAGTACTGTTGCGGCCAATGGTGTTTCGAAGAGCTAGAAATAGACTGTGTGCTCAGCAAACGGATGAGTTACGGCTGCAATACAAATTTAAAATACATACATTATTTGCGAGAAACGTTAATTAGTTCTAGTAGACATGCCACAAGAAAGTCATTGAGGGATGCACTTGCAACAAATGATTTATGTTTTTGTACCTTACAGGTGAAGGGCTCAGTGACAACATAAGAATGGTGATGCAGCGCTCTGTGAAACTAGCAAGTAAAGAAATTCTACCGGACACTTATGTTGCAAAATCGTAACGATAAAACCATCTGTCCTCCAGATAGTTAGGTTTGAGTAACTTGGAAGAGTTAGGATATGGACTATGTAGAATATTAGTCCATTGAACAGGATCTGATCATCGCTGTAAATCAAAACCCGATCCGACAAATTTCACGTTATTATTAAGATTAAGTAATGTAAAACTAAATGAGCTTGAGCAGGGGATACCAACAAATTTCTTTCTCTGTCAATCTGGTGAAATTCGATGCCCTTATCAACAGTCCTGTTGTTTCCTTTGGCTGTTCGGTAACGGAAAAGAGAAATCCAAATCTGCTCGTGAAGCATCATCGGCGAGAGAAATGGGAATGAGCAAGGAACCATAGTCTCGCTGATCACTTTTTTCACTCGATATAAAATGAATATATGCTACAAACCGACCATGGAGCCAGCGGCACATGCTGATCAAGAGAAACATACATTTAAGAGTCCAAACATCAAGGCAAGGCAAGAGAAGATAAATTCATTCACGTTGGATATATTACTATAGATATAGCAAGAAATCAACCAGAGACCCATGATGAATACATATAATGATTAGTCGATGATCCATATGTAATATAAAAATAACGTATAATACTATATATCCAGGGCAAATCAGTGGATTCCTGGTTTGGTTGCCATGTTCGATTATTTCCCGTCACTTGTGCCACAAGAATAGGTATGGAGTTGTGTTGGATTTGCAATGCATACACGCATGTCAGTTCTTGCTCGGGTAAATTAATTTACTTGTAATTTAAGCAGCTATTGACACAATGCACAAGGACGATGTCTCCCCAACGCTCCGTTGCAACGTGCCAAGATATCGGAGTCGGACCAAACCACCCCTCGTTGATACGGGCCTAGTCCACATCAGTTGATGCTTTACAATTTATCAATTACAATAAATGAGTTGAACAATAGGTTTCTTTATAATTATCAGTTACAATATACGAGTTTAGCAATAGGTTTTTGAAAGATTTGTTTAGTTAAATTTTATCAAATTTAATTAATTTTTATCAATTAATTGTACTTCATTGTAAAATTTTAATGTGATTTAAGTTTTTTTAATCTTATATTTAGGATTATTTTTTTTTAAAAAATAATTTAGTAAAAAATAATGATCACAAATATTGATGAATTTAAACAAAATAAAAATATTATTTCATATTTATTATCATAACGTAAAATCTTCTTTAAATAAACTTGTTCAGTAAAATTCCTTATTTTAACACGTTGAGCTATTTTCAATTTAATTTATAAGACCCCTTACTAATTGCCGTTGAACTCTCTTCAATAAACAGATATTTTCGTGTTAACAATATCTAAAAATATTTCGTCTAAGTTTATGAGACTTTATAGATTTATAATATTTACTAAATTATTTTTTTAAGTCATAATAATGAATTTAAATTTATTTATTTATAATTTTTTTCTCATTTGATTAATAAAATAATTACATACGATACATTTATTAATGTACAATTTAAATTATAATTTGAACATTTTAATTTATATCTTAAATTGTAAAATTAACATAAAAATTTTATTAAATAATAAGGAGGGAAAAGATCATAATAGGATCAAAATGTCACAAGAATAGCATGAAATAACTTGAAAAATATAAGAAACAAAACTTGCAGCAATACACTTGCTTATAAATTTGTTTTCATGTTCTCTTTTGGCTATTGTAAACATAAAAACAAACACTTATATAACAAATTTCTAGCTTTAATTGTGAGTAATTTTATTTCGTAAATCAACAAAGAATGTAATTTTTTAATTAATAAATTTTTTTAATAGAACTTTACTTGTTCCTTTCTCTTATTAGTCAAAAATATTCCAAACTAACAAAAACATTATTAATGCCTAATATAATAAGTAAACCTCAAAATCTTTTTGTTGTGAAATTTGTTAAAATATGAGTGAACATTATTGCATTAGGAACACATTAACTACCATTGCATATTGTAACAAAACGGGATGTTATAACAGATTAGCAACTCAGTTTTGTAAAGGATGCCAATAATATAAACTTTGACAGTTTTTTTATAATTAAAAAAATCCAATAACAATAAATGAGTTGAGCAATAGGCTTAATTTAGTGTTAGAGCTATAGGTTTGGAAAAATAAGAAGAAGAAGAAGAAGAACAAAGTCTCGTTGAAAGAGCACTTGCTTTCAACTTAAAACACTCGTATATTAGAATAGTGTAATTTATTTATTTTTATAAATTAAAAATTAATTTGTATTCTATCCAATACACGGTGTATAACAAACACATGACTAACTTGGTTATTTGTGTATGAAAGGCTACGATCAGCAAAATTAGACAGGGTGCCTTTTTACAAAGGTGTACACACATAACCAGATCACGGGCAACAGGCAGACACGGTTGAACATGACATATGGCGATGCCCACGAGATTCCGATTTTTCAGGCCGCCTAATTAATGCCTTTCTGTGTGGTTAGATCCAAATCCAATTGAAATCCCTGTTGTGTTGTGCGTTTCACAGTAATGCAATTCTGTAAATGAATGCACGGCTTTCCCGCGAGTGGATAGACACATTAGAGGGTTTAACACGCAACCACATCAATCAGTACGATAACATTTTAATTCAAACAAGAAACAGCATATTAAATTATAGACTTATGGGCATAGCATTAATGGAGAATCCACTAATTAGTACTACATATGGAGACCATTAATTACTAATGTAATTAAGCCGGCTAGAATTTAGATTGATTTGGAATCATCAGAGATTGAAAACCATGTCGAAGAGCAGCTTCCCAAACTTTTTCAACGTTGGACATGTTGTAACCACACTCGTGTTCATCCCATCCCTCCAAGCCATGCAAGATTCCGCCAATGCGCCATGCACTCATAACTCTTCGCGGCAACCAATTCTGGGCGCAAATGTGGAATTAATTACTTGTTTCTTATAGTGAATTAATAGTTAACGGGAATTAGCCGGGGTTGAATTACTAACCTCGCAGGAGTCGATATTTTCAAGAGCAGCAGGAGTTACCATTGCTGGTGTGAGGTGGTAAGAGCAATCTTTGCGTAGTTTTTTGGGTGGGAACGGTGAGAAGGGAATAAACAGTGTTCCTTTTGTTGCCTTGGATTGTTCTTCTTCGGTTAACCCGTCGCCAACTAACCATGTCTGCAGAGATTCCACACAAAATACGAAAAAATATTTATACGCATGCAAAATGATCACGATGATTGAAACTAAGAGGAATTGCAATTCATATATCGATCACCTTTGGGGAATAGCTCCTAGACGAGACCAAATTACTCTCAGAATTGCCGCCAAATGATTTCTTGAGCTTCTCGCATTCATCTTCACGTATTGTTACCACCTAAATACCCACACCAGTCCAGAAAATAAAAATGTAGGGTAACTATGATATATATATATATATATCGATTTTATAAATAATAAATTATATAATCTATGAGTGCACCTGGATGCCCCTTTTGCAAAGAACAGACGCGACTGCGTAAGCGACCTTGGTGAGATTGCCTCCAAGGACTAACTGTGTTGTTCCTTTGGGTATGCTGTTCAGTAAAACTGCTACTGCTAAGCCACTTCCGTCCACCACCTTTATTTTAAGCCGAGGATGCTTGTGGACGAACAGCCCACCGTACCTGTTCAGCTCTTCCCCCTGAAAAATTACATTAATCAAACCGTTAATTTGCTGTTAGAGAAGCTCCCCTCTTTGTATTACATATTTTCTCCAAAACAAATTGTATGCATGCAGCAAGTAACTTGAACAGAGTACTCACTTGATTCAAGAGACCTAGACTGATGACTTTGGCACCTTTTTCCTCTGCTGCTATTATGGCTTCTTCAATCAAGCCATTGATCGTTTCATTTTGCCACCGCAATAAGTACTGCAATGACAACACGACCCTCGTTAATTAAAAATATATGCAGTTACTGATAATAATAGAAAAATAAATTAGTGAAAGGTCCAAATCAAAGAGATTATTAAGTACACTATTACTTCTTACTTGAATATTGTATCTGGGTATGGCCCAAGTTTGTAATTTCAACTTATCGAAACGATTTCTTTCAACCACAAACGTGCGAGCATAAATCCAAGTGATCATGGTGGACGATATGGTCACGGGCCACAGTAACCACATATACCACTTGGACGATGCGTGTGGATTAGAAGCAAGAGAAGCGAAACCAAGCCGCATATGATAAATCGAATCGGGTGTGGTTAGATGCGTTAGATGAACCACGTCCGGCGATTCTTCCTGCCTCTTGAGTGAAGTTTCATATAGTGTATCCGAAGTTTTGTCCACAGTACCGTAGATGAAATCATATAGTGGCATGAATAATGAGTAATTAGTTCGGAACTGTGTGTGATGCAGTGAGTGGAACCTGCGCAGAGATTAAGAAAGTTAAGTTTCAGCAATCATAATCTACAGTTTTAATTATAAAACTGTTCACCTATGAATTTGAAGAAAATCAACCAAAAACATGGGGAAGTTGCAAATATTTTAACTGATCTGTTAAGAAAAATGACTGCTTGAGGGTGCGCGTGTGGGTGTGTTTATATATATATATATATATATTTATATGTATATCTGACTTTTGTCAAATTAGTCCAAGTAATCGAGTGTGTGATATCTTTCTACATTTTGTTTTTGTTTGTTATGGCAATTGGCACTGAGTGACATTTCGTTTAGGAAACATTAATGGGAAAACCAAACAACATTACGAGGATGGAGGGCCCCGCAAATTAACTAGTTCTTATTTTAAATCTTTTTATTTTTAATTTTTGCAAATTGAAAAAGTAAGTATTACCTGGCTAATTTTATTTTATTTGTTTTACTAATTATTCACAAAACAGTAAATTCACCATTATGTATGTGTGAGAAAAATAAAGAGAGGAGGGCCAGTAGGTTGAGAGACTTACGAAGGGGTGTACATGAGGTGCTTGAGAGGAGGAAATATAGAGAAAATCCAGTCTGGAATGAGCTCGAAATTGCAGTGTCCCAAATTATTCATTAAATCAATGTAAGAAATGTAACCCAGGAGCGATACTATTGATCCGGTACCAGTCAGCAATGTTGTCACCAAGGGTATTGCAAACAGAGTGAAGTATGCTATGTGCTCCGCAAATGGATGAACCACAGCTGCGCACATCAACATCTCAATT
This sequence comes from Xylocarpus granatum, assembly GCA_019650275.1. Classification (NCBI taxonomy): domain Eukaryota; kingdom Viridiplantae; phylum Streptophyta; class Magnoliopsida; order Sapindales; family Meliaceae; genus Xylocarpus; species Xylocarpus granatum. The sequence goes on from BNST01003163.1 coordinate 67,751, forward strand.
ATTCATATATTATATATTATAATTAATTCTTTCACGTGTATTCACACAATAGTATAAGGGAATAAAAGTCCATAATTCAGATACATATGCATATGTTGCGCGAGTGCGCGTGTGTACAACACACCCCTTCACTTTTTTATTTATTTTATTATTTATTTGTTCTGGAGTTCTGTCGTCTTCATTGATTTATTAGGTAGTGCACTCTTTTATAAATATTTAACATACCTAGGATAGGGTAATTACATGCGGGAACCGATTGGACGGTAGTTAAGCAATATCCTAAGACAATTTGACATGAAATTCAAATAGCATATACACACACGTGTACATATGTTAATGTTATGGCCATGCATCGCAAGGAATTTCCTCATGTTCCTTTAGATATACTAAAGAATTGTACGCACGTACATATATAGATTTATATGCACATACATGCATGTATATATATATATATATATATATTGAAGAAGTGTAGCTAACTTACAAGTGATAGGTTCTGTGACAATAGAGGAATGGTGATGGGAATGGTAGCGAGAGTAAAGGAAATGATGATGCAATGCTCTGTGAAGCCAATAGTATAGGAACTCTACTGGACCAGCATGTAGCAGCATTGTGACTATCACACCATCTGTTCTCCAAATAGGCAAGTGAGTTCCTCCTGGAATTAACTTGCTGAACACGTAAAATAGTATTCCATTGAATATTATTTGGTCATCCCTGTCACCAAATTGCATTTATATTAACTAGCAAGGCAAGGCAATCTTATACATGCAACAATATTATTTTAGGAAATGTGCAAAAGTTCACTCGCTGACCAATTTCTTTCTCTGTCAACTTGGTCGAATTCAATAGCCTTGTCGACGATCCTGTTACCGCCTTTGGCTGTTCGGTAACGAGAAAGACTAATCCATAATTGGTTGTGAGCCATTCTAAATAACAAAAATGGGAATATGAGAAAACTGGAAAGGTCCTTCTCCTTTCCATCATCCTCAAATATGAATGAATACGCGTTCTTGATAACCCATGGAGCCAGTACTACATACTGCAATCCCATCAAACAACAAATTAATTAAACCACTACTCAGTTAAACGAATTAAAAAACTCAATACAAAAATAATAGACTAATAGTTGTATACAGCATCACCTGACAGAATATATAAAAGAAAAAGAAAAATGTTAAATTTTTAACAATTAATCCATTAATTTCATTCATTTTGGCCTGGCCTGGCCTCTAAATAGTTTAGCCGCCGCCATTACTTGTGCAGACTGAGAAAGTTGACTCGGTCGGTCACCCGGGCAACATCGGCCAACTCTATTTCTTCAACCGCGAAGTGTACTATCACTTTATTTACATGAGCTGATTGCAAGTAAATTTTTCTACCTTGTTGCAAGCTATTTATAATGCAGAAGAAACATGAAGTAGCGGGAAGTTTATGATGTTTTTAGGACTCCGCACTGCCTAGATGTAATTATTTCTTGCAATACGGGAACAACTTAAAAACAAACATCGACAAAAATAATAATAATAGTGAAGAACTCTCGCTTTAAGAGATCGTTAAACCTTAAAGTTTCCGAGAGGCTTCCATGGCCAATCGGTGAGAATTCCTGGTTTCGAAGCCATACTTAGTTTGCAGGAAATTTCTTACTCTGCAACGAGCTGCACATGCCAAGTGAAGCGGAGGCGAATTATATAATATATTTTGGAGACCAAATTAGACATGATTGGTCCTACAAGGAGAGTTTGGTAATTTAATAAAATTATTTAATTAATTAAAAATAAAAAATAATTTTTTTTATTAATTATATAATTTTAGCATATTATTATTAATACGAGAATACTTTGAACAACTCTAATTTGTTCTTCGACGTTGGATCAAGCTGTCATCTTGTTGGTATTTTGTTGGTCATGACATAAATTTTGATACAGAGTTTTCACACTCTCCACATGGAGTCTAGGTAGGTGTAAAATAAATAGACAAGGTAGCGATCGTTAAGGATTTATGCAGAGTGTGTGAAACTGTATTAATTGTATTCGGCTCTCCAATTGTTAAAAACAGCGAAAAGCATTAAATTCACCCATTTATTGCGCTCACTGCCTTTGCTGTAGCAATTAATATATCAAACGTGTTTTCAGGTCAACCGCTTTCTGTGTTCCTGAATTCTGTCCAACTTGCTGAGGAAAAAGATGATGGCTAAAGGGTCACGCATGTGCGCACTCCTAGCTTTGTTTCCCCAACATCCATTATAAATTACCTTGACAATTTTATTATGTATTTCCGAACTGTTTTACTTAGTTTTAAATGCAATGTTCTGCGATTGTGAATGAAGGGGAGTAGAAATCCACATGCATGTATCTAACTTGGTACAAACGAATTAAGAAGCATGCGTGCATTGTTCTATGTCCTAAACTTTTAATGCCCTTTTCCTTTGCATAGTGACAAGAACGGCAAATCAAAAGGGCCCTCCCTCTTCCACACCATCAGGTGTACAATATACGTAGAGAGAACTTGGGGGGATTAAGACAGACCATCTTAATAAACCCGATTAATTATTTAACCACCCCGAATGATTTGGTATTAGAACACAATAAACTACATGTTTAGCTAGAGCTCAATTCATTAATATATATATATATATATATATATATATATTCCACCTTTAGCATATTTTGCAATAGTAATTTTAAAAAAAGTCAATATAATTATCATTTTTAAAAATCAACATAATTAATTTGAAGCTAATTTCTGTTTTTCATATTTATATCCCTATTAAAATTGCTCTATATAATGTCATGCTTGTTAGAAAGTCATAACTTCTTCCAACTCTATTGCGACAATCAATCGCATCGCATGATCTTAAATGGATTCACATGTTCATATAAAATTGTAAAATAAATATTTGAACAAAGTTTGATTTAATTAATTGCATGCAAAATGCATGCGTGCCTGCCTTCCCCCAACCCTAATAATTGGGGTTTGAAAAAAATAGCCACTGAAATCTTGCACTGTATTAATTGTTTAACCGTTTAATAAACTACATGTTTAGGTGGAGCCCAATTCATTAATATATATATGTGCGTATGAATTCTGCATTTAGCATATTTTAAGATGATAATTTTGAAAAAGTCAACATAATTAGTTTGCAGCTGGGTTCTATTTTTTATATTCGTTACTTGTCGTATTCGTATTCTTGTCAAAATTACTGTATATAATGTCATTTTTTAATTGAATGCTCGATGGAAACCTATAACTTCTTCCGACTCTATACGATAATCAATGGCATCGCGATCCTAGATCGATTCACATGTTTATCTAAAAGTACAAAACTAACAGTGTAATAAATTTGATTGAATTAATTGCATTCGAAGTGCATGCACGCTTTTCCATAACTAATAAATGGGGTTTGAAAAAAATGATCAACTTAAATCTTGAATTGTATTAATTGTTTAACAATAAACAATTCATTAATAAATTATAGGTGGAGCTCCATTTATTAATATATATATATATATATTTTTTATGCATTTAACATATTTTATAATATCTTTGTCAAAATTAATATATATAATATTATTTTTTTGTTAAACGTTTATTAGAAATTCATAACTTTTTCCAACTCTCTTCGTTAATTGTATGATTTTGAATTGATTTACGTGTTCATATAAAATTAGAAAACGAATGTTTTGAATAAATTTAATTTAATTAATTGCATTCAAAGTGCGTGCATGCCTGCCCCAAACCCTAATAAGTGGGGTTAAATCTTGCACTTTCTCACAAGAATGTCAAGCAACAGTGCATGCATCCCGCTTAAATGACGGGTTGAAATTTTTATTGACCTACTTTCCGTGTGCACAACCGCTCGCGTAATCAACAAGATGTCTGGAGTGGTAAATTCATAGGCCATCGATGAGGTGGGCACGCATCCACGAACACCACTACACCCACTGCCAATTGACAAGGGCTACACCAAGTTTAGTAGATCACCACCATTCTCAGTCACGCTCACCAACTAAACTTTTTTCCAACTAATTACGATTGGTCTAGCTGAACTTAATTTTTTATGCTGTAAATAAACAATAGTGTAAGTAAAATAATAATAAATGCTCTGTAATTCAACCAACCGCATACATTGTGAAGATAAAACAAGAAGCAGGAAATTAAGATTACCACGCAACAGTAAGTAAATAAATAAAATGAAAATGAATAATGTGGTCATTATTGGTTCGTGGATACTGTGTTGTTACACGTAGTATACGCGGTATTCATCTTTGTGTGGCTTGAAATTAGAGTGAGTGAAGGAATCAGCAGCTTGCAAATTGGATTACGGAATTATTAATTGGGTCTGTCCTGAATACCAAATTAAATTTGATTAATGTACGTATTGATTGGAATTTTTTTACAAAGATTAAACGATTACAATGGCAGTGGCGGCGGTGCAATATATATATATATTATATATATATATATATATATATTTTACGCCTCTCTGCTATAATTCAATCTCGATTTCATAATCAGACACGCACAATGTTAGATAAAATTTTATTTACTATCATTATTCATTTGTAATGACATAAATATATTTATTTGCCTATTGGCGGTCCATGTTCCTAAGTACACCCTTCTTACGTGGGCCCTTTGGCGAGGGACGAAGTGGGAACGTTGACTGTTACACAGTCGGCTCCATTTTTGAACTGGGCTTTGTCAAAGCAGCCCAAATTCTTCTGAGCTTTAATTCTCTTTCGGCATGTAAAATGAATACCGCGAGCCCAATAACAAAAGATAAGCGGGAAACATAAACAGCAGCCGCGCTCAATCGTCAAATACTCTTGACCATTCTTCCGGCCCGGCCAACCGCCGGAGAATGAAGATGAGCGGGGCGTTAATCTGCGTAGATTTCATTCCAAAGTTCGAAGTCTAGGTTTCTCTATCTCTTCACATTCAACTTTCCATCGCCTGCTTTTTCGATTTCTCTATTGGTCCTTTCTTGAGTTATTTATGTAATTTTCTTTTTCCTGTTTGTTTGCGGAGAAAATGCCAGGAAACGACGGTACCGGAGTTCATAAAGGTGAATGCCGTTGGTTTATACAAAATAAGTTTGATATGATGATGATTATGGTTTATGAAGAGTGGGTAATTTTTGGGGCTTCACTTTCTCTGCAGCCTAATTAATTAATTGTTGAGTTTTAAGCCATGGATTGCAAGCAAATTTAAGATTTAGATTTTGTTTTTTGGCATGTGGGAAGCAGCTTGTGATGTATATTAGCTATTTGATTCTCTATCTGTAATCCTTTGTAGTAAGATTCTTGATTGATTAATTACAGATGTCGGTTTAAGTATTCAACACCAACCGTAGCATGTTCCTGCTGTTGTTTGATTTGATCGCATTTCGTTGCACCTCAGTTCTATGCACTGAAAATGGTGAAATCCTTGAAGGTGCCCTAGGTTGGTCAATAGGTCATTCTGGCTCTGGACAGTGATTTATGGTGGGAATTGGTGTATCGTATTGTAGTCTTTTGTCTCATTTGGTTCATGCTAGTGATGAAACAACAACATCCAGGCAGCAGAGGTAGAAGCAGTGTTGAATCTCCAATCGAATTATTCAATTTCTATTGCATATCACCCTTGATTCGGCCTTCATGATGATCTAATCGTCCTTGAACTTGATGGGAAACTCTTTCTTGATGTCCTCAATCAAAGGTAAGCAATTACTGAAAGTTGAATTGTAAATTTTATTAACTCCTCTCGTTTTAACTATTTGTTACTCAATATTGCTCTTTTTTATTTCCATTGGGAACCATAAGAGGACAACCGAAGGAGGATGCTGTTCTTTGCAGTCAATCAAAAACTTACGCCATGAAGTTTGTGGGACTTCTAATTTTCTATTCCTTGTACCCCATCAGATCATGCACCATTTTCTGAAGGTTCTGATGATCTTTCTGTGAAAGATCATAACCATAAAGCTAATTCATCTATCATAAAAGTTGCACCTGGTAGCATGGAGCTTGTTGAGGTTGCTCCCAGACTTGACAAGCTCAAATTGCTTCTCTCAAAAAATCCTTGCAACTCAGAGCAGGCATTAGAATTTGAGGATTTGGAAGGGACATAGAAAACTAAAACAGGATAGGTTACATGGGATGATCTTATTGACAAGGTTTGAGCTGGTGACGATGAATGAAGGAGTGGTTTACAGGTTCTTTCAGCGGTAGCACTTGATGGTTATTGGAGAACTGTGGACGAGAGATACACAAGTACAATTCTGATGATGCTTTAACAAGATTCTGTTTTGATTGACTGGTCATTGGATGCCCTTAATGAATATGAAATTGTGGTGGTGCTGGTATCATATGGCTTTCCACCTAAACTTGCTCAAATGTCTGCAAATGAGGGTGAGGGAAGTTGTTTGCAGAGGTTGGATGTGGGGCGAGTATGCGGGCATTTTGCTGCAGAAATCCTGGGCACTGGCAAATGGAGAATTTTATGGAAGACTGCGAGTGCAAGATTCCAGAAGGAATGCAAGCAGGTTTTGAAATGCTGGAAGGGGAAGTTTTGACAAGGAAGCTTGGTGCTGAATCATGGTTGTGTGCCTTTAATATTTCAGCTTTGCCTTGCAGTCCAGCCGAACGTTTCTAGCTCCTGTTTAGAGAGAGGCAGAAAAGGGAGTGGAAGGACTTACGGCCCTACATTGGTTTAGTTGTGGTTCTTCTTCACCCTTAGTTCACTCTTGGTCTCATGCGAGCGTTTTTAACTGGAATGGATTTTTGTAGGGATCTAAATGCACTGGGATAGTCTTTGGTAATTTTGCTTCTCAAGCAACTTGAAGAACATAAGCAACCCTTGATGCTGAACCTGTTTTTAGTGCAAGATAGTGTGGATATGTAACCATTTAAGCAATCATTTTGCTTTATTCATACATTCCTTCATGATTCCAGTCTCTAGAGTCATCAGTCTGTCTTACCTGCCTCGTTAAGGCTTAAGAGTCATGATTCACTGTGAGAATTTTGTCCTCAGTAAATGGGTATTTATATTTTTTTTATGACAGCTACGTGTTCTTGATTGACGGACTAACAATGCCGGTTTCATTAAAGGTAGATTTTCCCGTAATTTTCAAGGTAGAAGAAACAAACAAGTGAGCCCAAGCCAAGAAAATCGCAGAGAGCAATGTACTTGAAAATTAGCTCGCTATCGTTCAAACAAATTTTATGCACGATAATGACGAAGACCGTGACTACTCCCTCAATAACTACGTAAAGTGGATCCAAAGAGTGTGAGAGAGAGACGGGGCTCCACCAGTGACCCGTGTACTCTGTTTTCTGCAACAATCCTGCAACTGAGAGGATACGCCAGAGGCAGACGATGAGATGAACAGAAAGCCAGTCAAAATCAGAACAGGACAACCGCAATCAATCAAAATCAGAGTTTTTTTCTACCACATATTTTATTGAACGTGTGAATATTGTTGTGATAGCTATCAATTTCAAACACATTTATTGAGCCCGTGAAACAGGCAAAATTTATATAACAATTTTAGATTTCAAATTTTGTTCTCTACTTCTAGTTTTAAGTCCATTGAATGATTTAATCTGCTCTTTCATACTATGTTGGTATCATCAACTTATGAAATTCAATAAGAACACAAATAACCAAACATAAAAATATGAGATACAGAGTTTCAGTACGTGATTCAGAAAGTACGGGAACAGATTTGATATCACGATAAGGCTTTTGGATGGAATTCTTTTTCAATCTCAACTTAGTAATTTGTTTTGCTTTTACTAACCAGTCGTATCGAAGTTGCTGTTAAATTCTAGCTAATCTCATTCTTTGTTCTAGTTTTAAGTCCGGGTTGTACTATTAGACTGCAAACTGAAAGATGTAGTTGTTTAAAATGAATGGTAGGTGAAGCATGAGCCTGGCGCTGTCAATTTCAGCTACCACACCCGCATTATTATTAATGCTTTTGTTTTCCTGTCGTTCTTTTCAATGGAATACAGACAATGAATTTGTTGAAATCTTCAACTTTCCACCCTATCAGCAATCAACTTCTTTATATATTTTTATTTACTGTGTATCAGCCAGAGAGAGAGAGAGAGAAGGGCCGTTTTTTTCATTGTTCTGTATCTGTTTTTCAACTAGAATAAGTGAGTAGTTTGTTATTGTTTCCTTTTTGGTATCTGCATTTCAAGTTCCATCTTCTTTTGTTTGAAAAGGGAATCCCACCTGAGCTTTTAGCGTCGGTGAAGTCATTTCCTGCAAGCTCGTTTCATGCTTTTCCTAAGTTACAGTTTCAATCAGAATTCGGATTACGTATTCATTTCAAACGTTTTGAATTTCACCCTTCAAATGAAACATAGATAGTCTACAACTTCTGTTGTTGTAACTCGTTATGTATTAGTATCTTCATATGTTGATCCTGCCTGCTTAATTTTAATGTTTAATGTTATTGTGATGTTTAATAATAAACACGTGCCTAACAATCCTGATTATACTTACTTGACAATGAAACTTCTTTTGTGTCATATTTTAATTTGGGATTAACTGTTGAACATTTTTCTACTGTAGGGCAGAAGAAAATTCGTTTTGACTTGGTGAAGATAGTCCGCAATGGAATTTCTTGATCTGTTCCTCGTTGCACTGATGCCAATTCTAAAAGTAATCTTAATAACTCTTCTTGGCTTATTCCTCGCATTAGATCGAATAGATCTGCTGGGGCCAAATGCAAGACACCATCTGAATAATGTAAGTTTTGTGCAGATTAAATGCAAAATGCTACCAGTTTTATGCTTCTATATCCGACTATAGGCTTCCTTAAGGCACTCACCACGGTGGACACACACTTTTGCAAGAGCCTTGGTTGTACTTGCTCTCTTTTTTCCATGTCTTCCCTCCTGTACCATTTGGATTATCTTAATTTCATGTTAGTTTCTATAAAGAATATTATACTATCCTGTCACGAGAACTTCACTTTCTAGAGGAACGGCTTGATTAATGCCACATTCCGAGCATCATTGGCTGTTAACTGATGCGGCAGATCTTTGCATCTTCAACAATAACTGGCGTCATTAATGCAAGCTGCACGTACGATTTTCACTTGTACGAATTGATTTAACACAAAATTCAGGATCCATTTCAACTTCTGAGAATCACATATGCAATTTCGTTTACTAAATTTTTTATTGCATATGCTTTTGAGAAAAGTTGATGATTTGACTGATGACAGTGCTTTTTGCTTTTTTTGAATAGTTGGTATTTTACGTGTTCAGTCCTGCAATCATAGGTAGCTCCCTGGCTGACTCAATTACTCTTGAAAGTTTCGTTACCTTGTGAGTTCATCTCAATTCTTACTATCTTTGTCTTCCAGTTAATTGTAGTTGAAGGTTTTTTATTTTTATTTTTACAAGAAACTACTAGACAAGTTCTTGTTGATTGTGCAGGTGGTTCATGCCAGTGAATATCCTTCTCACCTTCGTCATTGGGTCCACACTTGGATGGATACTAGTAAAAATCACAAGAACCCCTCAACATCTGAGAGGCCTTGTCATCGCTTGCTGTTCTGCTGGTGCAAATATATTCCTCCATAATCCTTTGTGTGTCAGAGTGATGATTATTTTGTCATTTTTTAATTGAGTTGGCGTATATCATTGGGATGTTCTGCATGTCAACTAATTAATACATTGATAAACAAATGAGAAGATGTTGACCGCATATTATCGATGCATTGATGCCAACAGGAAATATAGGAAACCTGTTTCTGATCATTCTGCCGTCTCTGTGCGAGGAGCAAAATAGTCCTCTTGGAGATTCAACCACCTGCTCTGCAGATGCAGAGGCTTATGCCTCCCTTTCTATGGCGGTATTGTTTATGCTTCACAAACTACATACACCGAAATGAATGGAGATAGTTCTAAATCCCTGATAGTTCTTCTATATTACAGATACTATCCGTATTTGTTTGGACTTACATTTATATTATCTTGCGGGTATCTGCAAACAATGAAATAGAAGAGAGTGACACAAATGCCTCCGCAATCAGTATAAAGAATCCAGGAGAAACCTCAGAAATATGTGCAGAGAATTTCACTCAAGTGTTGCTGATAAAGGGTGTTCCAAGCTCAGAGGAGCATACAGATCAAACTGATTCGTCTCACGCTGGAGCTGAGGGTAGAGAGAAGGTTTATCCATTTCTATATCCTCCATGAATTTATCTTTGTTTTTCTCTTTCTTTAAATCTTGCACGAGCCTGTGGGCTGCTCACGATTGCAAACGAAGAAAACTCATTATCGGGAAATTGGGGGTGTGGTTACTGAATTTAGTCTCCAGTCCCTGTTTGATTAGATTACTCAATTTCTATTTAGTTACTGCCACATTATATTGCTTTTGCACAATAAAGTTGGTATTTGATGTAGACAGTTAACTGAATTTGAAACAGAAAGAAATATGTTCAACCTTACTAGTAAAAAGACATCAATGAAGTGATATTTTCAAAATTCTTATGACAGGTACTAGTCATGGAAATAATTAAGCATCGGTTTAAGGCTTTTGCGGAGCAGATCCAATTGAAGAATATTTTGGCTCCTTCTACAATTGCAGCAGTATGATCACAGTGCTTGTTATATTCTACAGATTATATTGTTGTGCTGTTAAGCTAACCGAGTAATAATTCTATTTCCTTCTGCAACGGCCTAACTTCTAGAAACGCTCGCTTTAACAAATGGAAACAAAAAGAAAATCAATACTAATGACAATAATAATTATGGTAACAGGTAAGAAAAAAATAAAAAGATTTTCTTTCTCAACCCTGCTGATTCTCTCTCTCTTTTTTTTTATCATATCTGTCCGGTCTTGGGTGACAAAAAAGAATGATGTTTGATGGTGGGTGCAGAATCACTGGAAAACTAAAATTCTTAGAATGGACTTCACAAGTTGTTGAGAAAATATTTGCTGCCAATAAAACACCATGAAAACTTGTTAGGGTCGCTGGTGTTGATGACTAATCGTATGCCGTGTTACTGATAAAATACACGAAAACATATCATAACAATTACTGTTGATTAGACTGTTACGTTTGAATGAAATGAAAGATTTATGATCAGATGCTTTTTCACTCAAATTTGAATACTTTGCCACATTGGAATGTTTAAGATTTAAAAGTAAACTAACTTACTCTCTTCCGCAGGTGATTGGGTTATTGATCGGAATAATCTCTCCAATTCGAAAGGCAATGATTGGCGATAGCGCACCTCTTCGTGTCGTCTACAGTTCTATATCTTTGATGGGGTAACATACAGTGAATAGCTTCGATAACAGTCGTTCATTTTCTATAAATTTGGTTTTCACATTCTATTTGTTTTCTACAGGGAGGCAGCAATCCCATCTATTATCCTAATAATTGGAGCAAATCTTATTAAAGGTTAGTCTCTGAATGATGTTGACTTTGTTTTGCGCGCTTTCTCTCTCATTATCATATTATGTTGTAAGAAAATTTTACCGATTGTGTTGGTATATATATCCCAGGTCTGAAAGGAGCAGGGGTTAGTCCATATGTTATTCTAGGGATTATAGCAGTGAGATACGTAGCTATGCCTCCGCTGGGTGTTGTTGTGGTTAAAGCTGCGCGACATTTTGGGTTTGTGAACTCAAATGCGTTGTATCAGTTTACTCTGATGCTTCAATATGCAGCTCCACCGGCAATGAACGTAGGTATGACTATAAAAAACGATGAAACCTGTAAAAACATTATTTATACGCAGAACTCGTTCTTTTTTCCTCTTATCAGGCGACGAATAAGATCATTCATTTACTTGCCTCTCCAGTCTGTAATCTATGCACGAAATTGGCAGGTACCATAACCCAATTGGTGGGAATTGGTCAGAGTGAATGTTCTGCAGTTATGCTGTGGACGTACGCTATGGCAGCATTCTTTCTTACGCTTTGGTCTGCCTTCTTCATGTGGTTTGCGGCTTGAATTTGTTTTTGTTTTTTTTTGTGGCCTTCAATTAAGTGGTTAAAGAATATAAGGTTTAGTTCTTCTTCTACCCACAATGCAGATCCGGTTAATGAGATTTTTGCGAGCGTAACCATAAATGCTAATGCTGGCGAAGGTCATTTTTCCTTGTGGATCTTACATTCATATTACATATCTATCGAAAAGAGTGGAAATAAATGGCTCGCGTGGCAGATTACTTGATAGTTTACAGAAGAGAGTCTGGTAACCTGAAATAGTCTAATTGCGTTGCAGAAGAAAGTTTGGTAATCTAAATTGGTAGCCTAAGAACAAACCAAGTAATCATGCAGATTAAGTGTTTGTTTAATAATTTACTCTTGGGAACAAGTGACTTGGAAGAACGGAGCGAGTGGCTTTCGTGCCTGTTGGACTTGGTCCAAAAACGACTGCAAATTGGGTTTGCTAAATTGTTTGGGCTGTTGATGGATTAATGTATTCATGCAGCCCTAACATTTAGTCTGAGAGAGTATAAAATATTAAAATAAATAAATAATTTAGAGCCGACGTACGATTTGGCGGGAAATCCCAAATTGGAATTTGACAACGTATGCTACAACAATAAATCTAGAATTGCAGAACCCTTAATTCATTTTGCCCGCTTTTCTCTATCCTGCCTTGCCTTGGATTGGCTTTGCAAATCCAGAATGCCACCAAGAAAGAAACCAAATTCATCATCAAAAAAATCACAATCTTCTCAGCCTCAACCCACCAAGTTTGGCATCCAACATTTCTTCGACCGCCACACTCAGAACTCCAAGAAAGTTACCGTTTCTCCAATCTCTCAAAACCATAATTCTGACTTGGCGAATTCCGCTTCCTCCCCAAATAATCCCTTCTCAATTAACAGAAACCCTAAAAATTCGTCTGATTCTGCTCCTACTAAACATTCACCTGATTCGGCTCTCGAGAATACGCCTCCCGACAACCTCGTACATATTGATGACGAGAATGATTCAACTCAGAGCTCGCCCGAAGCTACCAAGTCCCTCTCTCTCAAGCGTTTCAAATTCTCGCCGGAAATGGTAAAATTAGATCTCTCTTTTTCTTTCACATTTTCTAGGGTTGTAACTTGATGGATTTTTGGGTCATTTGTGAACTGTGGGCCGATAGTTGATAAAGCAAAGCCAATATGATGGGGGTGATGAAGTCATTTGGAAGATATCTCCAGTCAATGAAAGACTCCAAGCAGTTTCAAAGCAGATGCCTGAGACCATAAGAGTCTTGGCAAATTCTTCAAGACTCAACTCTCTGTCCATTCATCAGTGCTCACAAAATAAGGCACGTCCATGGATTATGGTCTTTTTCGATCTTATCTATCTTTATTTTAGTTGTTATCTGGTTAATTGACAAGAAATGATACAGAGTATACAGGCTTCACCTGGTACATTTGGTAAGGTTGAGAAACTGCTTTCTTCACCCTCACCAAAGGCTACTGAGAAATCTTTGCCCTGTGCAAGTAGGACCGGTCTCAAAAGGGTAAACCCATATCGCGATGCTGATTTACATGGGAATGTAAATAATACTATGTCTAGTCAACAGAGTCCGTTCAGAACTCCTCCGTCCCTGTCGTATTACCATGATAAGGTAATTATGTCTTTAGAGTCTAAGTTGTTTGGTTTTTATTCTAAGCAAGTGGAGGAGAAATATATGGAAAATTACTGCTTTTAAAATATTTATCAATCAAGACCCAAGAAAGAAAATGAGGAAAAAGGGAAAATCACTGCATTTGAAAAAACCTTACATTAAGTTGAGTTGACTTTTTCCCTATTTCAAGGAAGAAGAAAATGGCAAGTATGAAAATGAATTGTTTTGAAGTCATCTATTTTCTCAGTGACTTCATAGGGATATGCCATTTACTTTTTCTCACTTGTGCTGTATTGATATGCAGTTATCTAATGGTGTTGCAAGCAACGGAGCCACTGATCAGCTGGGCTTGAGGCAGAACAAAAAGGTTTCATATTAAAATTAAAATTTTGATGATATGCATTTTTTTTGACAGTGGTTAATGCATTGTTACTCCACACTATCAAGTTTATCTTTGCATGATGAATGCCTTGTAACCTATAATACTCATTTGTTGGTCTTCTCTTGTAGTTATTTCTCGAACTGTTGGATCAAGTAAAGGATGTAATTTCTGTGGAGGACTCAGTATCCAATGATGAGGAAGCATGTTCTTCCAAATTTCAAGATAAAAGTGCTGAAAGATTGCTTTTCAAAGCTGATCCTGCTGCAAAAAGAGTGGCCACAGGTCCACTAGAAAATGTCAATGGGACATCTTCCAATAGCCATTTCCTTGTATTAGAGGCATGTTTTTCTTCAATGTCTTTCTTAATTTATTTTTTCTTGAATGAAACAATGAGTTATTCAACGTTAATATTGTATCAATCTGTTGTGGATATAGGTATCTGAGAAGCATAGATCTGCTGACTCCATGGATGCTAAATCTCCACATAAGGTTTCTATTAAACCTCATTCTGCAAGCCACTTCATGGCTTGGATATACTGGATAAAGTAGTGACATCTAGCTTTTGCTTTTTCAGGTTCTTCGTATGCTAAATGAGCAAAGTGGAGAGGAACGGGCTGTGTGTTTGTGGGAAGATTGGTAGGTGGTTCAACTTATCTTGCTTTAAACCATTTAGCAACTGTTGCCATAGTTTGCCCTAAAATCATATATTAAATGGGCATTGAGGGTCACCCAACCCATGCCAGAGTGCACTTCTTATATCATCTCTAGTAGTTTGTTGCTCTGCTGATGAATTTTTGTATTATTATTAGTATCCAGATAAATATGACTATAATTAGTCATATTTATAATAATTATGTTAATACTTATCTACAAGCCTTCAGTCTTCTTTTGGTTAGGGAATTTCTGTAGTCTGTCCAGTTTTCATCTTATTGTTAATTATTGTCTTGAGGAGATGATGTTCTGAGTTTTCCTAAAAAATTTTCATCAGGTTTTACAGTGAGATTTCTCCTGGAGATACGGTAAATGTCATTGGTGAATTTGATGAGCAGGGAAGGTGTGATGTAGATCGTGAAAATAATCTTCTAATTGTTCATCCAGATATTTTGGTTGCTGGAACTCGGGTAATTGACTTATACTTGTCTGAATTTGATGATTATTGGTAAAAACATGTGTTGAATCATGTTCAACTGCTCCGAGTCCTTTTTGATAAACATGTCTGTTGGCAAAATTTGTGATTGCGTACACCTAATTCTTGCTGGTATATCTGTAAACATTCAGGTTGCTGCTAGTTTCAGCTGCCCTCGACGAAGTGTACTGGACGAGAGGCTAAAATGCAGTGAGCAATCATCTGCAGCGTTAATTGGTACCTTGCTGCACCAAATTTTTCAGGTTCCATAATTGAAAAAATTCCCTTCGTAACGTTGTAAAATAGTATTATAGGTTTGTATTCTTTTTCCTGGGTAGCTTCTGAGATATACTTGTGTATAACGTGTCAATTTACTTGCTTTTTGCAGGCAGGACTTATGAAGGAGATTCCTACAATAAACTTTTTGGAGGAATACACAAGGATAGTGCTACAGAAAAACATTGAGAGCTTGTATGCTTGTGGAGGTGTAGACTTTGATGAATGTGTCTTCAAATTTATAATCTCTCTCTCTCTCTCTCTCCCTCTCTCTCTCTGGGCAATGCCATCCAGGTTCATCATTTGTTGCACATAGAACCATAATTGCCTGTCCTATTAGTTCAGTGGCTCACACTCTGTGAAAAATTTGAGTGGCATTTTTAGAAAAAAAAATGATTGGGAAATCCAATTGGATCATCTTGTCTAAAAGTCCTAATCTTCTCACATTTGGAACTTGCAGTAAACGAAAATGATATTTACAAAACCTTGGTTGAGGCCATCCCGAAATTGTTGAATTGGCTCATTCTTTTCAAGGATTCTCAGGTGAGTGAGCTCCACTCCCCATGCTCTCATGATTGTTAACCCTTGTTCTTCACTATGCTGTGCTTGCATTACTATCTATATATAACTTTATTCTATCATAACATATGGTCTTTTAGAACCAACCTCTTAGTACATTGAACTTTACAAGACAAGGCTAACTCTGAAACACCAAGGCATTGTGGGTATTTATAGCATATGAAAATTTCTCTGTTATTACAAATATACTTGTATGCAACATGTATAGATATATTATCCCAGTTCTGCTGTTCATGAGCTCATGTTATTGCAATTTGTATTGCTATAATATCTCTTCTATCTAGTTTCTAGCTTGCTCCATCCACCCATCCACACTTTCACCTGTCTGGTTTATAGACACTGTATAGCATGCTGACCTTCGGAAAATAAAGAGACAACCATGATCATGTACATGAATTTCGACATAAAAACAGAGAGGAGCTGTCAGAAGACATGAGAACTCAACATTTATCATGAGAACTCAACATTTATATTTGTCTGAATGTTACATGGTTCTTCATGATGTGTTTGATAAAGCAACTAGAAAGTCCATCTTGTGGCTAATGGTTTATAAATTGTTGGCAGGATTCCAAAACCCCTACTGTTGATTTTGGATCTGATGATGGACTTAAAATGGTCAAAATATCTGAGGTTTGCCTCTCGCTTGCCTTGTTAGCACCTAATTACTATATTTGTTAGTTGCAGCTTTTTAGTTTTATACATATGCATTTTAAATGTATATGCTCATGGATCTTACCAACTCTTAAAGTTGAGGAATGCATAAGTATTGATGTGCATGCAATTTCCTTCTAGCATTGAATATAGCACATGCCAATAATTGATGACTGATTTTGAACAAGTCTTGTACATATGTATTTTCTCATACATAAGTTGCCAGGCAATTCAAAGCTATCAGGAGGAGGGTCCAGCTATTATAAGTAAAAATGTGAAAATCTGAAACCATGTGTGATATACCAACATAATTTTTGTAGTCATTTCAGTCCATTGTTGTATGCACTTACTTATCAGTGGAACTTCCCAACTAAATTTGAGCTTATAAAGTGGAGCAATATTTACTTGCCTTACTATAAACCTCATCACATCATATTAGGGTACTTTCTCTGGTTGTAGGTAACTGATATTGAGGAGATGGCCTGGGCCCCAAAATATGGTTTGAAAGGGATGATTGACGCTTCAATCAGAGTGAAAATTGAAACAAAAGGAAATGAGACTAATGAGAAGATTGTGCCATTAGAGTTTAAGACTGGCAAAATACCCACTGGTCAGGCAAGTATGTTCTCACTGCAGAAATTTATGCTCCAACGGCTTCTGCAATGACTATATATTGAAAGATGGATGAGGCATTCTGCAAACTACTAAATCTTAGTTGATGCCATTGCACTTTTTAGTTAATTCATCTACATTTCTGCAGTCATCAATGGAACACCGTGCCCAAGTGATCTTATATACTCTCCTTATGTCTGAGAGGTGTGTATGCTTCAGTTTTCATTAATTTATTTGGCTTTGGAGTTTGGGGATGGACAGTGGGGTGAGTTGAGGACTTAGTTCCTTTGTGTGGGCAATTATCGAGAAATTGATTTTTCACTATTCTTTTGTTTTCAGGTACCTAAAGCATATTGACTCTGGTCTTCTCTACTATCTCCAGTCAGATCAGACTCAGGTAAAACAAGATACACCTTTTTTATCCATAACTCTCCTCTTAGAAAGGCAATTCAACATCTATTGATTGTTTGTGAAGGGAATTATGGTTCGAAGAGCTGACTTGGTCGGGCTCATCATGCGTCGTAATGAACTAGCAAATGATATTCTTAAGGCATCAACAACTCAACAACTGCCGCCAATGCTACGAGTATGCTGTTATTGAATAATTTGTATGATTGTTTCTAGAACTCTTTATGCATGATCTTATTAAATTACCTAAATGTTTCTTTTGTAGAGTCCAAGCATGTGTAAAGGGTGTCGCCATCTTGATGTTTGTACCATCTATCACAAGGTAATATTTTAATATCTACAAATTCGGAGGGTATTGGAAAGAACTAATTGTTCTTTTCATCTGGCAGGCTAGTTACAACCATACATCCTGAGAATTAGAACAATCATCTTGCATGGCAGCATTAGTAGCTGATGTAAAGGGTGTCTGGATAGCAGAGTGCCTCTTTTTAAAAGAAGTAATGCATTGTCATAGATGCATTGGAGCTTTTGGTTGAATATGGATAAATCTGTCACCGTATGGTTCAAAGAGTTTACTTTTTTGGCTAACCTTAGAGATGCCATGTTAAGCATGATGATCATTTTATAATTCCCTGACATTTTAAATGAATTTGTCCTCAACTTCTATTGCCTTTTGTGTGGAAATTACTTCACTTTATATTATCAGTTGGTTTCCCTGATATGTCAATTACTATCATTTTCAAGAAAGATTTCCCTGTAGCACTGTTTGATTTAGTTGGTCAATTGTATTGTTTGGTTGTGGTGTTCACAGATTCTAACATTACAAGGCTTTACTTTATCATTCAATGGGCTTAATAATTTCCCAACATTACTAAATGTTTGGAGTTGGTTCTACTTGTTCCAATTCTGTAGGCGTATGGTGGGAGCACAGAGTGTAGTGGATTAGGTGATGTGTTTGATTCACATATTCACCATCTTACAACTGCTCATTGTGGTTTCCTTCGTCATTGGGATCGATTAATTGACTTAGAAGCCAAAGAAATGCAGGTGAAATATTGAAAATAATTTCAAAAAATTTAGTGCCCGACACATGGTTTAAGCTCCGTTTCTCCTTAGTATCCTTTTTTTTTATTCCACTATTTCAGCTTGTAAAGAATGAAATTTGGCATTCACGGGATCCAAGGGGTGATCACTTCACCAGTTGCCTTTCATCTATTGTTCTTGACACTTCCAATGTACATCAGAAGTCTTATAGAGACAAACGATTTGTCTACCATTTTGTGCGTCAAGATATGCCTTCTCCCAACTCAAATGCCTCTGATGAAGATTCTTTGGTTGCTGCTGCTTCTCCAGCAAAGGATATGGGTTGCACACTTAGAAGTGGAGACTATGTGGTATATTTAATTCCTAAAATCATCAGACTTGTGCATATGCTAATATGAGCTGAATTAACAACTAATGTAACAAAATATGTTTTCTCATGTTTTGCTAATAACAGATGACAGTGATTGAGAACCATATGGTTTTGTGCACATTCATTTAATGATTGGTTCTGTGCAATAAATATTATATCATCAAATATCATATTTACTGTTTTTTATTATAATTACCTAATTTCCTTTTTGGTTTAGATACTTAGCACCGAATCGGACAATCTAGCTGTTGCAAGTGGGTCAATAACAGATATCAGTAGCTCCCATGTCTCTGTAAGCATGAAATTTGCTCTTTTTTTATATTCCTGTTGCTATAGTAGATTGAGATTTGGGGTTTTAGTCATTACCCCATTCAAAGGAGTAGCTTGAACATGCAGTAAGACAACCACTTTTGATCAATTTTGAATGAGTTGAAACAATTTTAAGATCTCTCATTTGTTGTAAACTCTTAGGTTTCTTTTTCGAAGCACTTACGGCTACCTGGGAGCAATGCTTCTTCAGAGGCACATAATCTTCATCAGGTGATCTGGAGAATTAACAAGGATGAAGTAATGACATCATTTTCGGTCATGCGGTAATTCCTGTCTATTATTCCATCTTAAGCATTCTTAGAAAGTTATTTTGTTTCTTTTTGCAGAGAGCTAGAGCAATAAAGATTTGTGCATATATCATGCTACATACATTCATGCTATTGGTTATTGTTGAAGGTTCAATCTAGTACAACTCTTTCTACAAAGTGAGCAAAGTTCTCTGCTTCGCAGGATGATTGTTGATCTTGAGGTGAATATGCATTGTTAGACTTACATGTTTTCAAAACTTATGTGTGAATGTCTGAACATGTGCATTCCTTGTAGGCTCCTAGATTTGACAGTGGTTGTATATTCAGTCAAGATCCTGCGATATCATATATCTGGTCAGAGAGGAGTTTAAATGATGATCAGCGTCGAGCTATTGTTAAGGTTCTTTGTTTCTATCCTGTCCATTTCCTAGTATCTCTTGGGCTGGTTTGTCTACTGGATTTATCACATTTATCCTGTTACAAATTCTTTATTTCAGATACTCACTGCCAAGGACTATGCCCTAATTCTAGGAATGCCTGGAACAGGCAAGACATCTACTTTGGTACACGCTGTGAAAGCCTTGTTGATGAGAGGTGCATCTATTTTGCTGACATCCTACACAAACTCTGCTGTTGATAATTTACTAATCAAACTAAAAGCTCAGGTCATTTCTATTCTACATGCGTCCTGAACAGTTATACATTGATAGATTTTTCCCTATACTTGTTCAAATTATTGATATACTGTGATATTCTTAGCATATAACATGCCTCAGATTGACACACAATTGTATTTGGGTAATTAAGTTGGCTTATTGTGTATGTTTTGTACAAAATATTGACATGTAAGAAACAAATTTGATAAAAGAGTTCTTTGTACCTGGTTGGGAACAGACTGATCTCAAGAATTCTGTGGGAATAAAAACAAAGAAATGTAAGTATAATGTTAAAAATTACAAGAAATATCTTCTCCTTCCATGGCCTGATTTGGTCATCTTATATCTATAGGTTGCCTTAATATGTTCAGGACTTTATCAAAACGCAACTTAGTGAAGCATTGACCTAACCATTTTGGTGTGCATTTTTTGACTATTATGCAATGCATAATGCTCGGGCAGCATGTCTTAGGTTACCTTAAGCTCTGACTTCTTGGGATTGGATCTTCTCAGTTTATGATTGTTTTATGTGTTGATTGCATCTTATCTTTCATACTGAATTACTTTTTTTTTACCCTGTGCACGTCCTTGAAATGTTAATAACTTCAGAGCATTGATTTTGTACGTATTGGAAGACATGAAGTTGTACATGGGGAAATTCAGAGGCATTGTCTTTCAGGTATGAAATTATATCATTAACTGCTTCTTTTAGTGCAACAGTCAATAGCTTCTCTATGTAATTTAAATTTCTATGACAGCAATGGATTTAAATAGTGCTGAAGAGATTAAAGGGAGACTAGACCATGTCAAAGTTGTTGCAGTTACTTGTTTGGGGATTACTAACCCCTTGCTTGCCAACAAGCGATTTGATGTATGCATCATGGATGAAGCTGGACAAATTACCCTCCCAGTATGTATTCTTTTTTGTTGATGTTTTACTATGCCCACCCATTGTGGATTGTTTTCTTATTAATGCCACTAGAGTATGACATATACTAAGTCATAATATATAGAGAATGGGACCACACATTATTTGTCAGATTTGTAACATGTAGATTACAATTTTAGTAATTATGGAAATGAATGAGTTGAATGAAATTAGTAGCTGAGAAAGTTCATTTGTAAAGTGAATGATAAGTTACCATTGTAGGAGATGGGTGTATGACATGGGAAATGTTATTAAGCGTGATTAATGACAACAGTTGAAATGATTTATTTACCAAGAAGTGTCCTTGACGGTATCAAGTGCTGCAAAATTGTTGTGTGAGATGTTGAAACTGAAATATAGACACTGAAGTTGATAAGCAAGAATATGTTGAAGAGAGATAGAAACATGTGCTATCAAGTGCTGCAAAGTTGTTGTTTATGGTTGAAACTGAAATATACTCTGAATTTGAAGAGTGAGAATATGTTGAATAGAGATAGAGACATATGCTCCAAAGAGAGCAGATGTAGGACTGATTATAATGATGTGGAAAAACTCAGGAAGAGTGTTCTGACCTGCATTGAACTTTTGCATCTGCTAAAGAAACTTTAAGCTCGGTAGGTTAGCTGAGTGGATTTCTGATTTTGGAACTGATTTGAACTGTTACTTTTATTTGATGGTGTTTCTTATATTAAGCACTATTTGCTTGGGGACAGTAAAAGTGATAAGATAATTTAGTTCCTTATTTTTGGCAAGATAATTTAGTTCTTTATTTTTGGCAAGTGCTTTTAGCGAAATGTTTTAGTCTGAATGGAGAACGATGTTACTGACTTTGTAAGGTAATGGGATCACTTAAAATACATCTGGATTTACAAGTAATTTGTTGGCATATTAGGTTTCCTTGGGACCCTTGATGTTTGCTTCAATGTTTGTCCTTGTTGGTGATCATTATCAACTGCCACCTCTGGTTCAGGTATAGATCTCATATATCTTTAGTTTTGAGAGCTTGAACTTTACTCCATAACTCAGCTAATTAAAAATTTTGTGCTAATTAATCCATAGAGTACAGAGGCTCGAGAGAACGGAATGGAGATAAGTTTGTTTCGCAGGCTCTCAGGAGCACATCCTCAGGCAATTTCAGCATTACAAAGCCAGGTTATAATAAATTCAAAATTGAACATTTATTGCCTTACTCTTCCTTTCATGCTTCTGTACCATGTGAAATTTACCGAGTTGTTAATTTGCAGTACCGTATGTGTCAAGGAATTATGGAACTGTCAAATGCCTTGATATATGGTGACAGATTGCGCTGTGGTTCTCCTGAAATAGCTAATGCCAAAATTAGAGTTTCAAATTTGAATTCTTGTTCACCATGGTTAAAGGAGGTAAGATTCTCCACCAACCGCCCGCACACAAACCTCTTGTTTTTGGTTTATTTGAGACCAAATATCTTATTTTTTTGGGCCTATCTCTTTACGTGCAAGGTACATATATGTTTTGTACATCGTCAATACTTGCATATTTTGTTAACATGGATTTAGCATTTAACAACATCCATGAGCAAAGTTTAATGTCATCCATGACTTCTTTTCCTTCAATCTTTATTGTGCATGAAGTGGCAAGAGTTTGGTGTGACTGTTTAATTCACTTGTGTAGTTGAATTGATATCTTGCCTTCTATCCATTGATGCCTGTCTAAAGTAACAGAAGTTCACTGAAATTAACTTTTAAAGCTGCTTATTTTTGTAGGTTTTGAATCCCTGCAGACCGGTCATATTTGTTAATACAGGTTTGACAAACTATCACATCTCTCTTTCCTGGTGAGTTTGGTTCTGTTATGTGGCCTTGATTTCTTACTTAATTTTTCCCAACTTAGATATGTTGTCTGCTTATGAGGCAAAAGATCACAAGACTCTTAATAATCCACTTGAAGCTTGCATAATTGCTAAGGTATGGCGCACACTGATTTTAAATACTACATTTTACCCAGGAGCAGTGACATTGTATAACTTTTTTTTGGTTATCAAAGCCAGTGTTGTTATAGGAGCTTTACTGCATTGAAACATTCTTCCTTCTGTTTATGATATAGATCACAGAAGAACTCGTTAGAAATGAAATTGAAGGCAAAGATATTGGCATTATTACCCCTTATAACTCCCAGGCTGATCTTATTCGACATACTGTTTATGTATCCTCTGTTGAGATACATACCATTGACAAGTACCAGGTTAGACTGAAGCATATATTATTATAACTGATACTTCTTCATTTTCTTAAATTTGGAGATTTAATGAAATGAGTTGCACGCAGCATATAATGACTCTATCAGATATTAAGATCCCACTGTATATTGTTTTCCTTTTCATTGCCCACCAAAAAATGTATGCTTTGATGGTTGTCACTTTTTCTTCTCTTTTTATTAAAACAATATATGGGCTTTCTATTGTACATATTAGTTAAGGTTGAATATAACTTAAGCTGGATGTGTCTAATAAGCCTCTTTTGTATTTTGCTGCAATATTTTGGACCAGGGACGAGATAAGGACTGCATACTATTGTCCTTCGTTAGATCTAGTGAGAATCCAAGGAACTGCGCTTCTTCATTGCTTGGAGACTGGCATAGGATTAATGTTGCTGTCACACGTGCTAAGGTGGGCAGCTTTAGCGTTTGTATTATTTGCATGACTGCCTTGGTAGTGGGCCTTTCTGATGAGGTGATTTTAATATATATTCGTACAGAGAAAGTTGATCATGGTGGGGTCACGCAGAACCCTGTCAAAGGTTCCTCTGTTGAAACTTCTAATCGACAAAGTTGAAGAGCAATCAGGTATTTTGAATGTATCAAGAATTGATATCAACCATAAAGGAGAGCTCAGGAAATGCTCTCAGATTAGATGATTGTAAAGCTTGGCCCTCTTTCCATTCTTTGAGTCTTTTTTTTTGTGATAATTCCACAATTGCCCACCACCACCTTGTGATAAATATTGAAAATGTTAGAAGAGAAAAGAAGAGCCACTTAATTTTGCCACCCTCTCATAACTCTTGTTGGATTGACATACAAATGGATTTATAATGTTACAACTCCATTATTCCAATTCCAAGGGCATGTAGATCAGCTGGGGCCGATATTGACCATGTGATAGTCAATCTTAGTTGTTATATTATAACATAATTATGTGTGTGTGTGTGTGTGTGTCTTGAAGATGGAGTTAGTCAAGCTCATGTTTGAATGGTTGAAGTTGGAACTACAACAATTAGGCTTTCCTCGAGGTGAGAATAGTTATTTATTACATTTTGTTGGTCAATATTAATTTGGCTGTGGTGTCATATTCGTTGGTTTGCAGATATCAATGTCATATGCATTTGTGAGGTTCAGGAAAGGTGTTATATTATCTGTGTGCAACCACAAAGTCTGGTTCAATTCAATTCGACAGTAAATATAATAACTTCATGGAAGACAATGCATGACCAACTTGTCTTGCAGTTATAGAAGTTGACATTCATAACTCTCACTAATGCTATCAATTAACTTCTTCACAGCTATTATTTGGGGGGATTTGGCCAATTATCACATTAATTTCTAATTTAAATTTTTTAAAAGAGGGTGGCATAAACAGTATTTATTAATCTTATATGATCAAATTCGAAAACAAGTTTTACTCACTTGTCACGTTTGAATTAGTGCAAATATCTAATGTACGAGGAGCAACTTGTGGAAAAAAAACGAAACAGTAGAAGTAAAGCTGGAAAGATTGTCTGAGCGATATCAATGGGTTTATCACCAATACAGCAAACTATAAACCTGTACTGCAAATTAATATGCATTATAGAAACAAATATATAATCCATAACCGCTTAAATAATTTTCATCTTTCATCATTAATGAGTGTATTACCAAAAGCTCATCTTATCGTTAGTTTTAGTTTTAATTTCGAAAGTTCTCAATGTCTTTGTCTTCTAGCAATGGTAATGGTAATGGCAATGCCGTCATTAGTTTGTCGGCCTTAATTGCAGCACTGCGCCAATGCAACTTCTTCGTCTTCTGACAGCTCAATTTAATTAGTCTGTCTTTTAATTAATCTGCTTTTCTTACCGTGTTGCACAGGTGGCTTCTGTAAACGTTAATAACAGCAATAAATATTCAAATTAAGCAGGATCCTCGTTCGTTTCAGCCCCACCCCCGACTCTTGAATTGTAAATATGCGGAGGTTCCGTCCTTCATTCTGATACCGGAATCTGACTCATTTTGCACTTCTCGTCTCAGCTCAGCATTGGTTCACCAATTAATGTATTCTTTATCGAGCTGGATGTCACTTGATTCTCGATGCTCACTTCTCATGGAAAACGATCACGCACTGCGGCGTTAAAAAGCTTTTTCTTTTCTTTTATTTTCTTGTCTTTTCTTTTTGTTACCGGAATAATATGATACGTATGTATATCTGGACAGGACAGGACATGAATCTTGCATTTCGACACGGAACCAAACCAATAATGCAAAGCCAAAATGCATGCGAGAAGGGAGAGAAAAATAAAGAGGATATGGTAGTGGCGCTGATTGCTGAAAGTGAAACCCCTCGCCAAAGCCAAAATTGTCTTACTTTACGCAGAGCATAACCCAGCTGGTCCCTGATTGCATCGTATTAGCAACAACTGTCTTATCATATCCCATCAAATGAATCTGATTCGGACAAACCAGTGCACTTTGTTACACGTGTCAAACACAACCTCACCAATCCATAACGGTCACGTCTATCACATTATCATTATTAAATTCTGGTCCAAAAATTTCATTTCACTTTAAAATTAATTAGTTACATGTATATACATATATATACGCTGTAGAGTTAATTCTTCATAACAATATTACGTATACATATCATTTTTAATTAATCAATATCCCCTCAGTCATATTGATGATCCTGCCAAAAGGCAACAGCAGTTATTTATTCCCAAGAATAATAACAAAAATCCGATAAAAGATTAACCACATCATCCTTGGTTTTCAGTGCGGGAATTCTTTTACTATATACGCTCCACCAACAGTCAGAACGTGTATTTATTCACAGCATATATTAAGTTAGATAATGACTAGTGAAAGAACTGCAAGAACAGCATTAAAAACGACAACGGACCGAGGCACCAAATCCCAGATATGTTTGTCGTTTTCTCGAATGCTCTCCACCAGCAACAGCAAAGACAAACGTCAATCATTTTGTCATCCAGCTAGTGGAGCTGCCGTTGGGTCCAAAAGAAATAAGCATTTTAATCCACACCCAACTCTCACTTCCTCTTCTCCTCCTACTTTTTTTCACCATTAACACTATGATAACCAATATTTTATATATTTTCTCACGTCACATTATGCTTTGACGAAACGGGTAACGCTAGAAAACCGTCAGTTTGAGGAAGCAGCCAAAAACTACCGTCTACATGATGACTAACAATCACGTGACATTTTCAATATTTTCTGTACAAGGCAAGGCAAGATGCAACGAATACAAATTTCAATTTCAATTTTCTACTGTTGAGCAATAATGATATTCTCATGCTTCCCTTCGAATCTTTCGTGTTGCCTGGTGTCTAATCTTTTCTCTCATTATCTTATGCTCCCTAGTCCACTTGTTTTCTTTGTTTTGTACCCAAATCGAATGCGACCTCGAAACATGCGTAAGCCTCCTGTTCAAACTCCGTCAATTATATCCACAGAACATAACACTATTGTTCGGCCAAAGCCAACCAACTTATACACAACAATATCAATATATATACATCTGTCAGCCCTCATTTAATTTTTAAGGCCAGCCATTAATTTGCATCTTCTCTCTAGCTGCAGCTTGCGAGGGAAGCAAAAGCCTGCTGTTGGAAAACATGCTCGTCACTTCAAATATTATTGCATCAAGTAAGTACTAGTTTATGTTGTCCAGTTTCCTGAGTGTGTAGTTGCGCAGGCACCCACATATAAAATGCTAACTGGAGAAAGAAACAAAAATTGAGTATCCGAATGAAAGATTAACGCAACACATAATGATAATAAAAATCATAATCATATACAGGATTAAGGCAAGTGTAGTAGTAGGTTCTAGACAGATGAAAATGCAACATCACCACAAGTATGATAAAATATTCTCGCTTCCCTTCTCTCCAGACTTAATTCTGTATTTGTGTTTCTGTCCAGATATAGGTTCTTTTTCAGTAACATTGAACGGATTACTCAAAGGAAGTGATTATAGAAAATTTTGATGCTTTTTGCTTGCTATTAAGTCACGTAAATATATTCTTCTTCTGAAAAGTTCAGTTGCCTTAATTTATTATATTCGCTTCCTTCTGTATTACTATAACCATGCAAATATTGTTGATTTTCTATACTTTCTCCAGGACATCTCCACAATCTTTACTTGACCGAGTCACATGGATCTTCTTTGTTATGAATAATTTTGCCTATCAAATTTGTGCTTACTTCTACAGTTCGTTTTAGTCGCCCGAAAATTATATATGTTCTGTAAATTCTGAAATTGTATTTAGATTTTCGTTCTGTCTTAATTACTTTCGGTACGTTTGTTCATCAAAAGCTTTCATTTGAAGGCATGCTGTGTTCTTGGGTTGGGTTGGGTTGTTCCTGTGGATATCTGGTTAGGTCTAAGTAGTATTCTGTTTTGGAAATACACATTTTGGCTCTGGGTTTCAGAACAATTCTTCTTAAGTTTCTTTAGCCGAGCATTTGGTTTCGTTGATGCTCCGGTGAACATCTATTTTTTGTATTGGACTGAATGAGTTTGATTAACATATAACACCGCAGGAAACAGAAACTGCCAATTACGGGGAAGCATATTTATTATTTATTTGTATTTCAGGATAGGCGTTTGTTCGAAGATCAAAATTGTCTTTGTTTGATATCGGTGGACAAATAAGAGTTTTAAATGATTACAACAACTTGAGGTGATATTTGAGCCATTTTTAGTTTAACGATAGCTCACAACTGACACAGCACCGAGGAAAGGTTTCTGCATATTTTCTGGTTTCATTACTCGGGCATTGAGTGATGCCAAATCTTGGAGGAGGTGAATGAATATCTACTAAGAAATTTTTAATAGACCGTATATTACTCCGACTCTTTGCCTAAACTTTGCTTAGCATTATCGCTTTTCTAGTACTGTATAATTAACAAAATCCTAGTTTGATGACAGATTATCTGTCATATATTTCTTTCTTTCTTTCAGGTCTAATAGTTATAGTTGTATTTGTAATTAAAAACACAAATTTATTATACCCTTCTCAAACATTACATCGTCTTTTAACCTGATTGTAATTTTGACAGAATTTAAGCTCCTTCAATTCCTGACAGCATCATGGCTGCCAACAAAATCACCCTGTTTGTGGGAGCACATCAGCATAATTGTGCAACTTGTCTTCCTTGGACTTTTATTTCCCCAGTTTGTAAGAAGATTAGTAATGCGCAGACACAGAGCAGAGTTCGGAGAACGAGGTGTAGAGAGATACCCAATTGGGGTTAAAATTCGGTCTCTCTTACAAGGCCAGTAGGATTTGCTCTTTGTTGCTATTTGGCACTCATTTCATAATTTTACTCATAATGCTAAATGGCGGGGAGAGCCTCTGCAACTCTAGGATTCTTGCTTTTTCATCAGAGATTATGCAAATGGTAGCATGGGCAACTACATTGCTCGCAGTATTCAAGATCATTCCAAATAATAAGTATGCCAAAATTCCATGGATTCTAAGAGCTTGGTGGTTTTGTAGTTTCTTGTTGTCCATTATTTGCGCAACTCTTCATACCTATGTAAGAATTACAAACCACAGCCAATTCGGAGCCCGAGATTATGTGGATTTTGTCGGTCTCCTCGCATCCATATTCCTATTGGGTAAATCAGTTCAGGGAAAGACCGGATTAGTCTATACAGCTTCCGGTGACGCTACTGAGCCGCTTCTCAATGGAAAAGTTGATAGACATTTGGAATTTAAAAGGGAATCTGCTTATGGAAGAGCTAGTCTTCTCCAACTCGTTACCTTTTCCTGGCTCAACCCATTGTTTGCTGTCGGAATAAAAAAACCGCTTGAACATGATGATATACCAGACGTTGATATCAAGGACTCTGCTGAATTTCTCTCTCATGGGTTTGACCAGAAGCTCAACCAAGTCAAGGAGAAAGAAGGAAGCATAAACCCATCTATCTACAAGGCAATCTTTTTGTTCATTGGGAAGAAAGCAGCAATTAATGCACTTTTTGCTGTGGTAAGTGCTGCAACATCCTATGTTGGCCCGTATCTCATTGATGACTTTGTAAATTTTCTCACTGATAAGAAAAACAGGAGTTTGGAAAGTGGGTACCTTCTTGTTCTCGCTTTTCTAGGTGCGAAAATGGTTGAAACAATTGCACAGAGGCAATGGATCTTTGGAGCCCGCCAGCTAGGCCTTAGATTAAGGGCAGCTTTGATATCTCATATATACAAAAAGGGTCTGCGTTTGTCAAGCCAATCTCGCCAGTGCCACACAAGTGGAGAGATTATCAACTATATGAGTGTGGATGTCCAAAGAATTACAGACTTCGTTTGGTACCTAAATATTGTATGGATGTTGCCTGTTCAGATATCCTTGGCCATCTACATTCTACATACAAATCTAGGTCTGGGATCGTTGGCAGCATTGGCTGCAACATTAATAGTCATGTCTTGTAACATACCTATTACAAGGATCCAGAAGAGATATCAATCAATGATCATGAGTGCAAAGGATAGTAGGATGAAAGCCACTTCTGAAGTCCTTAAAAACATGAAGACACTAAAACTTCAAGCGTGGGACACTCAATTCCTCCACAAACTTGAGAGTTTGAGGAAAATTGAGAGCAACTGGCTGTGGAAGTCATTAAGATTATCAGCAGTTTCAGCCTTCGTTTTCTGGGGATCACCCACATTAATATCTGTTGTGACTTTTGGGGCATGCATGCTAATGGGGATTCAACTCACAGCTGGGAGAGTCTTAGCTGCACTGGCCACCTTCCGAATGTTACAAGACCCTATATTTAGTTTACCCGATTTACTCTCAAATATAGCACAGGGCAAAGTTTCAGCGGATCGGATTGCTGCCTTTCTTCAAGAAGATGAAATTCAAAAGGACGCAGTCGAGAATGTTGCAAAAGGACAATCTGAGTTTGAAGTTGAAATTGAAAATGGGAAATTTAGCTGGAATCCCGAGTCAAACAGCCCAACTCTTGATGGAATAAATTTGAAAGTGAAGAAGGGGATGAAGGTGGCCATTTGTGGGACTGTTGGTTCGGGCAAATCTAGCCTGCTTTCATGCATTCTTGGGGAAATACAGAAGCTGGCAGGGACAGTCAAGATCAGCGGTACAAAGGCTTATGTACCTCAGTCACCATGGATACTGACAGGAAATATAAGGGAAAATATTCTATTTGGAAATCAATATGACATTTGCAAGTATGACAGAACAGTTAAAGCATGCGCCTTAATGAAGGATTTTGAGCTGTTCTCCTCTGGCGACTTAACAGAGATTGGAGAAAGAGGTATAAATATGAGTGGGGGACAGAAACAAAGAATACAAATTGCTCGTGCCATTTACCAGGAAGCTGATATTTATCTACTTGACGATCCTTTTAGCGCTGTGGATGCTCACACGGGCACCCATCTCTTTGACGTGAGTTTCTCAAGTAGATTATAGTATAATAGATCACATTTTGGTCTCCTACTTTGAACTAACGACAAGAATTTTTAATATGGCTACTCTTTGTAGGACTGCTTGATGGGGATTCTGGAAGACAAGACTGTACTTTATGTTACCCACCAAGTTGAGTTTCTTCCAGCAGCAGACCTCATCCTGGTGAGCATAATGTTGAAGCTGTAAATTTTAGAAACATGGCTCAGATTAAAACCAATTTAAATCTCAACAGGTGATGGAAAATGGAAGAATTGCACAAGCTGGTGGATTCGAAGAACTTCTAAAACATAATATAGGATTTGAAGCTTTAGTTGGTGCTCATAGTCAAGCTCTAGGGTCAATTCTCACAGTTAAAAATTCCAGCGGAACATCTCCAGACCCGTCACCTGACACCGAATCCGACACAGATTCCACTTCGATTGCAAAACTCGTACATTCACAACATCGCTCAGACCATGACCTCCCCCTGGATATAACAGAAAAGGGAGGAAAACTAGTGCAAGAAGAAGAGAGAGAAAAAGGAAGCATTGGGAAAGAAGTTTACTGGTCTTATTTAACCGCAGTGAGAGGTGGAGTCCTAGTTCCAATCATACTAATGGCTCAGTCATCGTTCCAAGTATTACAGGTAGCTAGTAATTACTGGATGGCATGGACTTCTCCTCCTACACCTGAAGGCCAACCAGTAGTGGGAATGAATTTGATATTACTTGTTTATACACTACTTGCCGTTGGAAGTTCACTTTGTGTGCTGCTACGAGCTATGCTGGTAGCAACAACAGGACTCCAAACGGCTGAAAAATTGTACACCAACATGCTGCATAGTGTACACAGATCTCCAATGGCATTTTTTGATTCAACTCCAACAGGAAGGATCTTAAGCCGGGTGAGTATCACATAAAACATGTACTTGAGTTTCCTAAAGCATAATTGTTGAAAAGACTGGCGGGTTAAATATTGCATTTGCAGGCATCGAATGATCAAAGTGTAGTAGACTTAGAACTGGCTTTCAGATTAGGATGGTGCGCTTTCTCAATAATACAAATTCTAGGGACAATTGGGGTAATGTCCCAGGTAGCGTGGGAAGTGTTTTTCATCTTCATTCCAGTGACTGCTATCTGCATATGGTACCAAGTAAGTAAATGCTACAAGAAATCCAAATTCAAATCAATTTTACTTTTATTAATTACTACAATATTATTTTTGATTACTTCAGCAATACTACATACCGACAGCTAGAGAATTGGCTCGTTTGGCTGAGATACAAAGAGCTCCGATCCTCCATCACTTTGCAGAGTCACTGGCAGGCGCAGCAACAATCCATGCTTTTGATCAAGACGATCGTTTCATGAATTCAAATATCAGTCTTATTAACGACCACTCGAGACCATGGTTCCATAATGTTTCGGCAATGGAATGGCTTTCTTTCAGACTAAATTTACTGTCCAATTTTGTCTTTGCTTTCTCATTGATTGTGCTGGTGAGCCTTCCTGAAGGAATAATAAATCCAAGTGAGTATGATTGCATTGTTTATTAGAGATTATTGATTACATTATATTTTAACTTGTCAAGAGAAGCTAACAAGAATTTGAGTTCTTAATTAACAGGTATTGCAGGGTTGGCAGTAACATATGGAATAAATTTGAATGTGTTGCAAGCTTCCATTATATGGAACATATGCAATGCAGAAAATAAAATGATCTGTGTCGAAAGAATACTTCAGTATTCAAACCTAAAAAGGGAAGCCCCCCTTGTAATTGAAGAATGCAGACCATCAAGGAACTGGCCAGATGTTGGAACAATTTGCTTCAAAAATTTGCAAGTAAGCATCGATAGATATTGCAAAAGAAATACTTTAAAAATAGTTCACAATTATTTTGATATCAGACCAACCCGTAAAAGTTCAAGACAAGCACCCATGAGTCATATTTGACATAAATTTAAGTCACCCAAACTTACTTCTGACGATCTTGCAGATTCGTTATGGGGAACATCTCCCATCTGTCCTGAAAAATATTACGTGCACATTACCAGGTAGGAAGAAAGTTGGTGTAGTGGGAAGGACAGGAAGTGGGAAATCAACCCTTATACAGGCCCTGTTCAGAATCGTTGAACCAAGAGACGGAAGCATTATAATCGATGGTGTTGATATTACCAAGATAGGCCTTCATGACTTACGATCAAGGCTTAGCATTATCCCCCAGGACCCAACTCTGTTTGACGGAACTGTTAGAGGAAACCTTGATCCACTGGTACAATATTCTGACAAAGAGGTCTGGGAGGTACTTAAAATCCACAGCTTTAATTCTTGATGTATTCTGTAGGGAGTCCATCAGAATCAGAACTATCCCATTTGAACACTTAAGTGAGGAGAATATTCATAATATTTCAGGCTCTGGATAAATGTCAACTTGGTGATATAGTGCGTGCAAAGGAAGAGAAGCTGGATAGCACAGGTCAGGTTCATCATTTTCAACTACAGTACATAGTAAACGGCATTAATTTTACCGGTAAAAAATTCCTAATGTACATTGTTGCTACAGTGGTTGAGAATGGTGAAAATTGGAGTGTTGGGCAAAGGCAGTTATTCTGTCTTGGGAGGACCTTGCTGAAGAAAAGCAGCATTCTGGTTCTGGATGAAGCCACAGCATCAGTAGATTCTGCAACAGATGGAGTAATACAGAAGATCATCAGTCAAGAATTCCAGGATCGGACAGTTGTCACAATAGCTCACAGAATCCACACGGTTATTGACAGCGATCTTGTGTTGGTCCTCAGTGATGGTAAGAATAGAAGTATTGGTACCATATTCACACACCCAGGAAAAAAAAACAGATACACTAATCGGATTACTTTTAATTTGCATAACTTTTTTGTGAGCAGGACGAATAGCAGAGTATGACACGCCAACAAGGCTAATTCAAAGAGAAGATTCTTTCTTCTCTAAACTTATAAAGGAGTACTCCATGAGATCGAAGAATTTCTACAGTTTGGCAACTCAGACATAGTTAGATACCGCTTGTGGCAATCTTTGGATATCAAGATTTTGTGAATCAAGGGAAATCATAAGATTGATTCTGAAAATTGTTTGAATGATCTCCAGGGCACGACAGCGGTGGCAGCGGGTGAAGTAATAGCTTAGTAACTTATAGGATAGAAATGAGTGTGCATGCCTCATCTCAATTCTAAGAAATTGTTATTGCTGATATAAAGAAGCAAATCGAAAATAAGGGTGTGTAATCTCCAAATTATTGATATATTATTCGAGATGTATAATATAAGGTTATTTGTTATAACTAGCGTAATTGAAGAATTGTTCAACTACATCCTTCCAATGTGCCCTGTTACATCTACAATGAAGCGAATTTCTTCAACTACATCCTTCAAATATTTTGAATGTAAACCAATTTATGGAAAACGAAGGGGAACCAGAAATAAAATTTAAAAAAATTGGAAATGGAGTTTTCATGCTATAACAAGAAACAGCTTCCTAAACTAAGCAGTTCTATGAATTTTGAAAATAATAGAATGTTTATTGTTTTTTTATTGGTTCATTCAATGCCAATCAATGGTGTTAGTGATTTATACGGGTTTGGTTAAAAAATTGATGAGAAAGAAAGAAAGAAGAACATAATATTAATAATAAAGAAGACAGTGGATGATTGGAGTCGGCGATACCCCTTTTCCTTTTGGCAGGGACCGGGATTGTTTTGAGTTGAGGTGAAGCGAGGCGAGGCTTGCAGAGCCAAGAAAAACATGCAGGGTGTAGGATTGGTAGTGTCGACGGCCAGCATGAGAGCGCAGAATCCGTCGACAGTGGTTCGATCAAAAGATGAAACGAATGGTATTTCTGTGCCTTCTCGTCCTCTCTCCTTATCCAAGCCATCTTGGGTCGTTCGAACTGAGGCAAGCACTTCACTTTTGTGTTTTTTCTCACTATAAATAAATTAAACCCATTAATAAATTCAATTCAGTAACTTTATTTTATTTTTCTTTTGTTTGCTTGTTTGTTTAAGTCAAATGTTCGGAAACTGGTTAGGAAGAAACCGGATCCACCATGTGTTGTTTGCCAAGGTACCGGAAAAGTTGATTGCTACCATTGTTGTGGAAAAGGTCTCTCCTTTCTTTTCCTTCCCCTCCGCTCTTGCAATTTATTGAGATTCGAAATTCTTCGGCCAGATAGTTTTCTGAGGAATTTCATTTACAGACTTACAATTAAACAATCAAGGGTTTTGCGTTGCTCCATCATTCCTCTGTTGTCGATGGTTTCCTAACTTAGAGTTTAGAGCAGTGTCCAGGGACTAACAATCTTCTTCTTGTTATATGTACTGATAGGTAGGACGAATTACCTTAACTTAGCAATGCTTCCAAAAGGAGAATGGCCAAAATGGTGCGGCATTATCTCAATTATTAAACTGTTTTTGCGTGGACTTGTTTCTAAAGCAATGAATAGCTTCCAATTCCAAAAGATTTTATGATGCAGGTGTAGGAATTGTGGAGGTTGTGGGCTCAGCTACTGCTCTCGTTGCCTTGGGACAGGAGAGTATCGGTATATAATGGGTTTCCATTTCATGAATAGGGAGTCTGATGACCAGAAGAAGCAGCATCACTTTCAGATTCCAAGCGGTAATTCTGGACAACAGACTGCAGCAGACAGATTTCTTAAAGGAGACCAACTGGATTACGACCAAGAACAAGACATATGAATTCCAATGTTATAACCCATGTCTCTATAAAATAACTACAATTCTACTCATCGCCTTTAGCGGTGTATCGCTCACCAATGGACGTCTTTACTTGATTGGCAGGACCTAGAAGAAATTGATATGCAATTTACCCGTCCAACAGTTTGTATAGTGACCAGTAGAGTGAATGAATCTGATGAACTTGACTGTTTTCATATTTGTTGTTGTTCAGCTGTTGCAGTGTTAAATAAATATCACACACAGTTGCAAAACAATGTGACGTTACGAAAGGCTCATTAGAGATGTACCAATGCATCTACCATTCTCAAGCAAACACTATCTTCCAACCTTTATGATTATAATAAACAACGAAACCAAATGGTAATCGTATATTTAGAAGTGAGACAAGCCAGGGTTTAGACACAATAAATTTCTTTCTTAAATGATGCCTCTGCCCAGTAATTCATCCAATTTTCAAGTTCTCTTGCATAGAGGGTGACTCAGACACAATTGCGAATAACACAAGAAATGCACCAATTTGTGTTCAAGGGTGTCATCCAACACCCCCTCAATTACACTAACAAAAAGCTCTCCAACTTGACTGCAGATCAGTCACCATTGGCTAGTTTGAGATTAGCCTTCCACAACAGCCGTGTGACATCAAGAGATCTGAAACATCCTCCACAAATTATCTGGGCATTTTGAAGAAATGCCATGAGGGAGAAGAGCAGCAGCCACAATTCTGCCTTCCTCATTCAGTATGTTGTAAGTTGGTGCAACATTTCACTGCAAGGGAGAATTCATTAAAGTATGAAGGCAATAGAAGCAGCCAGATAATATTTTCAAGACAAAATTTCGTGAATGCTTGAACAGAAATAGATGTGAAGATTTATCAAGAATTTGTTGATTTCACTGATGCAACTTGTTCTTATTTTCTTACTAATTTCTGAAAACCTCAATTTATTAACCCCTATTCATTATTTATTTGTGGGCTCACTCATGTGGCATGGGAATAAGATAAAGCATGAATTTAAGAGGCTAAATATTAACAAAGGGTCCAAAGAGCATACCAAGTCAATGGCTTCCAACTTTAAGCCAATAGACTGAATGAAATGTTGAAGTTTGGGATCTATGGGTTCAGTGTACCTTCCGCATCCAAGAATCAATATTTCTGAAATAAACTACCACAACCTCAAGGTCAAACAGAAGGGCAGACAAGAAAGAAATGAACCCATGGCAAACCAAAAAAGCATGAGATTTGATACTATTACTTGCCATTGTTCATTAGTAAGATGTAGCATAAATTTCTTCTTAACAGATGCTGAAAGGAAATGTAACTCTGTCTTTAAAAGAGGTCAAGAGAATAAACAATTGGGAAGAAAAATAATAGATGTCATCGATAATGTCCCCTGAGGACAACAAGAAGACTGAAAATTTAATAATCAAATGATCTAAGAGAAAGAAAAAACAGGGCAGAGAGATTCAACCATCCTATAGAGAAAAAACAGTTTTCCAGGAATAGGACCAGAAACTAAGTGGCACTATCTTGTGACAAGTAGATTTTCCATATTCAAAAGAAATGTCCTGATCAAATACTACGTGACAACTTAAATGATTGGATTATAAAGCATTATGATCCATCTTCAAAAGAAATGTCCTGATCAAATACTATGTGACAACTTAAATGATTGGATTATAAAGCATTATGCTCCAGTAACTGAAAGATAGATAAGCTACACAGAGATAGAATAAAGAAACATGAGGAACTAGTAAAGAAACACATCAATATTTTCTTGTTCTAGCTACAAAATTTAAAGACAAACGACAGCAGGAATCTGAAAATCCATTTGATGAAATCTTAGAGCACGAATCAATATCTGAGATAATTGATC
The DNA here is from genome assembly GCA_019650275.1 of Xylocarpus granatum. Classification (NCBI taxonomy): domain Eukaryota; kingdom Viridiplantae; phylum Streptophyta; class Magnoliopsida; order Sapindales; family Meliaceae; genus Xylocarpus; species Xylocarpus granatum. The sequence continues at coordinate 105,207 of BNST01003163.1, forward strand.
CTTCTTTCATCTCAATGACATAGAAGTTAAATCCTTAATATACAACAGGCAAAGTTGCTTAATTGAATTGAATTGAATTGAATTGCTGTAGAGAAGTTTGTGATCAAAATGAAATTGTTGGACCTAACTATGGAATCACTGATATGGCAGACAGCTTCCAAGCAATGAAGGAGATAAATACCTGTTAGGAGTGATCTCAGACAACTTCTTAGGAGCCCAAGACACGAGCAAATTTCCAACACAGAGCAGGCTACCTTCATATTGTACTCCATTCACTGTGAAGCTTGTGTCGGTATACCTAGAAAATTAAATTAAGACAAACTCAGATAAACAGAAAAGGAAGTTCTGTATTAGAAGACTAGTAGTTATATATCAGGAAAGAAGGAAAGAAAGAAACCCTTGAAAGCGAAGCTGATCCTCGGGAAAATTGTCAATGAGATTGATTTGATCATAAAGAGAGAAAGCACGTCTGAGCGACCGCAATGGTTGAGTTGGAACAGCCTTTGGGGAGTCCTTCCTTAGGCTTCTTATCAGATTGGGCAAAGTAGCCACTGCTCTCTGTCTCACCGCCATCTATTTAGTTCAGTTGGACTTGCAGTTGCAGCCCAGCCTTAAACAATTTCCCTATAGAATTGTTTCCATTTTCATATCAGCACTGTATTCCGTTAATATTTCCAAACCAACACTAAGAAAATCATCAGCCAACACCAACATCATTTTAAAATTAATCACAATCAGTTCTATTTTTCTTTGAAAGGAATCACAAGCAGATAAAAAGAATAAAAATAAGAAACGATGAGAAACAACTTCTTCTACAACAGAAACCCTAGAAAGAAGCAACTTAGTTTCTGTAACGCAATCAACATAACCCTGATGGAATCCAACAAAATTCACAGACCAAGCAAAAATCATGACAGTCAACCATAACATTTATTACATGGCAAATGGCTAGTGGCAGCAGGCTGAGAGGGACTTCGAGAGGAGAAAGAGTGTCAGTGATGATCGCTCGGAGGGGGCGCAAAGATTGGCGGCAATGAGAAGGGAATGGATGGCTGTTTCTGGATAAATTTCGGCTAAAGAAGCTAGAGTGTACGCATCCGCATTCGTGGATTTTCCTTGTTCAATTTTAAGAATAAAAGGGAGTACAGTGGCGAAGGTGGTCTACATACTCGGGGTAATATCGTCTTTTTGGGTATCTTAAGAAAACCCTTTTCTATAAAAGACCGAAGTAGAAATGAGAAATATTTTATTTATTTATAATATTAAATCTCATTTCTTTTAATTTATTTTTCTTTCTTCATTTTAATCGCCCAAATATTTACCCTCAAATAATTAAGAAACTGACAAACTCGTTTTAGAAACCACTTCACTTATTTAAAAACTGTTATGTTCCAATATTTTATTTTATATTTTAGTATTGACACCTTAACCAAAGTTATAATAGATGCTCACAGATTCATACTCAGTAATAAAGAATAATTGCCAGAGAATTGAGACATTATAATTGACCTTACAAGAATATTTACATGAAGTGGTGACTCTTGTTCGAAACTCATGAATGAGCTTAATTATAATAGATTTATAGAGCGAGCTGGTAGTTACATGCTGCTTATTACAATTAATAAATTCCTTGTACTTGTGCTCAAGCTCAACTATTGAAATGAAAAGACAATTTCTCCGGTTTATGGCACAACACAAAATTCCGATCCGATCCCTCGTTTTGTTACTTTACAGCTATTAAAATACATTAATTCACCGAACTCAAAACTCTTTGGTCAGCATACAGCTTCATGTTCACGTCTTCCTGTCCAGCCCTTTCCTCAAGCTTGATATACTTGTACCATCCAGGGCACATGACGTAGACCAGCAGATCTGCTGCTGTTAAACCTGCTAATAGAAAATAAAACCTGTCTAGATGATGTCCTTTGTTTAGGTTTCCAGGAATCCAACCAGGCACATCATCTCTTGTTGATATCTTCATCACAATTGTCCCTAGCAGACTACTTGCATAATTTCCCAGAGATATCGATGTCATGCAGAGTGCGCTACCAAAACTCTTTAATCCGTCCGGTGCTTGATCGTTAAAGAATTCTATAACTGTCCTACATGCACCAATACTTCTGATGCTCCTATCATTACATATTGAGGAATTTGCCAAAATATGCTCAAGGAGTTGGTAGCGCCTGTAACTGATCTTCTCTGAAGTTCGGTCAAACCTTCTGCGTTTGTCTTTTTTAATCTCGCTACTGGTGGGTCAAGAACTCGCCTGTAAATGAATACAAAGGCAGCAACACTTAGAATGTCGAAACTAGACATGGTTGCTGCTGGGATGTGGAAGCTTGAAATGTGTGTTTTCATGGCAGCTCCTTGTTCCACGAAAAGTGATGCCGTTTGTGTGAAAACTTCCGAATAGAGTATTGTGCATTTAACTTCTTCGACTTGAGAAACTGCGCAAAGACTTCATGGATTTAGTATATCATTCTTCTCTCCAATTTAATCATTTGACGTAATAACTGCCGCTCTATCCAAGAATCTGGTAAGATATTGGTATATATGGTTATACGTATTCATCGTTAATAATCCATACAGCTTGATGAAATTCCTAATATCTTTGAAAATATTTCATGAACTTGCGTGAAGCCGTGCGTGTGGAGTATCTTTCTAGTCCCATTTTGCGGGGAGCTTCCGTTTACATCTCCTTCAAAGAGATCGTCATCACCTACTGTCGTCTGGACTTTCCACTTCCTTGTTGCGGCAACTACAACTTGGCAAAATCTGGAAAGAGGATTGCCAATGCCTATATCGTGGAGTCCGGATGAGAAACAGGAGAAGTGCCACGGTAGCAGAGCCAGCGGATGCCCAAAATCCCAGTGCCCAATTCCCTTCATCCTCGGAATATCCCAGTATGGTATTAGAAAAGAGAGACCCAAGGTTTAAAGCCAAGTAAAAGTGGCTGAAGAAGGCTATTTTAGAGTGCCCTTATGGTATTCTCCATCAAATTGATCCGACCCAAATGTAGCTATATTCGGTTGGTATCCCTCATTTCCTAGGGCAATCAAGTAAGTAGAAAGATAGAACACCCCAAGCTCGAAGTTTGAATGGGATCCACATGGATTTGCTTTATCAACACAGCAATTAGGTTTCAGTAAGAATACGTAGGTTGATACTGATAACGATACCAGTCCCTGTGACACAATACGCATAATGTTTTAATTAACATAAAACACGAATATTCATGAGTTCCTTTAACGATTAACATAACAGGAATGATTAAAGTGTGTAACAAAATAGCTCGCTTATTCCGACAGAAATATTCTTTTGACGTATGATTATAACTTACAACGACCAAGATGGCCTGGAAGTGTTATACCTTCCCCAGTAAGAGTCGCTAAGGCTCCAAGCAAAGAGAAAATATAGACAGTGCCTGTCCATTTGCTAACATTATTTGCCGCATCAGCATTGTTCTGTCCTAACATTCTTGTCAAAAATAGTACCAAATGACACCTACTCCAAAGAATGCCAACTTAGCCAGCCCTTGATTCACAGAAATATTCATAGAATTATGGAATCAAATTGTACGTCATATATATATATATATATATATATATTCTGAAGTGAACAGATCTCTGCTTTGGTTCTATTAACATTTAGCCGTTAAAGGGATCAAAATAATGTATAAAGAACTAAAGAGAAGATGTATATTTTATTTGGGGCATGAATGTGAGATCTGGAAACAATTAAATTAAACACAGAGTAATAAACAAACAAAATACTGGAAAACAATGTGAATTTTAAAGGAGTTGAGGTACAAAACCAAGACAGCATAGGTAGCATTTTACTGCTAATACAACACATTAATATTGAAGTATTATTATGCCTCTACCTTTTTTGTTTTCATGCAGTTCTCTGAAACAAGATCTACCACAAATATTTTATATCGATATCGACACGTATATGTATGGATTATGGCTGCATTTAAGGCCTGCTTTTACTGCACCGATCACAAATTATCATAAAGTATATATGACACGTATTTACCTAAGACAAGAATTCAAGCAAGCCATGTTCCAGTTTTGCTTCGGATTGCTGGGCGACCGTGTTGATCAACGGCTCCGTCAAGTGTGCATGCCTGATCTTGCTCCTTTTTAATATTCTCCTCTATGGTATCCTGAATGTGTTACAGACATATTGTATCAGATAATATTGCATGCTAGCTAAGGCAATAAATAATTCCTTCAATTAAGAATTAATTAATTACTTGCTGTTGTAAATTAGATATAAAGGTGAATTGCGGGGAAGGAGGATGATTCCCGAGTTTGCTAGTTGATTTGAATCTATACAAATCCATCTGCTTCCTCGAATTTCATTTTTGTATTATTATTATTGTCATTTATCTTTTTAGTAAATAACTTTTGCAAATAATACCAAAGATGAATATAGCAAGGCAACAATCAAGGATGCCTTTGGGATTGTTTTTTAAGAAAGCATCTGTATGTGCTTTAATGGTAATGTGTGTATATGTATTTTTAGAGAAAGCTAATAGCCTTTTTTTGAAAACAAAAAAATATTGACCGAAATGATTATGTATGAATTTGTATTATTTGAAAGCTACTTTGAACGATACTGAAACTAAAGTTAAATAGTGTCAACTACACCTTTTACTAGCCAGGCCATAATCTCGGAAAGCAAAAGCAAAACATATGAACTTATAAGATCATCACGAATGAATATATGTATATATATATATGTATATATATATGTGCTGCGAAAATTACACCCCTCATGAAAAAAATTTATAAAAATAGACACAGTGAAACCGTAGCCCCAAGTAACAAGAGCTTGGGCATGCAGAAGTACAAAACCTTATCGATGAGAATGACCTTCCACCTAAACTCGATGATGGATGAAAATCTTGTTGTTTGATATATTGTTATGATAATTTGGTCGTGCAACATACTCAGATGTCGCAATAATTAAGCTCTCAAATCACAAACCTCTTTGCAGACGCTTAAAAAATCCATTTCTGCAGTTCCTCAGATAGCTAGCTAGACGGCAATTTTACAATAAAATGCTTATCTTAGCGAAGCAAAAGATTTGGAGCTGAGCGGAAAGGTTATGAAAGTAAGGAAAGAAGAGGTGTTCGGACCAGGAGTACTAGGAGATAGCAGCTTATACAACTTAGGGACGATAAAATTAAGCTGTGTTGTGTGAAAATACATGGATTATAGATTTGAATCATTTTCTGATCTTTTCATTTCATTTCCCAGGTTGGGTAAAGCTCTGACTCTGTAAACGTATAATCTTTCCTCAACATCAGTTTTTGCTGCCCTAAATATTCGAGGGTGGGGTGATCATTCGTGGAGTGGAAACAAAGCTTTTAGGAAGAATAAATTTTTAACAAATTACGTTGGCCTAATTACAGGGCATTAATTTGTTGGACTGCAATTCAAGAAACAATAGCTAATAATTAGCTGCATGCAGATTGCAGGGCGCCGCTCAAGTAACAAATATTCCTTTTGGGTCTTTTCAATCTTAATTAAATCGAAGAAAAAGTCTCGCTTCCTTAAGGCTCCGAGACTTTAATTAGATGGTAGTCTTCGAAAATGTCTAATAAATAGTTAGCATGTATATATCCATCCATCCATCAACCTGACATAGATTTATTCTGAAAGTTTAAAAAAAAATCAGCAAATACAGGGTGGCAATCAAGAAAAAAAAATGGAATAGAAATAAAGACAATTGGTTGGCTTAAAGTAACCACTAATAAGTTTTCAATATTGTAGATTAATTAATAAGAGATGGAGCTAGCAAGTTTATCCCACACATACTGTGATTATATATATATATATATATATATATATATATATATATAAATTAATTAGTTAATAAAATATTGGTGCAAAGCATCTGGTCACATACAGCATTCTTTTCCCTTTTAGTTTGTCTTTACAGTTAGCTTTTGGGAATTAAGGTCCTCTCGCCTCAGTCAGCAAAATTGGACCGGCTACTGTGGCTGTTGTAGGTGCATACTGGACAAAGATCGCATATGCACAATGCCTTTAATGTCCAAAGAAATAGGACAAATTATCTCCGGCTGATAAATGCCCCAATTGAACAGCTGAATGTCGTTTGTTTTTGTTTTATTTGGTTCATATTGAATAGGAATATCGCGCAAGTGGGAAAGATACAACCCTAATTCATGCGTAAAATAAGTGCACCTGCAATGCCAACATCCATGGCAGACTTCAGTTGGCCGCAAAATTCCAAATGTCGTGTGTGTGTCTTCGCTAGCAATTAAGACTAATACCTAATATTTGAAATGGCGTAATATATATTTTAAGAGTAATATTACTTACCCGTAAGAGTATTTTTGTGGGCTACAAACCTTCTAAATTGGTAGGTTAGGTTAGACTTTGAGTCAAATTTCCCTTTCCATCAATAAAAGAGGCAGGGGGCGTGCATTGAATTTAAAAACAAAAGCTCGCATTCAGTTTCAAGCACATCTCGTTTGCACTTCTTATCACTTGATTAAAGAAATAAAATATAATTTGACTAATTAAAAAATAAAACCACATAGGGTAGGTTGGGTAAATTAATGAGCGGAAGCAAGTATCTTTATGAGTAATTGATTTTTTGTTTCCGGCAAGTTTCAATCTTAATTTCAAACATGTCGGAAGTCTTTTTTATTTTTTTCTGGGCAAGGACTAATTGATTAGTTGAACCAGAATGAATTAGAATTTAATTAGCATGTCATTTCAAGTTGATGAATGTTGTTACCATTTTATCTGCCTTAATGCTTGATTACCGATGGAGTCTGGAGATTCGGAACCAAGCGGATACCAACTCCCCAGCCGTCTTCCTTGTCATGTTAGAATATGACATTTATTTTCATTTTTCTTCATTTGGTTAAATGCATTAGCATGGATTTAATGATATCATATCATGAAATTAGTGGTTGAGATTTGAAAACGATTCCTTTTCTTTCAAATACAAAGGGATATGAGATGAAAAGATTAACTATACCATACCAGTCTATTGAAGAAAATAAATTCATGAAAACAGTATGTATGTTCGTATGTTTAAGACTGAGATGATGTTATTTTAAATAATAATTGTTTCGAGATCAAATTGTAAAATGTCAAATATTGTATCAGTGAAAAGTGCGCCGGCCAGTTGCGGTCTTCAAAATTAATGTCACACTTACTCATAATTGACTTGGGTTATGGGCTGTATATGTATTATTAAATAAGCTTCTGAAAGCCCAAGTTGGAAAGGGTGGTCATAATGCATCCCGGGGATTACATTTTCAATGGATTGGGGTATATTTAAGATTTTTCCCAAATAAGTTGTGCGTGGGTTGGCCCAAACTAGGTTTAATAGGAAGAGATCAAGGTTTGTGGGCCTTTCAAAAATTCTTTCAGCGGAATTGAAGGTTGCCGGCCCACGTGGCAAAGTCCCTTTTAGTGGAAAGGTTAATTCATCGTTGATTAATGTAACTTTATTGTCTTTAATAACTTATCTTGAAGTTACCCACGCCAAAAATACTAGAAAAGAAAAAAAAACTAAAAACTTTAGAGCTGGATCTAAATGAATATGTACGTGTACGCATGAGTAGAGAAGAAACAGCGGAGCGGTGCTATTGGTATTAGTAACACTTCCCCACGGCAATTACTGTGGTTTTAATTCTTGGATTATGTGCTTGTTTATACTTGCAATGATGGTTATTAGTAAATCCAGTTGGTTGGATTGAAAAGCTGGTGAAAAAGTAATGGCCCCCACTCTGCGCCTGCAGTGGCAGCGCTTTTTGTGGGAAAGCAGAGAAACTGCCCCCGTCCCACGCCATGACCAGAGCCAGAGAGAGAGAGAGAGAAGAAAAAGGCCAATAGTTACAGTATCTCCTGCAACTGGAAGTAATTTTTTATTTTTATTTAACAAAAACAAAAACGATATTTATTTATTTCGGTGTAGCAGGGGGGTAAGGTAAATAAAACAGCAACACTTGGTGTAGCCAGTAGTGTAATGCTAATGTATGTGAAATGTCGTCTCATTCATTCACGTGGTAATGGTCAGCCTGTCATGTGATACCCCCACACTGTCTTCTTCTTCTCTTTCTTATTTTCTTTTTTTTTAATAATTAGGAAGAAAGAGAAAATGTAAGACTTCCTTCCTTCTTTCTTCTCTATTATCCACTACTTTTCATTTCTGTTTTTGACTTTTAGTTTTGAGACTGCTTATACACTGTACTGCGCTTCACATCTTTTGTTTAGAAAGTAAGTAGTCATCTTTTAAACTTCCCAAGTGAGCCACCCAGTCAACCCCCAACTCTACTCACCCTACCATTGGAACATATCAAAATCAAATCCTCTCTGCATCTTTCCTTGCACTCTTGGTTTTGAAACTGAAGACACCAAAGTTAACTGGGTTTTAGTTCAAAGTCCCTGTGAACAGAACAAATAACTAGTATTTATTTGTACTTAAACATCAGAGTGATGGGCTGTTTTCAGTCCAAAACCGCTCATCTACCCTCTCCCGATCAGCAACCTCCTCCTCCCGAACCCAAACCAGATCTAGGTTCGTTTTTCTTCTTCTTCTTTCTTTCTATTTTATGTAACTTACATAGTTTTGATTTAATGAAATGAACCAGATGCTAATGAAGACGAACAAGTTCCCACATTCAAAGAGTTCGCTCTTGCTGAGCTCCGAGCCGCCACCAACGGTTTCAGCTGCGAACTTATTGTATCCGAGAGCGGTGAGAAAGCTCCCAATGTCGTCTACAGAGGCAAGCTCAAGAGCAATCGTTTGGTTGCTATCAAGCGCTTCTCCCGGCAGTCGTGGCCCGACGCCCACCAGTTCGTGGTAACACTAACTTGACATTCTTTTATGATCTTTAAGTTTTATAAACAGTTAATCTTTAGATGATGACACATGGTATATGTTTCTCTAGACGGAAGCTGCTGGGGTGGGCAAAGTTCGCCATAAGAAATTGGTAAATTTGATTGGTTGTTGTGCCGAAGGAGTTGAGCGCTTATTGGTGGCCGAATACATGCCTAATGATACCCTCTCCAAGCACCTCTTCCACTGTATTTCTCTTCATTCTTGTTCATTTTGCTTTCTTTTTTGGGATTTGTTTATGTTTATGTTTGTTTGCTTGCTTAACGTATTAATTCAGTTCCTCTTTTCCTGTTATAGGGGAAAAACAGCCACTGCCATGGGAAATGCGTGTCAGAGTTGCCTACTACATTGCTCAAGCACTTGATCATTGCAACTCAGAAAACAGAAAAATATATCATGATTTAAATGCTTACAGGATTCTTTTTGATGAGGTACATATTTTAATGCATTCAGTAATTCTGCAAGAAAAATGATCTGAAATAAAATGGCAGTTTCACGAATAAAAAAAATGATTTCTTCCTTTTAAGTAATTGTTTTTGTCTTCACCTTCAGATATTGATTATGATTTTCATCATTTTCTTGTTTTTTGTGTGCTTTGCTGCTTCAGTATTGGTAAATTGTGAAGATCTTCACTGCTGGCAGGCAGAAGAAAATGAAGACTAGGAAAAAAGGGTGGATGTGTAGATATCTATGTACTTGTTGGTTGAGTAGTACGGTTCTTTTTTGCACGTAAAGAATTAAAATAATATTAAAAATATAGAAATGCGATTTTCCGTTTTACTAATTGCATATTAGTTCGCACTTTCGCTTTTACTTATCTCATCCATTTGACGCTGGCATGTTAACTGGTATTGGTTGACTTAACTACTTAGGTGTCCCATCTAATTTAATTTTTATGCAGGATGGTGACCCTCGGTTATCCAGTTTTGGTCTTATAAAAAATAGCAGGGATGGAAAAAGCTACAGCACAAACTTGGCTTATACACCACCAGAGTTTTTACGGACTGGTACATCATTCTAGCTTCCTTTACATTTTTTTTTACATATTGAAGTTTTGCTAATTGGGTGTTTATATGTTGAAAAAAATTCATTTGGAAGATATGAGTGGGTCTCCTGATGAAGTCAAGTTTATCAAAGCTTAGAATTTTCTAAAATGTGGTAATGCCAAGTAATTGTCTGGTATTCTAGACACAGCAGTGGTTCCAGATAAACAGTCATTATTAGCATTGATGAAAATTGGAACCTGCTATGCAACTTTATCTGTTCAGATCACTACTTCAGGAAATGAAAAAACAAGAAATCTTTGTTGTAATTGTTGTTTCTAAGGACCTTAGATCATGAAACTTTTAGCTAGATTGTCTTATGTGCCAGTGTAACACATTGTTGACAGTCATTCAGGAAGTAAAGAATTACTGACCGAACAAGTATGTACTCACTCTCTTGTTTGGATGCTGAAATTTGGCAGGCAGGGTCATCCCAGAGAGTGTGATTTACAGTTATGGAACTGTGCTATTGGACCTTTTGAGTGGAAAGCATATCCCTCCAAGCCATGTATGATGATTCTGTCACTCTTATGATCTTAATTGCTCTCTCGCATTCAGCCTTGCTTGTGTTCTATTCATTTCTCTTATCGTACTGTATGCTTAATGGTCTATTTCTTCACAATTGGTTGTTCTGTTTCTAGTTATAAGTGAAATATCTACACCAGTGGCGTTTATTATCTTTTTCGTTTTAAACCCCAGATCAATTGTATCTTTGGTAACTAATTGTAGTCTTGCCATCATTTTATGATTGCTTCAAACTTTTCCTGAATGAGGAATCGTATCTTTGGTAACTAATTGTAGTCTTGCCATCATTTTATGATTGCTTCAAACTTTTCCTGAATGAGGAATCGTATCTTTGGTAACTAATTGTAGTCTTGCCATCATTTTATGATTGCTTCAAACTTTTCCTGAATGAGGAATCGTATCTTTGGTAACTAATTGTAGTCTTGCCATCATTTTATGATTGCTTCAAACTTTTCCTGAATGAGGAATCTTTTTTATCCCAGAATGGAGACATCTATTCAGAATCATCTGATGCTAAAAATGTGGTCATATCATATCATTAGGGTGGGAAAATTATAATTAAAATAATAGAAACAATTTGATAAAGAAAGTTTAAGATATCTATTCTGATTCTGATATAATTATAATTAAAATAATAGAAACAATTTGATAAAGAAAGTTTAAGATTTCTACTCTGATTCTGGGCTATGGTCTGCGGATAGTATTATATTGCAGTATCTGGATCTCATATTTGTTGGTGAATTACTTTTGTGTCATTTTTTGTGGCATGGAGCTGACACAGAAGATCAGTTTGCTTGGTTGTACTAATTTTTAACAAGGCCTTAGCTCGAACTGTTGTTGCTTATATGGTTGTTGTTTCTTAGGCATTGGATTTAATAAGGGGAAAAAATTTGCTATTATTAATGGATTCATCTTTGGAAGGACAATATGCTGATGAAGATGCAACTCAATTGGTTGAGCTAGCCTCAAAATGTCTTCAATATGAGGCTAAAGATCGACCTGTTGTTAAATTTCTCCTTTCAGCAGTGGCACCTCTACAAAAGCAGACAGAGGTAATAGTGCTTTTGAAATGAACTGGAATCCCCTCCCTCTTTTTTTCCTTTTTGTGAAATATCTTAATCCATATATGGATATTAGCCACTAAGGTGTTTTGGTTCACATTGTTTTTGTAGGTTGCATCACATGTTTTAATAGGTTTATCAAAAACTCCAGTGGTGCTGCCAACTATGCTATCACCACTTGGAAAGGCTTGTGCAAGGATGGATCTTACTGCTGTACATGATATCTTGCTTAAAACTGGTTACAAGGATGAAGAGGGTGCCGAAAATGAGGTGTGTTGTAGCTTCTATTTTCATTTCTGTCATGTTATACACCATCCATTGATGGATAGGATAGAGATAAATTAACGATTTATATTTTTTAAGAGAACTGCATAAAATGTTATTTTCTTTTTCCTTAGGAAACTGTTAGAAACCTTCCATTGTTTTTAACCAAATGCTACAAAGTTTTTGCTGATACAGTGAAAGATATAGTGTATTATGTCTTGCACCCCTTTCCCGTGTGGGTATTATTTCAGTTGTACTTGTGTTTATAGTGATCTAATTTGCTGCAAACTTGTTATTTCTGAAGCTGTCATTCCAAGAATGGACACAACAAGTTCAAGATATGTTGAATACAAAAAAATTTGGGGATATTGCATTCAGGGACAAGGATTTCAAAAATGCTATCGAGTATTACTCAAAGGTACCATCATGTTTCTAAAAAATCCTTAATTTTCTTGAATAAGGATGAATGTGTGTATTTACGTACTGAAATGTCAACATATCTGTAAATTCAGCTGGTATCGATGATGTCTGTTCCTTCGGGTACTGTCTTTGTTAGACGAGCATTGTCATACCTGATGATTGATCAAGCAGAACTGGCATTGAGAGATGCAATGCAGGCTCAGGTATGCTTACCAGAGTGGCCGACTGCCTTCTACATTCAAGCTCTTGCACTTAACAAGCTCGAAATGGAAACTGATGCTCAAGACATGCTTAATGATGGAGCCTCCTTTGAAGCAAAGAAGCAGAATAGTTGGCGCATTTAAACGGATTGGAAGCAGATCTTGACATGTTTTGAGAGTTATTTTTAAGTTAACATAGCACCCCTTCTTATTTTCTGTTGGGAAAATAGTTTCATATATAAGAGTAACGTGTAAAAACGATTATTAATAGGAGAAAATAAGAAGAGAAGTCAAGTGGCCTGACTGATAGCTGTTTCTATTTTTATTTGAAGTGCTAGTTTATACAAAATAACTACCACTACCGCTAGAAATCAATATGTCCATACATATGATCATACCCTATTCCTAGATACCAGTGGTACTGCTCGTTCTAGCACTGGTGGGGTTTGGAATCTTCGCTTACAACTGTGATCAATTCACATTCAAGGTTGGACAACAGCCCAATTAATTTTTGAGATGGTAAAAGGGTCAGAAATGGTACACCCGCCCCGCTAGAATTAGTTGGCCCGTTTGTTACCCATGTAGGTGACCCCAGTTGTACGCGATCTGAGGTCTGGTTCTCGTTTGGCAGATATGGCAATGATGTGACGCAACGACATTCTATTGGATTACAGCCGGACCTAAACGGTAAAAGATTCTTCAAATCTTTTGCTTGAGGCATTGCCGTATTGCCCGTATTGCTGTTCTCTTCCGTATTTGTCTTAAAACAATAATACCTTAGATAGGCACCAGCGCCACACAAAAATATAACCACTTAAGAAAGGCGTGCGCAAAACATCGTTCGTTCATTTTTTGGCAGCATCCCTGCACTTCCATAATCTGGTTCATCTCTTCTCGTCGGTACTATTCTTTTTCTTTCTGAATTATCTTTTTTATAATTAACTATAATAAGTTTCATTTAGGGTTTATTACTACCTGACATACTTGATCCACAAGCCTATCTAATAGATATCACCGTGTTTTTTTTTCGGGGTTTATCTTCCTTTTAAAGATCTACTGTCAATTTTTCTCTAATATAGATCGAAATCTTCTCACAAGGTTCAGAAATTGTCTCGCGCTTTGGTTTCTGGAATTTTTTTTTCGGAGCAAAATATGCCCGTTGCCTGAATATACGACTGATTAATCGAGGGACTTTATTCTCTTCGTTTCGACTGTAGTGCATGCAAGAAGATGGACGAATTTAAGTAACTGTTTTAATTGATTAATTTATGGTTTATGATAGGGTATAATTTAGTCTGATTGGCTGCATTTTGAGGGAGTAGGGAGATGCACAATTTAATGATGGTTAATTTTTGTAGGCAAAATCTGTTTCTCTGCTATAAACTTTCAATAATGGCTTTGAACACAGAACGCCTTACTCATGCCTTACAGTTGGGTGAATACACCATTCAGTATACCCCTCTATGTGATCTCTGCTTCCTTTTGTACCCGGAATAATATTTGTGCATTACAGTGCCCAATTCAATTCAGCGATGCATTGATTTTGCTTGGTTGTGTGATAAGAGTGATAATTTTGATTGTGCCTCCACTGTGATTTGCTTTTCTCAAGTCATATGATGCCCCATCTATCTACCCAAGTGAGTTGCTTCGATTTGGATAATCAGTTAACCTCAGTGGCTGCAGCTGGACCATGTTGAATTGTGTACCTTTGTGGTGATACAGGTTGAGCGAACAACTATGGAACTGAGTCTATTGTCAATGAGGAAAATTGCTGATTAATTTGAGATTACACTAACTGGTGCACAATTGACTTATTTTCTTACTTTTGTGACACATATTGGTCATTTAAAGTTTACACTGTTGTGACTTGTGTCTTGTACTGTTTTTCTTCACTTGATCAATTATTAAATAGAATGGTGTGGCATACTATGTGCAGGACAGGTATACTGTTATTTTATGGATAAGTCGGTACCTGGCAAGGAGGTTTGTGAGGAAGTCACACGGGAGTCACTCATTGCTATCTCTTACACTTTACCAGAAAATACTTTTGTTTCACAACTCTCATCAGAAGATCTAAACAGTGAAAAGCCAGTTGAAGGGACAAATTATGATGCTGTGGAGAAGTATAGGTGTGAGCTGATCTCAATATCAATTTCTGTCTCACCAGATATTAAAGACCTACCAGTTACACCTGGAGAACATAGGGGCTAGACTGCTTCTGCATGCAAAGGTTGTTTTTTATTTCCTCCACAGTGTCTTTTCTTCTTGGTAAACTAGTGTGATGGTAACCGCAATATTACACTTATGTTTCTGGATTGTCATGGTCTACCACACTTGATACCAAATTAAAATGCAGGGACTTACAATCTGTATTTGCAACGTCCTATATGCATTGCTTGAAGTTAATGTTACAATTTGTATCTAGAGAGAGATTTCTGCACTTGTTTCTGGTCAAGAATGGATACGGAAATGCTGGATTTCTTCTGCACTTGTTTGTCTAGCTCTTATTATATATTCTACAGGAAATTGTTGATTTTGCAAGTTGTTACTGAAAATTATAAATTTGATCCTCTATATCATAGATGTTTCAGTTTCTTAAATTCACATTACTTTTCATTTTGAGGGCCCTGTGTTCCTGAACTTCATTTTGAGGCCATTGTGGCATATGGTTTTGACCTTTCGGCTTCACTGTTGTTTTTGTTCTGAAGTCCGTGTCTTCATATCAAGTTCATATTTGCCAAGGTTATTGGACAATTTGAAACCTAATTGACCACGTGATTAAATTTAATTCACGAGTTCAGCATTCAACTTTGTTATTTGCTTTCAATTCGGCGTTCATGCTTGTTGGCTTCTAAGCGGAATCTGGAACAAAATAGGGACAATAATGCCTTGGACTTGGAATGGCCTGACTTGGCTGTATTGCGGTTGCAAGATGTAGCACTGGGTACTCGCACTTCTTACATTTTGATTTCTTGCAATTAGACACATTTGCGTGAGAGTGAAGAGAGTCATGAATTTCAAAATTACTTGAAAGTAGAATTAATGTAGCACTGAGACATGTCTTGTTTTGCAAATGCTGCCGTTGGCCTCATTTTCATCTGACTAAACAATTTGACACTGAAATAATATGGCCTAAAATTATGTTCAATAAAATCATCAATGTTGAGTCAATGTATGTGTGGTCGGATATCAGTAACAGTTAAGTTTAATCAGTAATCACAATCAAGCAAATGTGTATGTGTATATAAAAGGACAAATTAAGATCCAAAAAAAGATTTGAAATAGATAGCAGAAGCCCCATTCTCGTGTTACAACTTCAAGCGACGCTGGGTATGACTTTTTCTGGAAGTTGCTTTGAAATTTTGTTGCTTAAGAACAAGAACCACTAATTCTGATTTTGTTGGTGCGAGTATCGCTGCAAACTGCTTTGCCATAAATAGGGGATGTGTACCCAACACCGCATTCTTTTCATGTTAATCTCACTGTCAGTTGGACCAGACCAATTACTATTTCACTTCTTCACATCCCATACCACCCTTTATTTTCCGAATCTTTAAATATGATAGTCTCTGGTAACGAAACCAAAGCTCTGTAACTAATTTGATCATAATAGTCGTGCATGTTATGTGTTTAACAACAGAGATCTTACAATTGTAAATTTTGGTTACTTGCGTCGTCTGTCTTGTCTATGTGGTATAGACCAATGACTTTGATCAAAAACCGAAAGCTTTTGCTTATTGACTAATTCGATGAACCTCGTACTCGTGTAGGTTATATTTTATTGGTTGTCCATTTGTTACCAGGGATTACAATTACCCATTTTCATTGATTGCATTGGTTGTCCGTCTAATCTTAGAACAGATGAATGAATCCGTAACCGCAAAAGGCAAGTCCTAGATGAATTACGTAGAAATTTTATATGAAAAGGTATACAGAAGTGTAATATCTACATCCATGTCAAGTAATAAATTTTAGGGTAGAATTTTTTTCCACCTGTATTGAATTGGTCTGACTAGGAAAACATATAATATATTTATGGATGGAGCAATCAACGTTTAAACTGCAAAGTATAAATAATAAATAAATAGGAAACTAATACAATGAGAAGAAGACAAATAAACAGACGTGGGCCGGCAGGAAAGGGCAAGGCCTCCCTTCATATTTACATGGCTGGCCTCTTTCGTCCATGTCTCTGATTCAGTTTCCCCTTCTAGATTTTTTCCAATTTATGTCTATACTAACTACTACTATGCATTCATAAGTTTCCTTTTCTTTATTTTCTCTCTCTACATGGTTGTATATATGAGTTGTATGTCTATATTTATATCCATCTATCCACATAATACACGCATGTATTAATGCTTGTTACTATGTATATATATGCAACGTATGGTTAACACAGCACAGAGAGGGACTGGAGAGGAATGTCTGCGATAGCCTCACCTCACTCTTTATTATTATAGTTGAGTCGTAACAAATTCTGATTGTGTTGGTGCTAAAGCTTGTGCTATATATAATCGGGGTTTTGGTAGGGTTACCTACTGGAGCGGCTTATTAGGTTGGAGTAGATGATGAGTTCCATCTGGGTTTCTCTGGTTTGGATATTTGCCGGCTTTACCATTATGAAATGGGTTCTCAAGAGAGCAAATTGTTGGTTTTATGAAACAAAACTTGGTGAAAAGAAGTATTCTCTTCCTCCAGGTGATTTGGGATGGCCTTTCATTGGCAATATGTGGTCCTTTCTCAGAGCTTTCAAATCCTCCGATCCTGATTCTTTCATGAACAGCTTTGTTACCAGGTACTCTCTCTCACTCTCTCTCTCTCTTCTGTTCTATCTTCACCAACAAACAGACAGCCTGCCGTTGCAAATTTAACGGTGGAGTTATTTTGGTAATTTTATTGATTTAAATATAGGCTTTGGTAAATTTGTCGATTTGATATGGGGGCATTAGATCTTTTTAAGTGATGAACTGTTGTCTTGTTTCTCATGTACCTTAGTGAGTACGGTATCGAAAACGTCATACCTGTGGTTGAAGAACTGCCCTGTTTTGTCATTTTCATTGTCAGTCGACTCTCTCTCTCTCTCTCTCTCTCTCTCTCTCTCTCTTAATATATAATGATGCTTCTTCCCTTTTCTGCATTCTAATTCATGGAAGCTCTACCTCGCGGGTAATCAAAGACACCCTCCGTCTTTTGCACTTCCTGTTGAGCCGTTGGTTTTTGAGCCATACATTCCAAAACTTGCTATTTTGCCCACAGTACAGGTTGAGTCTGATGCTCACCGCCTCCGTTTCTGGTTTTTTATTGCTTTATAGAGGATGGAGATGTGTACACGCGCGCGCGCACACACACGCACACATATATATATATATATATATATATATATATATATATATATATATGATGTTTTCCAACGACGCATCAGTTTCAATTTATAATTTTTGTTGCTTTCTCTCTCTCTCCGTTTCTGGTTTTTTATTGCTTTGTAGTCAGAGGATGGAGCTGTGTACATACATATATATATATATATATATATATATATGATGTTTTCCAACGACGACATCAGTTTCAATTTATAATTTTTGTTGCTTTCTCTCTCTCTCCGTTTCTGGTTTTTTATTGCTTTGTAGTCAGAGGATGGAGATGTGCTACATATATATATATATATATATGATGTTTTCCAACGACGACATCAGTTTCAATTTATAATTTTTGTTGCTTTCTCTCTCTCCGTTTCTGGTTTTTGTTGCTTTGTAGTCAGAGGATGGAGATGTGTGTGTGTGTATATATATATATATATTACATGATGTTTTCCAATGACGACATCAGTTTCAATTTATAATTTTTGTTGCTTCTCTCTCTCTCTCCGTTTCTGGTTTTTTATTGCTTCGTAGTCAGAGGATGATATATATATATATATATATATATATATATGATGTTTTCCAACGACGACATCAGTTTTAATTTATAATTTTTGTTGCTCTCTCTCTCTCTCTCTCTCTCTCTCTCTCTCTGCTTTTAACTTTGCTTTTAACTTCTGACTGTATTTTGAAATTATAGTTTATTTATAGATAAGATGTGTTTAAATTTTTTATTGTCGGAGATAAGAAGTATTACTAATAAAAGAGGAGTAGCCAAATTTATGAACCACTCAAAATGGAAATAAATTGAAGTCATTAGGTTATGTCGGCTTTGTAGCGTGTTATATATATACAGACATTTAATTATAAAAAAGCATAGTAATTAAAAACTTTATCACAACTTACTTTGGGGACACAAGTCGCCTTTAAATTCAATGTCCATTTCGGGCTTGGCAATGGCATGCTGCTCCGTTATCCGTGCAAGCGAAAATCAAAATTAGTGGGCTTACAACCGCAGGGCATTAGTAAATGCTAATACTATTTGTGGGTCTCCAATAATAAAATTTAGAGATTTGCAGATATGATTTGTTATCGTTACAATCCAATCCATGATGCATACAGTAATAATTTACTTTTGATAGTTTCTAATCTAAAGGATGTGACTCAAAGATGTTTCATGTCCCAACTTTGAGTAACATGGAATTACGTATCATCATATGTAATCTTTTTCTCTCTTTCTCTTTCTCTTTCTCTCAACTCAAACTCACGCTGAAGCTTTTTCATATGGAATTACAACTGATTCGTTTGTCACTAACACAACACTATTAATACAAGTCCACAAAGCTTCAGAGAGTCTCTGTTATTTTTCTTTCTCTAGTTGACTTTTTCAAAATGATACTGATGAACTGTTACAATGCAGATTTGGACGTACTGGAATGTACAAGGCATTCATGTTCGGGAACCCCAGTGTGATAGTCACATTGCCAGAAACTTGCAAAAGAGTACTAACAGATGATGACGCTTTTAAGCCTGGTTGGCCCATTTCCACTCTCGAACTCATCGGAAAGAAATCATTTATTGGTATTTCCTTTGAAGAGCACAAGCGTCTCCGTCGCTTAACGGCTGCTCCAGTCAATGGTCACGAAGCATTGTCTGTGTACTTGCAATACATAGAAGAAAATGTGATTTCTGCGTTGGACAAATGGGCCAAAATAGACCAAATCGAATTCTTAACTGAACTCCGAAGGCTTACTTTCAGGATCATAATGTATATTTTTCTTAGCTCTGAGAGTGACCATGTACTGGAAGCTTTGGAGAGGGAATATACTGCACTTAACTACGGAGTTAGAGCCATGGCAATTAATATTCCAGGATTTGCTTACCATAAAGCTCTTAAGGTGAATACTCATGCAGACTCTGAACTAAAATTCTCATTCTTTCTTAATTGCTTCTGAACATTACTGGACCGGATTATTTTTATTTTCACTGTTTCAGGCTCGGAAAAATCTTGTGGCTGTATTACAGTCTGTGGTAGATGAGCGAAGAAATCGGAGTAAGCTGGGAGATAACTTATTGTTGCAGAAGAAGAAAGACATGATGGATGCCCTGCTGAGTGTTGAGGATGAAAATGGCAAAAAAATGGAAGACGAGGAAATCATTGATGTTCTGTTGATGTATTTGAATGCTGGACATGAATCTTCCGGCCATACCATGATGTGGGCTACTATTTTCTTGCAAGAACACCCCGAATTTCTGGAAAAAGCAAAGGCAGAGCAAGAGAGGATTGTAAACAAGAGGCCGCCTACACAGAAGGGTTTGAATCTGAAAGAAATTCGAGAAATGGACTATCTATCGAAGGTGATTGATGAAACGCTTCGTGTAATAACCTTCTCACTTACTGTCTTCCGAGAAGCTAAAACAGATGTCAATATAAGCGGCTACACCATTCCTAAGGGTTGGAAAGTTCTAGTTTGGTTCAGAAGTGTTCATTTGGATCCTGAAATTTATCCAAATCCAAAAGTATTCGATCCTTCTAGATGGGATGTAAGTTTTACAGAACTTGGCTATTTCTGGATATGCTTAAATGCGATATCATATAATTTGATCTAGTTATTCATTGAAATAAATTGAACGCAGAATTTTGCACCCAAAGCTGGAAGTTTCCTTCCCTTTGGAGGAGGCAGCAGGCTGTGTCCTGGAAATGATCTTGCCAAACTTGAAATTGCTATATTCCTTCACCACTTTCTCCTGAATTATCGGTGAGTAGCTATCTCTTCTTGTATTTTATGGTTAAAAGATTTTCTCTTCTCTCAGTCCAACGAGTATCTGAATAAGGGAGAAAGAGAATTACTGTTATGTAATGAAAACTTTTGGTTGATTTTGGATACAGACTGGAACGAGTGAATCCTGAATGCCCCCTGCTGTATTTACCGCATTCAAGGCCCAAAGATAATTGCATGGCAAGGCTCAAGAAATCTTCGTCTTTATCGGCGTGAAAGGCTGAAGAGCAGAATGTTACTGTTTCCCCTATTACTAAAAGAATAATAAAGGGATAATTAATTAATAATATTATTAATCAGTAGCTACGTAGCTACTATTATAGGAGCCCCTTTATATACACGATATGATGTACATTGAGACTTTGTGTATTGTTACTTTCTGTTGCGTTATGGAACTTGGTATTATCAATAAAGTGTATTTGTGTAACAAATTTAAAGTTGGCCGACTAATTTATAATCAGCATGAGTTGTGAACAAGCATTGACCTACGATACAACAAGAATAAGTTCCACTTTTCTTTGGTTTTGGGCTTCATATATCGTGTTCTTAACAACAAACGAGATTTCATGGCAGCGGCTAGTTTATCAAAATTAAGTAGGGAAATAGGATTTGCAGTGAAGCAAGCAAGTAAAAAGAGAAGAAGAGAAGGAGGAGGAGAGTGGCACGGCCCTCACATGGCCGCAGCCTCTCGTGCCATCGCTGACCGAATCCCATTAGTTGATATCGTTCTTGAAATCAGAGATGCCAGGGTGGGTGACATACATCCTACGGTTTCCATTTTGTTTGTTCAGTGTTCGATGAAATGTCTCACCGAAATATCATTTGCTTTAGATTCCATTTTCTTCCATGTTCGATCAATTGTGGGACCACCCTTTTCCATCTAAACGAATTGTAGTGCTTAACAAGATGGACCTTGCTCATCGAACTCAATTAAAGGAGTGGATCAACTATTTAACCGGACAAAACTGCATCTCTTTTGGCGTTAATGCCCATAACAAGGACAATGTGAAGGAGGTAAACTCGTTCATTATTATTATTTTTTTAAGCGTCAATTCTTTAATTTGTTTGTCATTTGACGATATTCTGCTTTCCAAAGTTTCTAAATTTTTTACAAGCTAGAGTCAGAAAATTTAAAAAAATTGACTATTCGAGTCAAACCATAACGGTTATGCTGGTTGGAATTCCGAATGTTGGTAAGTCTGCTCTTGCCAACTCCTTGCATCAAATTGGCAGGATTACCGCTGCAGGTATGTCCTATTACTATTATCTTCTTCTTCTTCTTTTCTTCTTCTTGATTGTTATTTCCTATTTTATTTTATTGTTTTTTTCCTTGAGTTCTACGTTTTTCTTATAGAGAAAGGAAAGCTAAGGCACGCAACTGTGAGTCCACATCCAGGAGAGACAAAAGATATCTACAGCTTCAAGGTAGATTGGCCCCTCGCCTTAGCATTCATCCTTCTACTCCATAACTCAGCTAGGGCTTCCTAAAATTGAATATTGTTTATCGCTGCCTTAGCAAATTTTTATGTTTATTTATTTTCTCTATTTTGCATTTTGCTGCCTTCACCGGGGTGTTTGTTCATCTGTTGTCTCTGAAAGTTAATTCATTTTTCCAGATTGCGAGCCATCCCAATATTTATGTTTTGGACACACCAGGAATTTTGTCCCCTGAGATCCGTGATGTTGAAGTTTGCTCCAAGCTAGCTTTAACAGGTGCGGATTACACTAATGATTTTTCTGACCATAGATGATTAATATTGGATCCCATGTCGTGCTGACAATTCAAATTGCCAAAATGTCTCAGCAATCACTCAAATAAGGTCTTTATTCTCTTAAATGCAGGAGCAATCAGAGACAGGTTGGTTGGGGAAAAGGAACTTGCTCAATATTTTCTGGCCATTCTCAATTTCGGTGACGAATACAAAAAGTGGGATAAGTTTTGCATAAATGACAGTAACAAATCAATCTTGCACCACAAAGCAGATCGTTCAAGCAGCTCTGAGACAGAGATGAAACGCAGAAGGCAATATCCCACAGATCACACACAGGTGTAAATTAACACTTCTATAACTTTAAATGATTTATCCATTTCCTAACAAGCTAGACACATTTTCAATGAATCCATGATTGTCTGGGCAGGATTTCATGGTGTGGAAAATTCGACAGACTCTTTTTGAGATAATTTCGTCTTTCAATGGAAAACTGGAACATGAAGAAGATTTGATGAAGCTTATTGAGATACAGCTGACAGCACTCAAGGAAATTTTTCAGGTTCCTTCGGAGTTGGGTGAGGATGCTCATAATAAAGTTTCTTCTAAGTTGCTGAATCTCTATCGTACTGGGAAACTTGGACAGTATACTTTAGATCCTATTCCAAAGAGCATCCTATTACATTAGAGCATTCTGCTCCATCTGGTATTTCATTCAATGTTTTGTTGGGACAAAATTGACAATTTTCCTTGTAATGATCTAAGCTGGATTATATTAAGTTATGATCAACTTCGGAAGTAAAACAGAGTGAACTATCAATAAATAGAAAAACCGTGTGTTATGACATTGCTGAAGTCTCAAGTTCAAATCAACAGCTGCATCCTAGACACTAGCGTTCACAAACTTGACAGATTATTTATCAAACAAGATATGCTTAACCTTGTTTATCAAAATCTAACAAGTACTAAATAAACAGCAAGGGAAAGAGATATGCCTCATTCTACTGAAAGCAATAAACTTTCTAAACTCTATTCATAAATCAGTTAAAAACTGCAGGTAAACCAACAATAGATAAGATATGATTATGTGATGCACTGATCTTTAACACCAATTGTTTCTTTACAATCTATAGTCTTCAAACTTCATGGAATAAAAGGTGCATATTTGCCATTAGCCAAAAAGCTTCTTGTAAGGAAATGTGTTTTCATGAAAGTCCATTCACACACATTACTAGAGGTACAGAGACTCAGGATAGCTAAAAATTGATTTGCAGTTATATCACTTTGTAAATATATATCATGACCCGAATGATGAGAGGATTAGGATATATCCTTACCAGAAAGACAGTCAATGTGTACCTTGCATCTTACCAGCAAATGAAAGATGTCAATCTGAATCTATGAGCCAGCACCAAAAACACTTATTCTTTGTGATATTGGGGCCTTGCAACATGGGCACCTATCTTCCACATTCCTGCAGTGATCCTCAGTGCAACTGGCACATACAACTTGATCACGACAAGGTAGGAAGACAATAGAAGCTTCTGTCTTCTTGCAAATCAAGCACATTCTATTACAGGTTTCCCCAAAATTATCTGGCACCAAAAGCAAATCAGGATGCACAGTTCCAAATGTATCCCTCTTTGGTCTTACAAGCTCTAGTTCTGAGTACAACACATCTGGTAGGTGATACGGAACAGCGGAATCCAATGACTTTTGGTGACTGGAAATTTCACACTCAAGTCTTTGAATGTCATCTTTACAACGCTGACAATCTAGCTCCATTTTTTGGCAAATGGCCTCCTGTTCCCTTCTCAGGTTGATTGCAGCTTCCTGCTTTAATCTCAGTTCTTCCTGCACCTGGGTGATGGCTAGTTCTTTTGCCTGCAGTTCCTGCCTGCGCCTCATCTGCAACAAAATTTAATTGTATCAATCTTTTTCTTTTTCCATATATGTAAATGACTTTGAAGGATCAGTAGCACTAAAAGGAGGAGAACACTGATTAAGCAAGCCAATAAAAGCGATCCATGTTAGATCACCAAATTCTAGACGACAACAGTGATGAGTCAAAACTCAAAATACACTCTTCCAAGAGGAAGGGAACAAGAATATGTGTATTAGTATTTATCTGGGCATTTTGATGAGAAAATTTCCTTAAACATTAAACTCATGTAAACATTAACACTACCATTAGCATATTGAAATTCCACATCCCTTAAAAGTTCATCAACTCCCCAATCCCTTACTTTCAGTTAATACACAGAGCTAAGTGAAGTCTCATGATGCAATGATAAAAAAACTATAAATGATAGTATTAATAATAGGCATTTGGAAAACAGACAGTGTGATATTTAATACATGCTAAATATGAATATGTCCATGGCAAGATGTCAAAGCATGCTATCTGTATCTTGATTAGCAAAACAATGCAAAACCATCAAATTCTTGGAATATCTCCAGGACATACCTAAAGAGATCCAAACATGCTCATAAAAATATGAATAAACAACAAGATTCCAAGTTTTGTAAAATTTGTGGAAAGTAAGTAAAGTTTGAGCTACTAAAGAAGCAAAAAGTAGCAGCAGATCACAATTTCTCTAACCTTTTCATGATCACTAGGAAACACAGAAACTAAATGCATATTACGTTTATATCAGAGGTTCTGGTAAAACTACGGGATAGAAGCTCATGTGATCATGCAATTTTTTTGATGAGTTAGGTCATTTGGTTGGAAAGTTGCATAGATTTTTAGCAATAAGGAAGAGAAAGTGACAACCTTGTGAAGTAAAGGGAGATATGTACCTATGTTGTTGGTTGAATGACAACTGGCAGCAATTTCTTCTTTGAAAGGAAATTATTGCACAATGTTGCAAATCTTTTCAGTGATTTGCACACATTTTTCATTTGTTCTTATAATTCTATGAGTTCTTTCTTTGTTCAAATCTAGATTCAACATTTTATTTACTTCCACATGAATAAACTTGCGTTAGTTTTGCAAAAAAATGGAAATCAAATAAATTTACATGTTTAAAGCAAGTCAAGTCTACAAAAAGTTTGTTTTGGACTTTAAACAAGTTCGCTCCACTTGGATTTCATATTTAAGTCATTTCAGGAAAACTAAACTGTGGTAATGAATTGCCTTATCCAACTAGCATCTTATGCATCTTCATTGTTAACCGGAAACATAGCTGAGAATTGAAAAGCACCTATACTTGAAAAAACAAGGAAAAAAACAATTCTTTTACTGTTCAACACAAAATTTTATTTAATGTTTAAAATGTTCCTATATAAATTCTAAACATTATAACCACAGAGAAATAGGACACTCAAGTTGATCTAATAGCATAATTCTAAACGATGGACCATGATTTATAATCAAAATGAAAAATAATCTATGATAATCATTGATACCTACAAACCTTGAAAAATTTTCAAAAAGGCTTAACATAACACAACAAATTTCTAAAGTATTTTTTAGTCTCAAGAATATTTCTTTTCTAAAAACAATATGAACTGCTTATGAAAAATATATATTTTGAGTTTTATACACTCACACTCACCCCTTTGTCATCATTGTACAATCTTCTGATTCTCTCATCTTGTCTGCCTGATCTGTAGCAAGTACTCAAAACTTATAAGACTTGTTATGGGATTTTCATATACTTCTACTCTGTGATGAATCCTCAAACTATCAAAAAGTGGGAATGTCAAAGAGTCAAGTCCCACTAAGCAAGAGGCTGATTAAGCTCAATTAGTTCATCTAAACGGTTCTTAGAGAAGTTTGTTTCAGTTCAGCTCATAGCTGCATCAAGTGATTAAGGTCAAATCAACTTGAATTAAACTTAGGGTTTGTTTGGTAGATGCTTATTGGAGAGTCATAAGCTCTTTTCATAGTGTTTGGAGAAAAAATGAAAGGAATTTTGAATTTCATAATTATGTGTGGCACTTTTTAAGGAGAGCAAATGGTGAGGTGTTTTTCCCATAACCACGTATGGGTCTTTTGAATTAAAGGAGATGTGGTGCTTTCTAATATAACAGTCGAGAATTAAAACAAAACTAATTTCATAACCACAAGTAGTGCTTAAAGGGGTGTTAAACTACAATTTATGTATCAATGATCCAATGCTGAGCTTTAAGTGCTGAGGATCCAGGGCTTGTTTGAGGTGTTTGCTCAAGGCCTGGAGGAGTCTTGGCTTTTGGTGTCATGTCTCGATCATGGGATCCCGACACTTGTTGGGGCCTTGGCGTCGAGTCGCAAGTCCCGAGATCCCAGTTTTAGGTTCCAGGTCCTTGGTTTCTAGTCCCAGGATCTCAACATTAGGTCTTGAGTATTGATGCCAACTCACAAGTCTTGGGATCCCTGTGTCATTGTTGAAGTCCCAAATCACATCCAAGAATCCTGGTGTTGAGTCATAAGTCTCGAAATGCTGGTTCAAGTCTTGGGTCTCTAGAGTCAGGACTTAATATCTACCACCAAAACCCAAGATTGCAATGCTAGTACATGAACTTAATTTTAGATGAAAATTTATAGTCTAATAAATAAAACTTATGTTTGGTAAGTACTTTTTTACCATACAACAAACTCTCAACATAATATTTAACTTTCTAAAACACTTGCACTAGTACTTATGAGAATACAGGAATATGGGAATTTGGGAAAATATCAATTCATTGATCTGTAGCTTAGGGAATGCAGAAGCATGAGAATTTATTATCATATTAAAAAACTGACCCAAGTTTCTCTAATGAACCAAAATTTCTCACTTGATTGTTTACCAAGATGGAAAGATCAAGGAAGAAACACATGTAAGGTAGAGGGTACCAGATACAACCAGAGGAATGAGCTAGTGTTCCTTTGTTGAATTTCAAAGGAATGAAATAAAAGCATGTTTGGAAACTAAGGCACCAGATTATTTTAAGACTTGGTTTGTACAATATATTGTATATTTTCCTGTTAGTTGTAGAATCTGGGAACACAAGTCAATCGAAAAATTTCGAAATTAATGAAATATTTTTTCTTTAATTGCAGTAAATATTTTGTACTCACTAAAAATATAAGCCAGGTTACGGAATGACCTAAAGCCTCCTGTACTGTCATCCAGCTTCAGTCCAAGTTAGTTGCTGCCCAGTGATCATCCTCCGGTCACCAAACAACAATTGGGCAACTCCTGTCCTCAACCATAACTAATGCTCATGATCATTGTCCATTGTTTGGACACCATCAACAACTATTGCTTACCAATTGTCCTCTTATTTTTGCTGACTGTCTACAGCTTTGCACTTTGATATGCATATAACCAGTACCTAGGCAAAGACATTTTTCTTGAATCTCTTTCCTTCCAAAGGAAGTTTCCTCTGTCTACCTAGAGACCTTTTTTTATACAGATCCCGGTAACTTTTAGCCTTGAACAGAGTTCCTAGTAGACTATTTACTTATTGTTTACTATGATGAGGCCCTTGCCTTTGTTTTCGTTAAATTCCTTTTCTACTTATCAAAAAGTATCTTTTTTTTTCTATTTCTTTTTTAAAGAATACCAATAAACCTAAAAAAAGGAGCAATGCAATTCAGGTAACAATTCAGCAGGCCTTTTGTCCAGCTTTGGAAGAAATGATAACCGTTTATGATGATCAAACCATGTTCAAAAGCAAAGGCTAATCACATGGAAATTGAAGGGTTGCCATTTGATTTCACACCTGGGAAGCAATTTATTTTCACTAGAATCAACGGAACATGAAGAAATTCAAGCCACATGTATGGATTGACCATAAAATGAACCACTACTTTGAAATATCACAGACCAAAAGAATTATCAATCATACTCATATCCCAAGAAAGTCAGGAGCCTCATGTTTTAAGTGTAGAATTCAACTTGCTGGATGGTGTTGGAGACAGCTATAAAATCAAACTAAAAATCAGTTGTATTAAGCATCAACCTCATGATTGTTTGAGGAGAGAAGCAACTGAAACTGGATAAGAAATAACAGTGTTCACATACTAAGGTAAGACAAATACCCGCCCTGATTTACAACATCAACCACATCACAATCTCAAAAATTCCAAAGAATTGACAGTCAATCAGTTAATGCAAACCTTGAAGCAGGAAAAATAGCAAATAAAATGACCAGGATCTAGTCTCCTACATAAGATGATAACTAACCTCAATATTCTCTTGAGCCTCCTGGAGGCAGATTAACTGTTGCTGCATATGCAAGATATTCTGTTTCTCCTTTTCAATCTCCTCCTGTAATATGTTATTCTGCTTCTCTAAGGCCACAATCTTCTTGAGGAACTTGCTCTCCTTCTTTACAGCTTCCATGGATATCTTATCTGATTCTGATGAGTTCAACTTGAGAGCTTCCATCTCTGACCTGATCTCAGCATTTTCCATCTGGAGTCTCTTCACTGCTGCATTTACAAGGTCTGCTTGACAATTAGCCTCCTTCAGAGCGTTGTCCATCTCTATAAGCCTCTTCTTGGCCATTTCATTAGTTTCAGGTTTGTAATTCTTATCTAGCTGTTTTTCTTTCATTTCCATTCTCAAATTCCTGAGTTCTGTAAGATCATTGTTCATCTTCCTGGCAGCTTGTATCACCCTGTTGTGAGCCCATTCCTTGCGTTCCCGCACCTGCTTCTTAACCACTATGATTTGATCGACCAAACTTGAAATAGTTTCAAGCTTGAGATCAACAAGCTGGCCTTGTGTCTCCTGATCAAAGCTACCCAACACCGATTTAACCATAACGGATTCCTCCCATTCAAACTGTTCAGTTGGCTTTTTACTTTGCCAAGAGTTGTTTACAGCCTGCAGTTGTTCAGGAGACACCTTCAACTGAGCACTATAAGCAGCTGCATAATCTGCGATAATCTTTCTAATGTTAGACACCAAAGATGGTGTAAGATTCAGCCTCTTTGGCAACTTACGATCTCTTTCCAAAACTTTACGAGAACCCTTATCCCCTTCAAGTTCAGATGCCCCAGAAGGAGAATTTTCATTCTCGGACGCCTTACCCTTAGCAAAAGGGACTTTAATGTTACTGGCTATATTAAGATTAAATTTGGTCATGAGGAGAATCCACATAATTTCTCGTTTACTCAAATTGGGCCGAACTTGGCGAAGCAAGGAAATCATAACAGTGAGGCAATCTCTGATCAACTTCCTCATATCCGCGAAAACTTGTTTACCCCGGCGATAAGTACCATTATCAAGGATCATACCGGTGTCGAGATAACTGAGAGAATTCTGGACAATATTAGTGAGAATATCCGACTTCCCAAAACCATGGCCATTGGTTAAAATAGCTCTGAGAGCCACATCACGATGGTAACCAGAGGAGATCACTTTTACAAAGGCTTCATTGTATATGGTATCAAGTCTTTTTAAGAGCAAGTCTTCCAATTGATCATCAGTGAAGCGACTCAAATTTTGGGTGTAAGGTTTACCATCGCCGTCTTGGGGAGGATTTGATGTTTGGCTCGACTCGATAGCGTTGTCTGACGAGGCATTTCCATTGGTTTTGGTCTCAATTTCAGAGCCGGACATTTCTAGATACTGAAACTGGAGGCAGAAAAATAATCTTAATGTATAAGAATTAACTGAGTGATATCTATGAAAATCTTAACTGATAACAAGAGTAAAATCACGACACAAACATTTACACAAGAACGAAGAGTCAAAGGAGGAAGATTTCAACTTGTTAAGTAATTCTAAACCTGCAGAAAAAATATAATACATAAAGGAATCAGCAACTCACCGATGGATGGATTGTCTGTTTGGTAATTATGGAAAAGCAACGCAGAAACAAAGACTGAGAAATGAGAATGAGACGAGTGAAGAGCGGTGTGCAGTGTAGCGCAGAGAGATCAAATTAACAAATGTTGTAAGAAAAAATTTCGAAAATAATTTTATTTTAATATTTATAAATAATTTTAAATTTTTTTATAAAAATAATCTATTTATTTATTTCTCTTAATTTTTTACTTTTTTTTAATATATTTTTTATTTTTAAAAACACCAAAAAAAATTAATATATTTTAACAACAAAAAAATAATATTATTTATATTATTAAATTTATTTTATTAATAAATTTTAAAATACTTATAAATATCAAATTTTTATAGTTAATTGATAATACTTATAATAAATTTGATAATTAAAAAAATTTATATTTAAAATATATTTATATTATAAAATATAAGTGTATCTATCTCAACAAAACTATGTCAAATTAATTTAGATGTAATAAGGAACCCAACCCATTTAAATGAACAAATTGAAGCCAGCAACTGCTTTACAAATAAAATAAAATAAGATTAAAGAAAATTACTATAAGATTCAATTTCCATGGATGCGCCAATTTTCTTTAAGTCACTGTTTTATAGGAGGGGAGAGGCAGGAAATTAAAGAAAATTGGCGCGCCCATGGAAATTATTATTATTATTATTTTTATGTTGTTAAAGAGAATTGGATACCATACCCTCAATCTCGTTTGTAAAATATAGTTTCAATTTTCCTCCCCTTTCTGACCACATGGATTTCATCATATCATAATAATGACATAATCCTTTTGGTTGAAACAACAATATTTTATAAACAATTTATGGCCATCACTCTTACAGTTAGATCAATCGTCGTTCGAGTTCGACTGTATTATTATCCCAAAAATAAAAATTGGGGCTAACTTGAGAATTGAGAGCAAATCATCTTGGATATCATCTTATCGCAATTAGGCCCTTTCCTCTTTTTCTATTCTCAAGTTAGCCCTCAACAAGATTTTTAGTTTATTTGCATCCTCGCAATTACACATCAAAACTGTCCATGACCTGGCTTTAGCATTCAGTCTTTAAGTGTATGGCAACTCTTTTTATTATTATATTGAATCTAATTTTGATCATATAATTTAAAATTAATCCTCAGAGATTCAATTAGTATTAGTAGCACAAATTTTGCCTAACAATATGCATAATTTAGTCAACAAATTAAATAATTAATTAATGTGATACGTTTATTAATATTATTAATTTTCTTCTTTTTTAATTATTTTGTATTAGTAAAGTTGTCAACAATACGTATAATTTCAACTAATTTGGTTTATGAGAATTTGGATTGTCTCTCTTAAAAATGTAATAAAAAAATATAAAAAATTAAATTAATTATTATTATGTTTGTTATTTTTTAATTATAAAATATATTAAATTGTCACTATTTATTAACTAAATCGAAATAGTCTGATGTTGAATATGTAAAATTAAATTTGTGAACATGATTTAAAACTTATAAATCTCAATATTTATAAGACTTTAATTATTTCCTTCTTTAAGACTTGCATCAATCTCAATACATATCGTTTGCCATATTGTTCATGCTGCAAACTAAGCAATGGACATTGAGAAGGAATATCCTGCCGATTTCAGATGTCCAATATCAATGGAGCTGATGTACGATCCCGGCACAATCTGCACCGGTGTTACATACGAACGCAGAAACATCGAGAAATGGTTCGTCAATTACAAGAAGAAAACATGTCCTGCTACCATGCAATCCATTCAAACTTTCCATATCACACCTAATCACAACCTCAAGCGACTTGTCCAGGCATGGCTAAAGAATCATGAATCTCAATCTTCTTCTTCTGTGATGTAATATTATTATTAAACTCAAAAATAAATATATTTTAATTTAATTAATTTATTAAGTAAATATTTAAACAAGTAAAAATTTAATTTATTTTAATTAAATTATTAAAATTTATTTATATAAAATTTAAAATATTATAAATATTTTTAAAAAAAATGAATGATTAATTATAGAGAATTCACTTTTATAAACTATTATGAAAATAAATTGAACTTATTAAAATAATTTTTTGTGGTAATTCAATTTATTATATTTTAAATTCTTTTTTAAAGTCATTTGTGAATTTAAAATTTATTTTTTTTAGAACATTATACCAAAATTCGTAACTGTGAGACGTTATTTGAATTGCGATGTATTTAAAATTAAAATTTAATTTAAAATATTCCTAAGATTTGGTATCATAATGATTTAAAAATCGAATCCTCTTAAAAAGAGAAAGAATGATGAAGACATTATTATTATACTCAAATTAGACTTGTTTTAATTTAGTTAGTTTATTAAATTAAATTTAAACAAATAAAAAATTATTTAATAGTTATTAGAATATTTATTTATTTTTATGAAATATCATAAACTATATTTATAAAATATGAAAAGAGAGGATGAACGATTAATTATAGAGAATTATTTGTGACATTATTTGTTACTTGAATAAACTAAATTTATTAAAAATAATTTTTTATAATATTTTAATTTATTATATTTAAAAATTTTTTAGAGAACATTTATAAATTTAAAATTTATCTTTTTTTTAACGTTATATCAAAATTTGTGGCTGTAAAATATTATTTGATTTGTATGTATTTAAAATTAAAATTTAATTT
Source organism: Xylocarpus granatum (assembly GCA_019650275.1). Lineage (NCBI taxonomy): Eukaryota > Viridiplantae > Streptophyta > Magnoliopsida > Sapindales > Meliaceae > Xylocarpus > Xylocarpus granatum. The sequence continues at coordinate 137,921 of BNST01003163.1, forward strand.
AAATATCTTTTAACTTTTTTTCGTAATTTTCTTGATATTTTGAGATTTAGTTCTGGATCATCACATCAAATCAAGCACTACAAGTTGGTTTCTCCAGCATCACATCGCTTCATTTTTATTCATCCCCATCGACGCTAACGCCATCGATCAAACACGACAAGTTAGTTTCTCTGCTCAACACCATGGAATCTTCTCCGTTCAAGGTAACTTCTCTGAAGAAATTGCGATAAATCATCCAAAATGGGTGACATGACAAAAGCTGATTTTATTCGATCTGGTGGCGTTGAAGTTGTCGTTCAAATAGTTGTTCCGATTCTTGTTGAGAGTTCACATTTTGTTACGATTAGAGTATGCGAGGAGGCTTTAGGTATTCTTTATCAACTTCCATTGT
>BNST01003164.1:0-35161 GCA_019650275.1 Xylocarpus granatum
GCACTCCCTAAACTTTGTCCCAAGCATTGCCAAACGTGCCCAATTCCTCTAGTTTGCCCATGTAGATGTTTTGGTCACGCTCAGAAGTTCGTCCCCGGACTGACAAACACGCGTGCAGCCTCTGCCACGGCCGTCAAGATTCTTGAAGATGAAGAGATTGAGGGTGAAGATGGAAAGCCAAATAACTATTTGATTGATCTTTGGACACCCATATCAAGCCTAAAGCTCATCTCAAGCTAACTACTAAAGGACAAATAACGGCTAGTTTCTGAAATTGAAAGATATGTTGTTATGTGTTGTACCGACTTGTATGCCTCTGCCAATCCCGCACGTATGTTCTGGTCTCCACTAGTAGTTCCTATCGCACATAGTCGAATGCGCTGCCACACCCACTAAGATGCTGTGGTCACTGCCAGAACTTCGTACTGCACTCTGCCGAACACACCTGACCTTGCACCGCGCTGGCAAGGATGTTCTGAGCACTCCCTGATGTTTGTCCCAAGCATTGCGAAACATGCCCAATGCCTCTGGTTCGCCCACGGGGACGTTTTGGTCACACTTAGCAGTTCGTCCCTGGACTTACAAACACGCATGAGGACTCTGCCACTACCGTCATGATTCTTGAAGATGAAGAGATTGAGGGTGAAGATGAAACGCCCAAATAACTCTTTGATTGATCTTTGGACACCTATATCAAGCCAAAGCTCATGTCAAGCTAACTACTAAAGGACAACATAACAGTTAGTTTCTGAAATTTAAAGATATGTTGTTATGTGCTGTACCGAGTTGTATGCCTCTGCCAAGCCGGCACGTATGTTCTGGTCTCCACTAGTAGTTGCTATCGCACACAGTCTAACGCGCTGCCACGCCCACTAAGATGCTGTGGTCACTGCTGGAACTTCGTCATGCACTCTGTCTAACACACTTGACCCTGCAGCAATGCCGACAAGGATGTTCTAAGCACTCCCTGAAGTTTGTCCCAAGTATTGCCAAACGTGCCCAATGCCTCTGGTTCGCCCACGAGGTTGTTTTGGTCACATCCAGTAGTTCGTCCCCGGATTGACAAACACGCATGAAGACTCTGCCACGACCGTCATGAATCTAGAAGATGAAGAGATTGAGGATGAAGAGAAAAAGCCCAAATAACTCTTTGATTGATCTTTGGACACCCATATCAAGCCCAAAGCCCATTTCAAGCTAACTACTACCGGACAAGATAATGGGTAGTTTTTGAAACTGAAAGATATGTTGTCATATGTTGTACCTACCTGTATGCCTCTGCTAGGTCTGCACGTATGTTATGATCCCTACTAGTAGTTCCAACCGCACATAGTCGAATGCGCTCCCGCACCCACTGGGATGCTGTGGGCGCTCCCGAAACCTCGTCCTGCATACTACCAAACACACCTGACCCTGCAGCTGCTCCGACAGGCATGTTCTAGGCACTCCACGAAGTTTATCACAAGCATTGCCAAACATAGCCAATGCCTCTGGTTCACCCACGGGAATGTTTTGGCCACACCCAGATGTTCGTCCCCGGACTGACAATCACACATGAAGCCTCTACCACGGCCGTCGGGATTCTTGAAGATGAAAAGATTCCGCGTGAAGATGAAAAGACCAAATAACTCCTTGATTAATCTTTGGAAGCCCATTTCAAGCTAACTACTACAGGACAACAGAATGGCTAGTTTTTGAAATTGAAAGATATGTTGTTATGTGTTGTACCTAGTTGTATGCCTCTGCCGTGCTCGCGTGTATGGTCCGGTCCCTACTGGTAGTTCCTACCGCACATTTTCGAACGTGCTGCCACGCCCATTGAAAGTTTCTGGTCGCTCTCGAAACTTCATCCTGCACACTGCTGAACACATCTGACCCTGCAATGACGCCCACAAGGATGTTCTGGGTACTCCTCGAAGTTTGTCCCAAGCATTGCCCAATGGCTTCGGTTCGCCCACGGGGATGTTCCGGTCGCACCCCGAAGTTTGTCATCAGACTGACAAACATGCATGAAACCTCTGCCACGGCTGTGGGGATTCTTGAAGATGAAGAGATTGAGGGTGAAGATGAATAGCGCAAATAGTTTTTTCATTGATCTTTGGACATCCATGTCAAGCATAAAGCCCATTTCAAGCTAACTACTAACCGACAAAAGAACGACTAGTTTTTGAATGTGTTGTACCTAGTTGTATGCCTTTGCCAAGCCCGCACATATGTTCCGATCTCCACTAGTAGTTCCTGCCACACACAGTCAAACGTGCTGCCACGCCCACTGGGATGTTCTGGTCGCTCCTAAAACCTTGGCCTGCATACTATCGAACACACCTGACCTTGCAGCTGCTACAACAAGCATGTTTTGGGCACTCCACGAAGTTTATCACAAGCATTGCCAAACGTGGCCAATGCCTCTGGTTCGCCCACGGGAATGTTTTGGTCACACCCAGATGTTTGTCCCCGGACTGACAATCACACATGAAGCCTCTGCCACGGCAGTTGGGATTCTTGAAGATGAAGAGATTCCGGGTGAAGATGAAAAGCCCAAAGAACTCCTTGATTAATCTTTGGAAGCCTATATCAAGCCCAAAGCCCATTTCAAGCTAACTACTACAGGACAACAGAACGGCTAGTTTTTGAAATTGAAAGATATGCTGTTATGTGCTGTACCTAGTTATATGCCTCTGTCGTGCTCGCGTGGATGGTCTAGTCCCTACTGGTAGTTCCTACCGCACGTTTTCGAACGTGCTGCCACGCCCATTGAAAGTTTCTGGTCGCTCTCGAAACTTCATCCTGCACACTGCTGAACACATCTGACCCTGCAATGACGCCCACAAAGATGTTCTGGGCACTCCTCGAAGTTTGTCCCAAGCGTTGCCCAATGCTTCGGTTCGCCCACGGTGATGTTCCGGTCGCACCCCGAAGTTCGTCATCGAACTGACAAACATGCATGAAACCTCTGCCACGGCCGTGAGGATTCTTGAAGATGAAGAGATTGAGGGTGAAGATGAAAAGCGCAAATAGTTTTTTCATTGATCTTTGGACACCCATGTCAAGCTCAAGCCCATTTCAAGCTAACTACTAAACGACAAAAGAATGACTAGTTTTTGAATGTGTTGTACCTAGTTGTATGCCTTTGCCAAGCCCGCACATATGTTCCGGACTCCACTAGTAGTTCCTGCCACACACTGTCAAACGTGCTGCCACGCCCACTGGGATGTTCTGGTCGCTCCCGAAACTTCGTCCTGCACACTGTTGAACACTCCTGACCCCGTAGCTGCGCCCACAAGGATGCTTTGAGTATTTCCCAAAGTTTGTCCCAAGCATAGCCAAACAGGGCCAATGCCTCTGCTGTGCCCACAGGGATGGTTCGGTCACATCGAGAAGTTCGTCCCCGAGCTGACAAACAGACATTAAGCCTCTGCCACGGCCGCGGGGATTGTTTAAGATGAAGAGATTGAGGGTGAAGATGAAAACCCCAAATAACTCTTTGATTGATCTTTGGACACCCATATCAAGCCCAAAGCCCATTTCAAGCTAACTACTATAGGACAACATAATGGCTAGTTTTTGAAACTGAAAGATGTCTGTCATATGTTGTACCTAGTTGTATGCCGCTACCAGGCCTGCACATATGTTCCAATCTATACTAGTAGTTCCAACCGCACACAGTCAAACACGCAGCCGCGCCCATTGGGATTCTTTGGTCGCTCCCGAATCTTCTTCTTGCATACTGTCGAACACACCTGACCTTACAGTCGCACCGACAAGGATGTTCTGGGCACTCCTTGAAGTTTGTCCCAAGCATTGCCAAACGTGCCCAATGCCTCTAGTTCGCCCACGGGGATGTTTTTGTGACACCCAGAAGTTCGTCCCCGGACTGACAAACACGCATAAAGCCTCTGCCACGGCCGTCAGGATTCTTGTAGATGAAGAGATTGAGGGTGAAGATGAAACGCCTAAATAACTCTTTGATTGATCTTTCGACACCCATATCAAGCCTAAAGCTCATCTCAAGCTAACTACTAAAGGACAACATAACGGCTAGTTTCTGAAATTGAAAGATATGTTGTTATGTGTTGTACCGAGTTGTATGCCTCTGCCAGTCCCGCACGTATGTTCTGGTCTCCACTAGTAGTTCCTATCGCACACAGTCAAACGCGCTGCCACACCCACTAAGATGCTGTGGTCACTGCCGGAACTTCGTCCTGCACTCTGCCGAACACACCTGACCCTGCAACCGCGCTGGTAAGGATGTTCTGAGCACTCCCTGATGTTTGTCCCAAGCATTGCCAAACGTTCCCAATGCCTCTGGTTCGCCCACGGGGACGTTTTGGTCACACCTAGCAGTTCGACCCTGGACTTACAAACACGCATGAGGACTCTGCCACTACCGTCATGATTCTTGAAGATGAAGAGATTGAGGTGAAGATAAAAAGCCCAAATAACTCTTTGATTGATCTTTCGACATCCATATCAAGCCCGAAGCCCATTTCGAGCTAACTACTACAGGACAACATAACGGCTAGTTTTTGAAACTAAAAGATATGCTGTCATGTGGCTTACCTAGCTGTATACCTTTGCTAGGCCCGCACGTACATTCCGATCCCTACTTGTAGTTCCTACCGTACATAGTCGAATGCACTCCCGCGCCCACTGGGATGTTGTGGTCGTTCTCGAAACCTCGTCCTGCATATTACCGAACACACCTGACCCTGCAGCTGCACCGACAAGGATGTTCTAGGCACTCCACGAAGTTTATCTCAAGCATTGCCAAACATGCCTAGTGCCTCTGGTTCGCCCACGAGGATGTTTCGATCATACCCAGAAGTTCGTCCTCGGGCTTGCAAACACGCATAAACCCTCTACCATGGCTGTCAAGGTTCTTGAGGATGAAGAGATTGACGGTGAAGATAAAAAGATAAAATAACCCTTTTATTGACCTTTGGAAACCCATATCAAGCCCAAAGCCCATTGAAAGCTAACTACTACAGGTCAAAATAACAGCCAGTTTTTGAAATCTAAAGATATGTTATGCCCATATTTATATTCTAATCTCTGCTGGTAGTTCTTACAACACGCTGTCGAACGTGCTGCCACACCCACTGGGATGTTCTAGTCGCTCCCGAAACTTCGTCCTGCACACCGTCAAACACTCTGACCCCGAGGCCGCGCCCACAAGGATGTACTGAGCACTCCCCGAAGTTTGTCCCAAGCATTGCCAAACATGCCCAATGCCTCTGGTTCACCCACGGGGATGTTTGGGTCACACCAAGAAGTTCATCCCCGGATTGAAAAACACACATGAAGCTTCTGCCACAGCAGTCGGGATTCTTGAAGATAAAGAGATTGAGGGTGAAGATGAAACGCCCAAATAACACTTTCATTGATCCTTGGACACATGTATCAAGCTGAAAGCCCATTTCAAGCTAACTACTATAGGATAAAATAACAGCTAGTTTTTGAATTGACAGATATGCTGTTATGTGTTGTACCTAGTTGTATGCCTTTGCCAAGCCCGAACATATGTTCCAGTCTCCACTAGTAGTTCCTGCCACACACAGTCAAATGCTCTGCCACGCCCACTAGGATGCTGTGGTTGCTCCTGGAACATCGCCCTACACACTGCCGAACACACCTGACACTGCAGCCGTATCGACAAGGATGTTGTCGGCACTCCCTGAAGTTTGTCCCAAGCATTGCCAAACGTGCCCAATGCCTCTAGTTCGCCCACGGGGACGTTTTGGTCAAGCCCAAATCCCATTTTAAGCTAACTACTATAGGACAAATTAATAGCCAGTTTTTGAAATTGAAAGATATGCTGTCCAACATGCTTCCACACCCACTGGGATGTTGTGGTCGCTCTCGGAACTTTGTCCCGCACACTGTCGAACACTCCAGACCCCGTAGCTGTGCCCACAAGGATGTTCTGAGCACTCTCCGAAGTTTGTCCCAAGCATTGCCAAACGTGGCCAATGCCTCTGGTGCGCCCACAGGGACGGTTCGGTCACACCCAGAAGTTCGTCTGTAGGCTTACAAACACACATTAAGCCTCGGCCACGGCCGTGGGAATTGTTCAAGATGAAGAGATTGAGGGTGAAGATAAAAACCCCACTGGGATGTTCTGGTCGCTTTCGGAACTTCGTCCTGCACACTGCCGAACACACCTGGATGTTCTGGCAACACCCTGAAGTTTGTCCCAAGCATTGCCAAAACGTGCCCAGTGTCTCTGGTGCGCCCATGGGGATGTTCCCGTTACACTCATAAGTTCGTCCTCAGACTGACAAACACGCATTAAGCCTCTACAACGACCGCGACAATTCTTGAAAATGAAGACATTGACGGTGAAGATGAAAAGCCCCAATATCTATTTCATTTCTCTTTGGACACCCATATCATGCCCAAAGCCCATTTCTAGCTAACTACTAAAGGACAAAATAACAACTCATTTTTTAAATTGAATGATATGTTGTTATGTGTTTTACCTAACTGTATGCCTCTGCCGTGCCCGCGTCCAGTTTTCGGTCTTTGCTGGTAGTTTCTACCGCCTATTATCGCATGCACTGCCACGCCCAGTGGGATGCTCTACTTGCTTTCAGAACTTTGTCTTGCACACTGCCGAAAACACTTGACCCCACAGCCATACCCATGAGTATGTTCTAGGCACTCCTTGAAGTTTGTCTCAACCATTGTGAAATGTGGCCAATGCCTCTGGTGCACCCATTTTGATTTTGCGGTCACACCCAAAAGTTGGTCCTTGGGTTGTCGAACACGCATCAAGCCTCTGCCACAGCCGTGGGGCATTCTTGGAGATGAAGAGATTAAGGGTGAAGATGAAAAGCCCAAATAACTCTTTGATTGATCTTTGGACACCCATATCTCGCAAAGCACATTTCGAGCTAACTACTAAAGGACAAAATAACAGCTAGTTTTTTAAATTTAAAGTTATGTTGTTATGTGTTTGTACCTACCTGTATGCCTCTGCTGTGCCCACATATATGGTTCGGTCTCTACTGGTAGTTCCTATAGTGCACTGTCGAACACGCTGTACGCCCACTGGAATATTTTGGTCGTTTTCGGAACTTTGTCCTGCACATTGTCAAACACACCTGACCCTGCAGCCGCACGCACAATGATGTTTTGGCCACACCTAAAAGTTTTTCTCAAGCATTGCAGAACGTACCCTATTCATCTGGAGCGCCCATGGGGATGTTCCGATCACAACCACAAGTTCGTCCCCGGACTAACAAACATGCATGAAGCCTCTGCCACGACCGTTCGGATTCTTGAAGATGAAGATATTGAGGGTGAAGATGAAAAGCCCCAATCACTCTTTGATTGATCTTTGGACACCCATATCAAGCACAAAGCCCATTTCTAGCTAACTACTAAAGGACAAAATAACGGCTAGTTTTCGAAATTGAAAGATATGCTATTATGTGTTGTACCTAAGTCTATGCCTCCATCGTGCCCGCATGTATGGTCTGGTCTCTACTGGTTTCTACCGTACACTGTTGGACGCACTGCTACGCCCGTTGGGATGTTCTGCTCGCTTATGGAACTTCGTCCTGCACACCGCTGAACACACCTGACCCCGTAGCCGCACCCAAAAGTATGTTCTAGGTACTGCCCGAAGTTTATCCCAACCATTGCCGAACGTGCCCAATGCCTCTAGTGTGCCCATTGGCATTTTTCGGTCACGCCCAAATGTTGGTCCCTGGGTTGTCGAACACGCATGAAGCCTCTGCCACGACCGTGGGCATTCTTGGAGATGAAGAGATTAAAGGTTAAGATAAAAAGCCCAAATAACTCTACGATTGATCTTTGGACACCCATATTGCGCCCAAAGCCCATTTGAGCTAACTACTAAATGACAAAATAACAGCCAGTTTTCAAAATTGAAAGATATGCTGCTATGTGTTGTACCTAGTTGTATGCCTCTGCCGTGCCCGCATGTATGGTCCAAACTCTACTAGCAGTTCCTACCGCACATTGTCGGACGCGCTGCTACGTTCACTGGGATGTTCTGGTAGCTTTCAGAACTTCGTCCTGCACACTGCCGAACACACTTGACCCTGCAGCCGCACCCACAAGAAGGTTCTCGCCATACCCTGAAGTTTATCCCAAGCATTGCCAACGTGCCCAATGCCTTTGGTGCACCCATTGGGATGTTCTGGTCACACCCACAAGTTCGTCCCCGGACTGACAAACACGCATGAAGCCTCTGGAACGACCATGGCGATTCTTGAAGATGAAAGATTAAGGGTGAAGATGTAAAGCTGCAAGAACCCTTTGATTCATCTTTGGAAACCCAAATCATGGCCAAAGCCAATTTCAAGCTAACTACTAAAAGACAAAATAACAACTAGTTTTTGAAATTGAAAGATATGTTGCTACGTGTTGTACCTACCTGTATGCCTCTGTTGTGCCCCGCGTATGTGGTCCGGTCTCTACTGGTAGTTCCTACTGCACACTGTCGGACGCGCTGTACGGCCACTGGGATGTTCTGGTTGCTTTCAGAACTTCGTCCTGCACACCTAACCCCGCAGCCACGTGTACAATGATGTTCTGGCCACACCCAGAAGTTTGTCCCCAGCATTGCCGAAGGTGCCCAATGCCTCTGGTGCACCCATGAGAGTGTTGCTGTCACACCCACAAGTTCGTCCCTGGACTGACAAACACGCATTAAGCCTCTGTAACGACCGCGGTGATTCTTGAAAATGAAGAGATTGAGGGTGAAGATAAAAGCCCCAATAGCTCTTCCATTTCTCTTTGGACACCCATATCATGCCCAAAGCCCATTTCACGCTAACTACTAAAGGACAAAATAACGGCTCATTTTTTAAATTGAATGATATGCTGTTACGTGTTTTACCTAACTTTAAGCCTCTGTCGTGCCCGTGTGTATTTTTCGGTCTCTACTAGTACTTCCTACCGCATATTATCGAACACGCTGCTATGCCCACTGGGATATTGTGGTCGCTTTCATAACTTCATCCTCCACATTGTCGAACACACCTGACCTCGCATCCGCACCCATAAGGATGTTCTGGCCACACCTCAAACTTTGTGCCAAGCATTGTTGAACGTGCCCAATGTCTCTGCTGTGGCCATGGGGATGTTTGGGTCACACCCACAAGTTCGTCTGTGGACTGACAAACACGCATGAAGCCTCTGCAACAACGGCGGTGATTCTTGAAGATGAAGAGATTGAGGGTGAACATGAAAACCCCAAATAACTCTCCAATTGATCTTTAGACACTCATATCAACCCAAAGCCCATTTCTAGCTAACTACTAAAGGAAAAAATAATGGTTCTTAAATTTAATGGCATGTTGTTATGTGTTCTACCTAACAGTATGCTCTGCTGTGCCCGTGTGTATTTTTCGGTCTCTAATGGTAGTTCTTACCGCACATTGCCGCATGCACTGCCACGGCCACTACGATGTTCTGCTTGCTTTCGGAGCTTCGTCTTGCGCACTGCCAAAAACACCTGACCATGCAGCCACACCCACGAGTATGTTCTAGGCACTCCCCAAACTTTGTCCCAACCATTGTCAAATGTGCCCAATGCCTTTGGTGCGCCCATTGGGATTTTTCGGACACACCCAAAAGTTGGTCCCTGGGTTGTCGAACACGCATGAAGCCTCTACCACGACCGTGGCCATTCTTGGAGATGAAGAGATTAAGGGTGAAGATGAAAAGCCCAAATAACTCTTCCATTGCTCTTTGCACACCCATATTGCACCCAAAGCCCATTTCGAGCTAACTACTAACGGACAAAATAACATCTAGTTTTTGAAATTAAAAGATATGTTGTTATGTGTTTACTTAGCTGTATGCCTTCGCTGTGCCCGTATATATGGTTCGGTCTCAACTGATAGTTCCTACGGCACACCGTTGAACGCACTGTATGCCCAAGGGATGTATTGGTCACTTTCCGAACTTCGTCCAACATGCTGCCGAACACACCTGACCCTGCAGCCACGTCCACAAGGATGCTCTGGCCACACTCCGAAGTTTGTGCCAAGCATTGCCGAATGTGCCCAATACCTCCTGTGCGCCCATGGGAATGTTCCGGTCACACCCACTAGTTCGTCCTCGGGTTGACGAACACATATGAAGCCTCTGCCACGGCCGTGGGGATTCTTGGAGATGAAGAGATTGAGGGTGAAGATGAAAATGCCAAATAACACTTTGATTGATCTTTGGACACCCATATCAAGCCCAACGCCCATTTCAAGCTAAGTACTAAAGGACAAAATAACAGCTAGTTTTTGAAATTTAAAGATATGTTGTTATGTGTCATACCTAGCTGTATGCCTCTGTGTGCACGCGTGTATGTTCCGGTCTCTACTGGTATTTGCTACCGTACACTGTCGAACGCGTTGCTGCGCCCACTGGATGTTTTGGTGGCTTTCAGGGATGTTTTGGCCACACATTGAAGTTTGTCACAAGCATTGTCGAACGTGCCCAATGTCTCTGTTACGCCCATGGGGATGTTCCCATCACACCCAAAAGTTTGTCCCTAGACTGACTTACTCGCATAAAGCCTTTGCCACGGCCGTGGGGATTCTTGGAGATGAAGAGATTGAGGGTGAAGATGAAAATCCCAAATAACCCTTTGATTGATCTTTGGACACCCATATCAAGCCAAAGCCCATTTCAAGCTAACTACTAAACCTCAAAATAATAGCTAGTTTTTGAAATTTAAAGATATGCTGTTATGTGTTGTATCTAGCTATATGCCTCTGCCGTGGCTGCGTGTATTTTTTGGTCTCTGCTGGTAGTTCCTACCTACCACGTCCAATGGGGCATTTTGGTTGCTTTCAGAACTTCATCCTGTACACTGCCGAATACACCTGACCTCGCAGCCGTGCCCACAAGGATGTTCTGGCCACACCTGAAGTTTGTCCCAAGCATTGCGGAACGTGCCTAATGCCTCTGGTGCGCCCATGGGGATTTTCTGGTCACACCCAGAAGTTCATCCTCGGGTTGACGAACACGTATAAAGCCTCTACCATGAGCATGGGGATTCTTGGAGATGAAGAGATTGAGGGTGAAGATGAAAATCCCAAATAACTCTTTTATTGATCTTTGGACAACCATTTCAAGCTAACTACTGAAGGACAAAATAACAGCTAGTTTTGGAAATTTAATCATATGTTGTTATGTGTTGTGCATAGTTGTATGCCTCTGCTGTACCTAGATGTATGGTCCGATCTCTATTGGTAGTTCCTACCACACATTGTAGAACACGTTGCCTCGTGCAATGGGATGTTATGGTTGCTTTCAAAACTTCGTCCTGCACGCTGTCGAATACAGCTGACCCCGCAGCCGTGCCCACAAGGATGTTTCTGGCCACAACCTGAAGTTTGTCCCAAGCATTGCGGGGCGTGCCCAATGCCTCTAGTGCGCCCATAGGGATGTTCTGGTCACACCTAGAAGTTCGTCCACGGACTGACTAACACATGTAGCCTCTACCACGGCCGTGGGGATTGTTAAAAATAAAGAGATATAGGGTGAAGATGAAAGCCCTAATAACTCTTTCATTGATCTTTAGACACCCATATCAAGCGCAAAGCCTATTTCTAGCTAACTATTAAAGCTCAAAATAACAGTTACTTTTTGAAATTTAAAGATATGTTGTTATGTATTGTACCTAGCTGTATGCCTCTGCCGTAGCTACATGTATTGTCCGGTCTCTACTGGTAGTGGCTACCGCACATTATCACACGCGCTGCCACGCCCTGTGGGATGTTCTGGTCGGTTTTAAACTTTTGTCCTAGCTAGTTTTTGAAATTTAAAGATATGCTATTATGTGTTCTACCTAGCTGTATGCCTTTGCTATGGCCGCGCATATATTCTGATCTCTAAGATAGTTCCTACCGAACATTGTCGCACGTGCTGCCACGCCCACTGGGATTTTTTGGTAGCTTTCAAAACTTCGTCCTGCACACTGCTGAACACACCTGACCTCCGCATGCCGTGCCCACAAGGATGTTCTGGCCACACCCCAAAGTTTGTCTTAAGCATTGCTGAATGTGCCCAATGCCTTCGGTGCTCTCATAGGGATGTTCCGGTCACACCTAGAAGTTCATCCCTGGACTGACAGACACGCACGAAGTCTCTGCCACGACCGTGGGGATTCTTCAAGATGAAGGGATTGAGCGTGAAGATGAAAACCCCCCAATAACTCTTTAATTGATCTTTAGACACCCATATCAAGCGCAAAGACCATTTCTAGCTAACTATTAAAGCTCAAAATAATAGCTAGTTTTTGAAAGTTAAAGATATGTTGTTATGTGTTGTACCTAGCTGTATGCCTCAGTCGTGGGTGCGTGTACGTTACGGTCTCTACTGGTAGTTCCCGTCGTACAATGTCGCACGTGCTGTCACGCACACTGGGATGTTTTGGTTGCTTTCAGAACTTCATCCTACACACTACCAAACACACCTAATCCTGCAGCCACGCCCGCAAGTATGTTCTGGCCACACCCCAAAGTTTGTCCCAAGCATTGCCGAATATGCCCAATGCCTCTGGTGCGCCCATGGAGATGTTCTGATACATCGACAGGTTCGTCCTTAGACTGAGAAACACGCATGAAGCCTCTGCCACGACCGTGGGGATTCTTGAAGATGAATAGATTGAGCGTCAAGATGAAAAGCCCCAATAACTCTTTGATTCATCTTCGAACACCCACATATGCCCAAAGCCCATTTCAAGCAAACTACTAAAGGACAAAACAACGGCTAGTTTTTGAAATTTAAGGATATGCTGTTATGTGTTGTACCCAGTTGTACGCCTCTGTCGTGGGTGCGTGTTATCAGACGGCCCCTACTGGTAGTTGCTACCGCACATTGTCGCACGCACTGCTCGCTTTCAGAACTTCGTCCTACAGACTGCCGAACATACCTGATTCCGTAGCCGCGCCCACAAGGATGTTCTGTCCACACCCAAAAGTTTGTCCCAAGCATTACCGAACGTGCTCAATGCCTCTGATGCCACATGGGTATGTCCCTATCACACCCAGAAGTCCATCCCCGGACTGACAAATACACATGAAGCGCTGCCACGACCGTGGGGATTCTTTAAGATGAAGAGATTGAGGGTGAAGATGATAACCCCCCATTAACTCTTTAATTGATCTTTACACACCCATATCAAGCGGAAAGCCCATTTCTAGATAACTATTAAAGCTCAAAATAACAGCTAGTTTTTGAAATTTAAAGTCATGCTATTATGTGTTATACCTAGCTGTATGCCTCTGTCATACCAGCATGTATGGTCTGGTCTCTACTGGTAGTTCCTACCGCACACTGTCGAACGCGTTACTTTGCCCAATGGGATGTTTTGGTCACTTCCGGAACTTCATCCTGCACACAGTCGTGCCCACAAGGATGTTTTGGCCACGCCCCGAAGTTTGTCCCAAGCATTGCCGAATGTGCCCAATGCCTCTAGTGCACCCATGGGGATGTTCCAGTCACACCTAGAAGTTTGTACCCAGATTGACTAACAAACAGGAAGCCTCTCTGCCATGGCCGTGGGGATTCTTAAAGATAAAGAGACTGAGGGCGAAGATGAGAAGCCCCAATAACTCTTTGATTGATCTTTAGACACCCATATCAAGCCCAAAGCCCATTTCAATCTAACTACTAAAGGCCAAAATAACGACTAGTTTTTGAAATTGAAAGACATGCTCTTATGTGTTGTACCTAGTTGTATGCCTCTACAGAGCCCGCATTTATGTTCCGGTCTCCACTAAAAGTTCCTATTACACACTGTCGAATGCGCTGCAGACACCTATTGGGATGCTCTGGTTGCTCTCAAAACTTCGTCCTGGACACTGCCGAACACACCTAACCCTGCAGTCGCGGCAAGAACGATGTTTTGGGCACTCTCCGAAGTTTGTTCCAGGCATTACCAAACGTGCCCAGTGCCTCTGGTCACCCATAGAGATGTTTGTGTCACACATAGAAGTTCGTTCCCGGAGTGAGAAACATGCATGAAGCCTCTGCCACGGCAGTCGGATTGTTGAAGATGAAGACATTGAGGGTGAAGATGAAAAGCCCAAATAACTCTTTGATTGACCTTTGGACGACCCACCATTTCAAACTAACTACTAAAGGTCAAAATAACGGCTAGTTTTTGAAATTGAAAGATATGCTCTTATGTGTTGTACCTAGCTGTATTTCGTTGCGAAGCAGGATGTTCCGGTCAGTTCTGGAAGTTTGTCCTACACATTGCTGAACACACTTGACCCTGCAGCTGCCCCCGCAAGGTTGTTCTGGGCACTCCCCTAATTTTATCCCAAGCATTGAGGAATTTGGGCAATGCCTCTGGTAAGCCCACAGGGATGTTTCGGTCACACCTAGAAGTTCGTCCCCGGATTGAAAAACATGCCTGACGCCTCTACTATGGCCGTCGGGATTCTTGAAGATGAAGAGATTGAGGGTGAAGATGGAAAGCCCAAACAACTGTTTGATTGATCTTTGGACACTCATATCAAGCCCAAAGCCCATTTCAAGGTAACTACAAAAGGTCAAAATAATGACTACTTTTTGAAATTGAAAGATATGCTATTATGTGTTGTACCTAGCTGTATGCTTCTACAGAGCCCGCATGTATGTTCCAATCTCCACTAATAGTTCCTACCACACACTGTCGAACACGCTTCAACACCTACTGGGATGCTTTGGTCACTCTCGAAACTTGGTCCTGCACAGTGCCAAACACACCTGGCTCTACAGCCGCAGCCAGAACGATGCTCAGGGCACTCCCCACAGTTTGTCCCAGGCATTACCAAACGTGCCCAATGCCTTTGGTGCACCCCCAAAGATGTTTTGGTCACACATAAAAGTTCATTCCCGGAGTGAGAAACATGCATGAAGCCTCTACCATGGCTGTCGGGATTCTTGAAGAAGAAGAAATTAAGGATGAAGATGAAAAGCCCAAATAACTCTTTGATTGATCTTTGGACACCCATATCAAGCCCAAAGCCCATTTCAAGCTAACTACCAAAGGACAAAAGAACGACTAGTATTTGAAATTGAAAGATATGTTATTATGTGTTGTACCTAATTGTATACCTCTGCCAAGCACGCACGTATGTTCCGGTCTCCACTAGTAGTTCCTGCCGAACACAGTCAAATGCGATGCCACGCCCACTGGGATGCTATGGTCGCTCCCATAACTTCGTCTTGCACAATGCCGAACACACACTGGCCCCGCAGTCACCACCCACAATGATGTTCTGAGCACTCCTTGAAGTTTGTCCCAAGCATTACCGAACGTGCCCAATGCCTTTGGCACGCTGACAGGGATGTTCTGGTCGCACCCAAAAGTTCGTCATCGGACTGACAAACACGCATGAAGCCTCTGCCAGCGGCCATGGGGATTCTAGAAGATGAAGAGATTGAGGGTGAAAATGAAAAGGCCAAATAACTCTTTGACTGATCTTTGGAAACCCATATCAAGCCTAAAGCCCATTTCAAGTTAACTACTACTGGACAAAATAACAGTTAGTTTCTGAAATTGAATGATACACTGCTATGTGTTTGTACCAAGTTGCATGCCTCTGCCGTGGCCGCATGTACAGTATGATCTCTACTGGTTGTTCCTACAGTGCACTGCCGAACGCGCTGCTACGCCAACTGGGATGTTCTGCTCGCTCCCAAAACTTTGCCCTGAACACTGCCGAACAACCCTGACACTGCAGCCGCGCCCACAAGGATATTCTGAGCATTCCCTGAAGTTTGTCCCAAGCATTGCCGAACGTTTCCAATGCCTTTAGTTCGCTGACAGGGATGTTCTAGTTGCACCCAGAAGTTCATCATCGGACTGACAAACATACGTGAAGCCTCTGTCGCGGCAGTAAGGATTCTTGAAGATGAAGAGACTGAGGGTGAAGACGAAAAGCCCAAGTAACTCTTAGTTCGATCTTTGGACACCCTTATCAAGCCCAAAGCCCATTTCAAGCCAACTACAACAGCATAAAATAACAGCTAGTTTTTTGAATATGAAAGATATGCTGTTATGTGTTGTACCTACCTATAGGAATCTACTAAGCCCGTATGTATGCTTTGGTCTCTACTAGTAGTTCCCACCGTACACTGTCAAACGCGCTGCCACGCCAACTTGGATGTTCTAGTCGCTCCTAAAACTTCGCAGTCCAATTTGCGAAACACACCTGACCTCGCAGTGATGCCCACAAGGATGTTCTGGGCACTCCTTGAAGTTTGTCCCAAGCATTTCGAACGTACAAAGCCCCTGCCTTGGCCGCAGGGATTCTTGAAGATGAAGAGACTGAGGGTGAAGACGAAAAGCCCAAATAACTCTTAGATCGATCTTTGGACACCCTTACCAAGCCCAAAGCCCATTTCAAGCTAACTACAACAGCACAAAATAACAGCTAGCTTTTGAATATGAAAGATATGCTGTTATATGTTGTACATAGCTGCATGCCTCTGCTAAGCCAGCATGTATGTTTCGGTCTCTACTGGTAGTTCCTACCGCATACTGTCGAACGCGCTGCCATGCCCACTTGGATGTTCTAGTTGCTTCGAAAACTTCGTAGTCCATATTGCAGAACACACCTGACCTCGCAGTTATGCACACAAGGATGTTCTAGTTACTCCTCGAAGTTTGTCCCATGCATTGCCGAACGTGTCCAATGCCTCTGGTTCGTTAACAGGGATGTTCCAGTTGCACCCAAAAACTTCGTCGTCGGACTGACAAACATGTGTAAAGCCTCTACCGTGGCCGTGGGGATTCTTGAAGATGAACAGATTGAGAGTAAAGTTGAAAAGCCCAAATAACTCTTTGATTGATCTTTAGGCACCCATATCAAGCCCAAAGCCAAATGCAAGCTAACTACTAAGGGACAAAATAACTGCTAGTTTCTGAAATTGAAAAATATGCTATCATGTGCTGTACCTAGCTGTATGCCTCTGCCAAGCCCACATGTATGTTCTAGTTGCAAGCCCAATGCCTTTGGTTCACTAACAGGGATGTTCCAGTTGCCCCCCAGAAGTTCGTCATCGGACTCATAAACACGCACGAAGCCCAAGCCCAAATAACTCTTTGATTGATCTTCGGGCACCCATATCAAGCCCAAAGCCTAATTCAAGCTAACTACTAAAGAAGAAAATAACATCTAGTTTTTGAATATGAAAGATATGCTGTTATGTGTTATACCAAGCTATATGCCTCTACTAAGCCTGCATGTATGCTCCAGTCTCTACTGGTAGTTCCTACCATACACTATCAAACTTCGAGGTGTGCCCAGAACATGCTTGTGGGGATTCTTGGAGCTGAATAGATTGAGGGTGAAGACGAAAAGCCCAAATAACTCTTAGATCGATCTTTGGACAGCCTTATCAAGCCCGAAACTGATTGCAAGCAAACTACAACAGGACAAAATAACAGCTAGTTTTTGAGTATGAAAGATATGTTGTTATGTGTTTGTACCTAGCTGTATGCCTCTACTAAACCCGCATGTATGTTTTGGTCTCTACTAGTAGTTACTACTGCACACTGTCGAACAAGCTTCCACGCCTACTGGGATGTTCTGGTCACTGTCGGTACTTCGTCCTGCACATTGCCGAATACTCGTGACATCACTGTCGCGCCCCACAAGGATGTTCTGAGCTCTCCTTCAAGCTTGTCCCAGGCATTGTCAAATGTGCCCAATGCATCTGGTTCGCTCACGGGAATGTTTCAGTCACACTCACAAGTTCGTCCTCGGACTGACAAACGCGCATGAAGCCTCTGCCCTAGCCGTGGTGCTTCTTGAAGATGTACGGATATTGAGGGTGAAAATGAAAAGCCCAAATAACTCTTTGATTGATCTTTGGACACCCTTATCAAGCCCAAAGCCCATTTGAAGCTAACTACCACAGGACAAAATAACAGCTAGTTTTTGAAATGGAAAGATATGCTGTTATTTGTGTTACCTAACTGTATACCTCTGCGTGCCCGCTTGTATGTTTTAGTCTCTACTGGTAGCTCGTTCGACTGTGTGCGGAAGGAACTACTAGTGGAGACCGCAACATACATGCGGCCTTGGCCGAGGCATACAGCTAGGTACAACACATAATAGCATATCGTTCAATTTAAAAAAACTTGTTGTTATTTTGTCCTGTAGTAGTTAGCTAGAAATGGGCTTTGGGCTTGATATGGCTGTCCAAAGATCAGTCAAAGAGTTATTTGGGCTTTTCATCTTCACGCTCAATCTCTTCATCTTCAAGTATCCCGATGGTCGACACAGAGGCTTCATGCGTGTTTGTCAGTCTGAGGACGAACTTTTGGGTGTGACCAAAACACCCCTGTGGGCGAACCAGAGGCATTGGGCACGTTTGACAATGCTTGGGAAAAAATTCAGGGAGTGCCCAGAACATCCTTGTGGGTGCGCCAGCGGGGTTAGGAGTGTTCGGCAGTGTGCATGTCAAAGTTCCGGGAGCAACCACAGTATTCGAGTGGGCGTGGTAGCGCGTTAGATTGTGTGCGGCAGTAACTACTTGTGGAGATCGAAACATATGTGTGGGCATGGCAGAGGCATACAGCTAGGTACAACACATAATAGCATATCTTTAAATTTCAAAAGCTAGCTATTCTTTAGTCCTTTAGTAGTTAGCTAGAAATGGGCTTTGCGCTTGATATGGGCGTCTAAAGATCAATCAAAGACTTATTAGGATTTCCATCTTCACCCTCAATCTCTTCATCTTCAAGAATCCCCACAGTCGTGGCAGAGGCTTCATGCTTGTTTGTCAATCCAGGGACGAACTTCTAGGTGTGATCGAAACATCCCCATGGGCGCACTAGACACATTAGGCACGTTCGGTAGTGCAGAGGTTTCATGCGTGTTTGTCAATCTAAGGATGAACTTGTGGGTGTGATCGAAACATCTTTATGGATGCACCAGAGGCATTGGGCGCGTTCGACAATGCTTGGGACAAAATTCGGGGCGTGGCCAAAACAACCTTGTGGGAGCGGTTGCGGGGTCAGGTGTGTGCAACAATGTGCAAGACAAGGTTTTGAAAGCGACCATAACATCCCATTGGGCGTAGCAGCACATTCAACAGTGTGCGGTAGGAACTACCATTAGAGACCAGACCATACATGCAAGTACGGCAGAGGCACACAGGTAGGTACAACATATAATAGCACATCTTTAAATTTCAAAAACTAGCTGTTATTTTAAGCATTAATAGTTAGCTTAAAATGGGCTTTGGGCATGATATGGGTGTCTAAAGATCAATCAAAGAGTTATTGGGGGAGTTTTCATCTTCATGCTCAATCTCTTCATCTTCAAGGATCCTAACAGCCGTGGCAAGGGTTTCATGCGTGTTTGTCAGTCCAGGGACTAACTTGTGGGTGTGACCAGAACATTGCCATGCTCGCACTAGAGGAATTTGGGCACGTTCAGCAATGCAGGATTAAGTGTGTAGGACGATGTTCCGAAAGCGACCAGAACTTCTCATTGGGCATAGCAACGCATTCGATAGTGTGCAATAGGAACTACAGTAGGGACCGGACCATACATGTGGGCACAGCTTAGGCATGCAGCTAGGTACAACAGATAACAACATATCTTTAAATTTCAAAAACTAGCCGTTATTTTGTCCTTTAGTAGTTAGCTTTAAATGGGCTTTGGGCATGATATGGGTGTCTAAAGATCAATCAAAGAGCTATTGGGGGATTTCATCTTCACCCTCAATCTCTTCGTCTTCAAGAATCCCCACAGCCGTGGCAGAGGCTTCATGCGTATTTGTCAGTCCGGGGATGAACTTCTGGGTGTCACCGGAACATCCCTATGGGCACACCAGAGGCATAGGACACATTCGGTAATGCTTGGGACAAACTTCGGCGCGTGGTCAGAATATCTTTGTGCGCGTGTGTTTGACAGTGTGCAGGACGAAGTTTCAAAAGTGACCAAAACTGCCCATTGGGCGTAGCAACGCGTTCGACTGTGTGCTATAGGAACTACAGTAAAGACCGGACCATACATGTGGGCACGGCTGAGGCATATAGCTAGGTACAACACATAATTGCATATCTTTAAATTTAAAAAGCTTGTCGTGATTTTGTTGTTTAGTAGTTAGCTTGAAATGGGCTTTGGGCATCATATGGGCGTCCAAAGATCAATCAAAGAGTTATTGGGCTTTCCATCTTCACGCTCAATCAATTCATCTTCAAGAATCCCAACGGTCGTGGCAGAGGCTTCTTGCGTGTTTGTCAGTCCGAGGACGAACATCTGGGTCTGATCGGAACATACCCATGGGTGCACCGGAGAAATTTGGGTACGTTCGACAATGCTTGGGAAAAACATCGGGGTGTGGCCAGAACATCCTTGTGGTCGTGGCTGTGGGATTAGGTGTGTTCGGCAGTGTGCAAGAGGAAGTTCCGAAAGTAAACATAACATCCCAACGGCATGGCGGCGTGTGCAAGAATGTGTGGGAGGAAGTACCAGTAGAGACCGAAACATGCACGCGGCCACGGCAAAGGCATACAGCTAGGTACAACACATAACAACATATATTTCAATTTCAAAAACTAGCTGCTATTTTGTCCTTTAGTTGTTAGCTAAAAATGGGCTTTGCACTTGATATGGGAGTCCAAAGATCAACCAAAGAGTTATTGGGGGCTTTTAATGTTTACCCTCAATCTCTTCATCTTCAAGGATCCCCCCGGCCGTGGCAGGGGCTTCATGCGTGTTTGTCAGTCCGAGCATGAACTTCTGGGTGTGACCGGAACATCCCTAACGTCGCATCGAAGGAATTTGGGAATGTTCAGCAATGTGTGGGACAAACATCAGGGTGTAGCCAAACAATTCTTGTGGGCCCGGTTGTGGGGTTGGGTGTGTTGGGCAGTGTGCAAGACGAAGTTCCGAAAGCGACCAGAACATCCCAATGGGTGTGGTAGCGCATGTGACAATGTGCAGTAGGAACTATCCGTAGAAATTGGAACATACACACAGCCATGGCAGAGGCATACAACTAGGTACAACACATAAGAACATATCTTTAAATTTCAAAAACTAGCTATTATTTTGAGCTTTAGTAGTTAGCTACAAATGGGCTTTGCACTGGATATGGGTGTCCAAAGATCAATCAAAGAGGGCTTTGCACTGGATATGGGTGTCCAAAGATCAATCAAAGAGTTATTAAGGCTTTTTGTCTTCACACTCAATCTCTTCATCTTCAAGAATCCCCACGGTCGTGGCAGAGGCTACATGCATGTTAGTCAGTCCAAGGACGAACTTCTGGGTGTGATTGGAACATACCCATGGGTGCACCAGAGGCATTGGGCACGTTTGGCAATGCTGGGGACAAACTTCGGGGTGTCGCCATAACATCTTTGTAGGCGCAGCTGTGGGGTCAGGCGTGTTCGGCAGTGTGCAGTACGAAGTTCCAAAAGCGACCAGGATATCCCATTGAGCATAGTAGTGCGTTCGACAGTGTGCGGTAGGAACTACCAGTAGAGATCGGAGCATACATGCGGGCACGCCAGAGGCATACAACTAGGTACAACACATAATAACATATCTTTAAATTTCAAAAACTAGTTATTGTTTGGAGCTTTAATAGTTAGCTAAAAATGGCCTTTGTGCTTGACTTGGGTGTCTAAAGATCAATCAAAGAGTTATTGGGGCTTTTCATCTTCACCCTCAATCTCTTCATCTTTAAAAACCCCATGATCGTGGCAGAGGCTACATGCGTGTTTCAATCTATGCACAAACTTTTGGGTGTGATTGGAACATACCCATGGGCGCACCAGAGGCATTGGGCACGTTCGACAATGCTTGGCACAAACTTTGGGGTGGCCACAACATCTTTGTAGGTGTGGCTGCTGGGTCAGGTGTGTTCAACAATGTGCAAGACGAAGTTCTGTAAGCAACCAAAACATCCCAGTGAGCGTTGCAACGCGTGCAAAAATGGGGGCTAGCAACTACTAGTAGAGATCGAAACATACATGCGGCCACAGCAAAGCCATACAGCTAGGTACAACACAAAATAGCATATCCTTGAATTTCAAAAACTAGCCATTCTTTTGTCCTTTTGTAGTTAGCTAGAAATGGGCTTTACACTAGATATGGTGTCCAAAGATCAATCAAAGAGTTATTGGGGTTTTCATATTCACGATCAATCTATTCATCTTCAAGAATCCCTACGTTTGCGGCAGAGGCTTCATGCATGTTTGTTAGTCCGGGGATGAACCTGTGGGTGTCACCGGAACATCCCCATGGATGCACCAGAGGCATTGGGCACATTCGACAATGCTTGGGACAAACTTCAGGGTGCGGGCAGAACATCCTAGTGGGTGCGGTCTCTACCAGTAGTTTCTACCGCACATTCTCGAACACGCTGCCATGCCCACTGGAATGTTCTGGTCGCTTTTCAAACTTCTTCTTCACAATGCAAAACACATCTGACCCCGCAAACGCGCCCACAAGGACGTTCTGGTCACACCCTGAAGTTTATTCCAAGCATTGCCGAATGTGTCTAATGCATCTGGTGCGCCCATTGGGATTTTTTGGTCACTCCCAAAAGTTGGTCCCTAGGTTGATGAACACGCATAAAGCCTCTGCCTCGGGCGTGGGGATTCTTGAAGATGAATAGATTAAGCGTGAAGATGAAAAGCCCCAAAAAATCTTTGATTGATCTTTGGACATCCATATCAAGCGCAAAGCCCATTTCTAGCTAACTACTAAAGGATAAAATAACGGCTTTATGTGTTGTACCCAGCTATATGCCTTAGTCGTGCCCGTGTGTATGTTCTGGTCTTTACTGGTAGTTCTTACCGCACACTGGCGAACGCACTGCTACGCCCACTGGGATGCTCTGGTCACATTCAAAACTTTGTCCTGCACACTGCCAAACACACCTGATCCTGCAGCCACAAAGATGAAAAGCCCACAATGATGTTCTGGCCACACCACAAAGTTCCTTCCAAGCATTTCCGAATGTGCCCAATGCCTCTGGTGTGCCCACTGTGATTTTTCGGTCACACCCAAAAGTTGGTCCCTAGGTTGACGAACACGCATGAAGCCTCTGCCACAGTTGCGGGGATTCTTGAAGATGATTAGATTGAGCGTGAGGATGGAAAGCCCCATTAACTCTTTGATTGATCTTTGGACACCCATATCAAACGCAAAGCCCATTTGTAGCTAACTACTAAAGGACAAAATAATAGCTAGTTTTTGAAATTGAAAGATATGTTAAGTGTTTTACATAGCAGTATGCCTCCGCCGTGCCAACGTGTATTTTTCGGTCTCTACTGGTAGTTCCTACCGCACATGGTCGCACGTGTTGCCACGCCCACTGGATATGTTCTGGTCGCTTTCGAAACTTCATCCTGCACACTAGTGGAACACACCTGACCCCTCGCACAAGAATGTTCTGGCCACACCCTGAAGTTTGTCCCAAGCATTGCCGAATGTGCCCAATGGTCTGGTGTGCCCACTTGGCTTTTTCGGTCACTCCTAAAAGTTGGTCCCTGGGTTGACGAACGTGCATGAAGCATCTGCCTTGAGGATGAATAGATCGAGCGTGATGGTGTAAAGCCCCAATAACTCTTTCATTGATCTTTGGACACCCATATCAAGCGCAAAGTGCATTTCTAGCTAACTACTAAAGGACAAAATAACAGCTCATTTTTGAAATTGAAGGATGTGTTGTTATGTGTTTTACCTAGCTGTATGGCTTTGCCGTGTTAGCGTGTCTTTTTTGGTCTCTATTGGTAGTTCCTACCACACATCGTTGCACACAGTGCCACACCTACTGGAATGTTCTGGTCGCTTTCAGAACTTCATCCTACACACTGTTGAACACACCTGAACCTGCAGTAGCGCCCACAAGGATGTTCTGGCCAAATGCTGATGTTTGTCCCAAGCATTGTCAAACGTGCCCAATGCCTTTGGTGCACCCATGGGGATGCTCTGGTCACAACCAAAAGTTCGTCCTCGGACTAACAAACATGCATGAAGCCTCTACCACGAGCGTGGGGATTCTTGAAGATGAAGAGATTGAAGGTGAAGATGAAAACCCCCAATAACTCTTTGATTGATCTTTAAACACCCATATCAAGCACAAAGCCCATGTTTAGCTAACTACAAAAGGACAAAATAATGACCCCTTTTTGAAATTGAAAGATACGTTGTTATGTGTTTTACCTAGCTGTATGCCTCTGCTGTTCCCGCGTGTATTTTCAGGTATCTACTGGTAGTCCCTACCGCACATTGTCGCACGCGCTGCCACGTCCACTAGGATGTTCTGGTCGCTTTTAGAACTTCGTTCTACACACTACCGAAATCACCTGACCCCGCAACCGCACCCATAAGGAAAGCCCCATTAACTCTTTGATTGATCTTTGGACACCCATATCAAACGCGAAGCCCATTTGTAGCTAACTACTAAAGGACAAAATAACAGTTAGTTTTCGAAATTGAAATATATGCTGTTATGTGTTGTACCTAGCGGTATGCCTCTGCTAGGCCTGCACGTATGTTTCGGTCTCCACTAGTAGCTCCTACCACACACAATAGAACGCGTTGCCATGCCCACTGGGATGCTGTGGTCGATCCTGGAACTTCGTCCTGCAGACTTCCAAACACAACTGACCCTGCACCTGCGCCGACAAGAATGTTCTGGGCACTCTCTGAAGTTTGTCCCAAGAATTGCCAAACGTGCTCAATGCCTCTGGCTCGCCCACGAGAATGTTTTGTTCACACCCATAAGTTCGTCCCCCGACTAACAAACACGCATGAAGCCTCTGCCACGGCTGTCAGGATTCTTGATGATGAAGAGATTGAGGGCGAAGATGAAAAACCCAAATAACTCTTTAATTGATCTTTGGACACCCATATTAAGCCCAAAGGCCATTTCAAGCTAACTACTATAGGACAAAATAACAGCCAATTTTTGAAATTGAAAGATATGCTGTTATGTGTTGTACCTAGCTGTATGCCTCTTCCGAGCCTGCGTGTATGACCCTGTCCCTACTAGTAGTTCCTATGGCACATTGTCGAATGCGCTGCCACGCCCATGGAGAGTTTCTGGTTGCTCTTGAAACTTTATCCTGCACACTGCTGAACACACCTGACCCTGCAGTGACACCCACAAAGATGTTCTAGGCACACCTTGAAGTTTGTCCCAAGTGTTGCCGAACATGCCCAATGCCTTTGGTTTGCCCCCGGGGATGTTGCGATCGCACCCAGAAGTTCATCATCGGACTGACAAACATGTATGAAGCCTTTGCCACGACCATAGGGATTCTTGAAGATGAAGAGATTGAGGGTGAAGATGAAAGCCCAAATAACTCTTTGATTGATCTTTGGACACCCATGTCAAGACTAAAGCCCATTTCAAGCTAACTACTAAAGGACAAAAGAACGGCTATTTTTGAAATGTAAAGATATGTTGTTATGCGTTGTACCTAGTTGTATGCCTCTGCAAAGCCTGCACATATGTTCCGGTCTCCACTAGTAGTTCCTGCCGCACACAGTCAAACGTGCTGCCACACCCACTGGGATGCTGTGGTTGCTCCCGGAACATCGCCCGTCACACTGCCAAATACACCTGACACTATAGCCGTGCTAACAAGGATTTTCTGGGCACTCCCTATGTTTGTCCCAAGCATTGCCAAACGTGCCCAATGCCTCTGGTTCACCCACGGGGATGTTCTCGTCCTGCCCAGAAGTTTGTCCTCGGACTGACAAACAAGCATTAACCCTCTACCATGGCCGTCAGGATTATTGAGGATGATGAGATTGATGGTGAAGATGAAAGGCCAAAATAACTCTTTTATTGATGTCCATATCAAACCCAAAGCGCAGTCTAAGCTAACTACTACAGGACAAAATAACAGTCAGTTTTTGAAATTGAAAGATATGTTGTGCTTGCATGTATATTCTAATCTCTACTGGTAGTTCCTACAGCGTACTGTCCAACGTGCTGCCACGCCCACTAGGATGTTCGACTAGCTCCCGGAACTTCGTCCTGCACACTGTCGAACACTCATGACCCTGTAGCTGCGCCCACAAGGATGTTCTAAGCATTCCCCAAAGTTTGTCCCAAGCATTGCCAAACGTGGCCAATGCGTCTGGTGCGCCCATAGGGATGGTTCGGTCACACCGAGAAGTTCGTCCCCGGGCGGACAAACACACATTAAGCCTTTGCCATGGCCGTGGGGATTGTTCAAGATGAAGAGATTGAGTGTAAAGATGAAGCCCAAAGCCCATTTCAAGCCGACTACTAAAGGACCAAATAACGGCTAGTTTTTGAAATTGAAAGATATGTTGTTATCTATTTTACCTAGCAACATGCCTTTGCCCTACCAGTGTGTATGTTCTGCTCTCTACTAGTAGTTACTACCACACATTGTCGCACACGCTGGCATGACTACTGGGATGTTCTGGTCGCTTTTGGAACTTCGTCTTACACACTACCGAACACACGTGAACCTGCAGCAGCACCCACAAGGATGTTCTGGCCACACCGCGAAGTTTGTCCCAAGCATTGCCGAACGTGCCCAATGCCTCTGGTGCGCCTATGAGGATGTTTCGGTCACACCTAAAAGTTCGTCCCCGGACTTACAAACATGCATGAAGCCCCTACCATAGCCGTGGGTATTCCTGAAGATGAAAAGATTGAGGGTGAAAATAAAAAGCCCCAATAACTCTTGGATTGATCTTTGGACACCCATATAAAGCCTAAAGCCCATTTCAAGCTAACTACTAAAGGACAAAATGATGGCTAGTTTTTGAAATTGAAAGATATATTCTTATGTGTTGTACCTAGCTGTATGCCTCTGTCGTGCCCGCATATATGGTCCAGTCTCTACTTGTAGTTCCTACAGCACATAGTCGAACGCGTTGTAAGCCCACCGGGATGTTCTGGTCGCTTTTTGAACTTCGTCCTGCACGCTGCCGAACACATCTTACCCCGCAGCCGTGCCCACAAGGATGTTCTACCCACACCCAGAAGTTTGTCCCAAGTATTGCCAAACATGTCCAATGCCTCTGGTGCAACCATCAGGATGTTCCGGTCACACCCACAGGTTCGTTCCCTTACTGACAAACACGCATGAAGCCTCTGCTATGACCATGGGGATTCTTGAAGATGAAGATATTAAGGGTGAAGATTAAAAGCACGGGAATAATTCTTTGGATTGTGATCTTTTGGACACCCATATCAAGCCCAAAGCCCATTTCTAGCTTAACAAACCTAAAGGACCCCCGGGCAAACATAATACAGTCATTTTTGACAAACTTGATACAGATCAATGTCCTCATGGTAGAAAATGTATGTTATATTATTCTCGCTATATACAACTACTTGGTCGTGCAAGCCCGCGATCATGTTAAATATAATTTTCAGATCTCAGGACTTGGTTGAGTTCCTACGCACATTATGTGTCGTGATGACACTGCTCCAGTCCAACCTAGGAGATACAAAAAAAATAACCGAATAAATAATGTTAACTAATGGCATCGCTTACATGGGAACTTCGTGACTGCACCCGTCACTGGGGCCGTATGACACACCTGGATCCCGCCCCGCACTTGGCCGTCCCGCCCCACACCCGGCCACCACCCAACTATCGCTTCCTGGAAGAAGCACACCACTTAAAGTTTGTTGGACGTTTTTTTCGGTTTGTTTGGTTGTTGCGTCCAAACCACTTGTGTGTGGCGTCGAAATAAAGCGTGCGGCCTAATCAAATGCCTATCTAGGCTGAAATCCATAAATAGGGAATTAGTAATCAAGGTATGAAAAACAAAAGAAAAGTATAGAGGTAAATGAAGTGCAGGAGAATAAGTCAGGTTGAAAGAATAAAAGAAAAAAAAAAGCATCACAGTCAGAAACCACATGTTTGTTCAAACCCAAGTAAATAAGAAAATTGAAGATAAAAGAGAACTTAGAATTTTTAAAAATATAAATAAAAAGTTAAAAAATTAAAAAAAAAAAAAAAAAAAAAAAAAAAAAAAAAAAAAAGAAGAAAAAAAAATATAAGAGCAAGAAAAAAAGTGCAACATTTAGAAAAATAGGTGACAAATAATAAAGGAATTAATGATAACAATGGGGTAGTTTTTGAAATTTAATAAGATATGGCTGTTATGGTGTTGGTGCACAATGGGGGGTGCTGCCTGGGGGTTTGCGTTTGTTGCTGGACAAGTTGTGGATTGACAATTAGTACCGTTTACAAGCCGCCCAACCTCTTGCGTAGTATAGTTGACCGTGGTCCCCCTACTTGGGTGCACCATATGATTGTTTCTGGCCCACAGACCAGAAAGTTTTGCTAAAAGAATGTGGAAGTCCACGAAATAAAAACACCGCTATTGCCTTCTGTCCACGGTATCTGAAAAACATAATAAGAAACACCGGAAAATAGTAGAAGCCCCAAGTCTACCACAACGAGATTCGTTGAACAAAATGATCAGATCACATAAGAACTAATAGCACAGACGTGTGTGAAAGATTTGAAAAGACTCCCCAATAACTCTTTGAACTTGATCTTTTCAACAACTCAAATAACTCCCCCATTATATCAGATTGAGGACCCACCCATATCACCAGACCGATGCACCAAACCAACCTCAAGATGTGTACGCGTTGGGCTCACTTTGCTGACACCACTCGTGCTGTTCACGAGAGTGTCCTCGGTAAGTGAACGCCACTCCTAACCCTGCACAACCTCAAAGTGCTGTACCCCAAGACAGTGCTCGGTCCGAACAACAATGGGGATTTCGGTTTCCCGCGCAGGTCACGAACCCCACCATGTTGATCCCCCGTGCCTACTGACAGAATACACTGAAGCCTTTAATGTGAACAACCCCACTCACGATTAGGGGGCCAAAATTTGTTCGTGCAAGATGACAAAGATTTATCCTTTGCAACGTCCTAACGCTTCGATGAGAAGATGAAGAGGATATGTCAAGGTAACCCGTGTGAAAGATGAATAAGCGCTTCCCAATTAACTCTTTGATTTGATCCTTGAAACACCACATATTATTCACTAAAGCCCAAGATTTCCAAAGGGCCTAAGTAACTCCCTGTTGGGGTCCCAAAGGAGCAAATAGAATTCACCCTTAATGGATTAGCGATCCCAAGTTTTTGACAACTGCCTAAAGATGTGTGACTATTATTGTGTCTGAGTACCCGTGAGCCTGGATGCCTTTTGCCACGCCGCCTGCCACCATATATGGGTCCCAGAGTGCCGGTCGTCTCATCCTGCGGTAGTCTACCCCACACTACACCTATGTCAACCTATAGGCGCTAATTTACACCCCATGTAGCGTACTTGTTTAGAATGGCATCAGCGCTTCGAAAAGATTCGTCGCATGCTCACCACCTGGTCACGCACACACACCTCGTGGGAAGCCCCGGCAACCTACCACACGTTGTCGCAACATAATCCGGATCATGTCGTCGTTAGCCCGTCACAGCCCACGCACTGTATTGCTCCCAAGCATATGCGTCCGATTTCACCCTACCCCGAAACTGCCAAGAACCCTGGGGATACGTTCCCCCGCTAAGCAACCGCTCTCGATTCCCCGAGTGAACTGACCAATCAAACACATTCTGAATACCCAAAGTCACCTCTCTGTCAAAGAACAATACCCCCCACTTCGGCGATTCTGAAGGCGCAAACCACGTGAAGAGATATGCAGGCGTCCGAGAGATGAAAAGCCGCCTAAGAACACTATTGATTCAGTCTTTGGACACCCCATAATCATGCCCAAAGCCATTTTTGCACAGATAAACTCACCTAAAGCACATACAATTAACAGCCAGCCTAGGTTTGTTGAAATTGACTTTCAAAGATATTGATGCTATGTGTGGATAGCCTTAGGTCTGGTACTGGCCTCTGTTCTCGCTGCATACTATGGTGCCCCCTGCGGTCTTTAGCTGGGTAGTTCCCTACCGCACACGGTCAAACGCGCTCCCACGCCACTGTGGAGTTTCTGGATTGCTTTCAGAATACTTCGTCTATGCCCTACACATAGCCCTGAACACACTGATCTCGGGCTCGTAGTCTGGCTCAATTTTAGCTTGGAGGCGTGCAGCAAAAAGGACTATGTTCTACGCCACACCCCAAGAAAAAGTTTCGTGTCCGCTTAAGCATGGTCTGATATATACGTTGCTCTGCCTAATGTCTCCAGCTCCACTGTCACTTAGGATGGATTCTTGAAGCAGGAGTAGATTGTGAAGCCAGTCTCCAACTGGCTGTTGAATGTGAAAAATCACGCAAAACTTAAGCCTCCTTCTGTAATTGTCTTCTTGGACACCCTCATCAAGCTCGTCTATCCTTTAGTGCTAGGATAAAGGCGCCCTTCATAATAGCTAACTATTGAAGGGCCACAGAATAACAAAAGTTTTGTGCACAAATTTAAAGGAACTACTGTTAGTTTGTGCTCAGTATACTTAGCTAGTATGTGCTCTTTGCAGTAGACTTACCTGCATCGTGTGTCTTAGTCTATTCCACACTAGATACTCTTACTATAAAGTTATAGTTCCCTGTGAGCCATGGCGCACTCCAGGCCTTGCTCACGCTTGAGCGCACGTTGACTAGTTGCCTCACGCACACATTGCCGGAAATTTTTTTTAGTCACTTTCAGAACTTCGTACTGCACACCCATTGCCTAGACCTAAAACACATCCCCTGTAGCCCGTCGCCCAACATAGAAGGACTTGCTTTTCTGGTCTGGGTCTTCCCCACCCACCTTTAAAAGTTCTGTCACATGGCGATTACAGAATTATGCACCAATGCATTGGTCCGTCAAGCCCACAATGGGGCTTAATGTGTTCCCCCATCCCGCGGGTCACAGGCAGCAACGGTTCCTTACTGTACTGACAAACAACGCGGCAAAGAAGGAACATGCTCCCCTTTCACGGCCCATGGGGATTTCTTGAACGACTGAAGAGCATTAAGGCTCGATGCTCATTCCTCATGAAGGTGAACAAATTTACAGCACTCATAACCTCTACTTTGATTTGATCTTTTTAGTACTACTTCAGTGATCAAGGTGCAGAAGTTCCCATTTAAGGTCATAACTAATCTACATATGAATGATCAACGAGATAACGAGAGTACCGGTGGACATGTTTTTGTAAAATTTAAAACATTGATTGATGTTGTATCCTGCTTATGTCACCTTAGCTGTAGTCAGCCTCTGCGCCATCCCCTTGATTGCTTCTGCCTACTACCACTCCGGTCTGTGGATCCTCTACTGAGTAGTTTCCTACCCGCAGGGACCGTCGACCCCCTGCCTGACCACGCCCGAATGGGACGATTATTGTTAGTCACTTTAACAACTCTCTCTGCCACCAACCATGTGGCCCACAACCACCCATGCCTTTACATACCGACGACACACTGACCCTTGTTGCAGACCGGTTGCTAACTCAACGAGTGTGCCTGGCGCACACCCTATAAGTTAAGGTGTCCTCAAGACGTTAATGTCGAACCCGCCGGACAATTGCCCACGTTGTAAGTGGTTGGGCCCAAAGGGAATCTTTTGCCCCTCCCCAACGCTACCTTTCTCGGGTCGCACCCAGAAGTTTGTTCCCACCCGGAGGTGTTTGCTTCAGGGAGCTAATGACCGCAGCCCATGTATATAGCCTCTTGCCAGACCAGCTGTGGTGGCATCCTTGAACGATTGGAGTACAGATGAGTACGTCTGGTGAAGAGAAAAATCCCAAATAACTCTGGTTGTCTTAGATTGATTTTTTAGGACAACCCCATATCAATGCCCACAAAGCCCATTTTTCAAGATAACTACTGTACGGATGACAATAGCAAGAAACGTTTTTCAAAAATTCTAAAGATTGAATGGGTTCTGTGTTATACCTGATCTGTTAGGCCTTCTGCCGTCACCCTGCATGGTCATGTTCCTAGTCCTTTATTGGTAGTTCCACCCTCTACTTCCACGCACACCTCTGTCGTGAAACAGGGCGCTCGCTGTCGTCGTTTGCCCGTCAAGCACCCCACCCGGCGAATGTATTAGGTCACTTTCCTGGCAAAATCACACAAACGCACTGCACTGCATGCTGAGAACACTTTGACAGGACCCCGCAAGCCTTTGCCCCCACAATGGATCGCATGGTTCTTCCACGATGTCTACAACTAAAGTTTTCGCCCTAGGGCACTGGTCGCAATCACTGATCAATAGACCTTGGTTGACGACTATCACCAGAATGAAGTTGTTTTACTAGGCGGAAAACAGCGCCTTAAGCTTAGTTCTTCCATGCTTCGTTTGTCTGCTGTGACTTACGACAACACCATCTTGCACAAAAAAGGGACCTAGTTCCTAGCCACAGCCCCCCATGGGGTATTTCTTGGGAATGGATGAATGAGATTGACAGGCTGTCAGATGAAGGTGTAAAGCCCCAATAACACTCTGCTTGATTGATCTTAGAGTATTCCCATATCTCATGCTGCTCAACACTCTCAGAAGGCTTTTTTTGTCTTCAGCAACTACAATTCACGCAAGGACTCCACATACATGTTACAGCTAGTTTTTGTAGACAATTTATCAAATATCGGATGATGTCCTATGCTGTCATGACACCTAGCTGTATGATCTCTTTGCAGACCGCTCCGCCAATATCCTACCTCATACTGGACTTCAGAGGATCTTCCTATCTATTAGCTCCTACCGCATCACACAGTTCGAAGCCCGACCCACTGCCCTACGCCCTGTACATGGATATTTCCTTGCCCCGGCGGTTTCGCCCCACTTTCAAAACTTGTCTTGCCGATGCATATTCCGAACACCACTCCGTAAGGCCGTGCCGCGAGACCGGAGACGTACAAAACAAGGATGTTCTCTGGCCCACACCCTGAAGTTTAGTACCTAAGTATTTCACCCTGAATGTGCACACGTGTGTTGCTCCGTTCAATGCCTGGGTGTGGCCCATTGAGGGCATGTTTTTCTGTTCTGTTCTCACAGTGTCTACACACAGAAGACATGTCAGAAGTTCATCACCGGCTGATCTCGACTTAAGAAATGCAGTATGAATAGCCTCGGAGCCACTGCCGTGTACATATTATACACTACTAGGATGGGAATTTCTTGAAAATGAGTAATTGAGCTCCTTCATGGACGAAGCAGAGACATGAAAATAATCCCACAATAACTTTGTATGATTGATCTTGGGACACCCATTAGTGAGAAAAGGCCCTAAGAGGCCTACATTCGATCAATTTTCAAAAGCTTACACCTACCTGTTAAGGACAAAATATAAAAAATGTTTTTCATAAATTTCAAAGATATGTCATGCATTATGGTGTGAAAAGGTGTAACCTGAAGCATGTCTGCCCCTGCTGTAGCAGTGTCACTGCATGCTATGTACCGGGTCGCATTACTTGTACGTTCCCGTACTAAATCCACCATGAAATTTCGCTGTCGCAAAGTCTCACAATAATAGTGCCATGGAACCACTTGGGATGTAGTATTGAGATCTACCTTTACGGGGTAAACTCACTCATTAGGAACTCGAACTGCATGCCCGTGCTCTGATAATGTAGAGCACATCCCCTGATGTACCCAGGGAGACCGTCGACCTCGTGGGTCATGTACCACAAAAGGCATAACTGGGCCTCTGGGCACTACAACCCTCACAAGTTGTTTCGGCTTAACTTGGCACTGTCGAATATGCCCAACACCACTTCCCTTAGGGTATGCCCCATGGGGTTGCCTCTTCCGGCCATAGCCAGCAGTCCTGCGTAATGACAACAACATGCAAAAAGGGAGCCGATGCACCAAGAACCGTATCGGGGGATTCATTACGGAGAGAAAAAAAGAGCAAATAGAAAAAACAAAGAAAATTAGCAAGGGGGTCATGTGAAGCCGGAAGAACAGTAAAAAGAAAAGAAACAACATAATAACAAAGAAAAACAGGACAAAAAACAAAAACATATCAAATTAAAGATGAAAATCATATAAAAAGAAAAAAAAAAAACAAAATTTTTATTTAATTAAGATTTAAAAAAGTGGAAAAAAAAAGAACAACCAGAAAATTAAAAAAAAAGGAAGAAAGAGGATAACAAGTATGAAAACAAATAAGATAAAAATAAAGAGACAAAAAAAAATAAAAAAAAAAAAAAAAATGAACACCGTTTGGAAAAAAAAAAACATAACATAAAAAAAAATAAAAAGTATAAAATATAAAATAATAAAAATAAAAAAAAAAAAATAGAAAAAAAACAAATAAAATATAAAGAAATAAAAAGTGATTTGTAAAAAAAAAAAAAAAAACAAAAATAAAATAAAGAAAACACATTAAAAAAAAGAATAAAGAAATAAAAAACCACAAAAAATAAAAATTAGATAAAGAAAACACACAAAAAAAAAAATAAACTTCTAAACCAATAAAAGGTCTAAGACCTGATCTTTGTTACGTGGGTAGTTTGTTCCCCCTACCGCACGACCGACTCTGTCCTAGACCCGCACTTGCCTATGCATCATTTCGGATATTCTGGTCGTTTTCAAAATTCGTCCTGCACATCGTCCCCGCTCTGAATCACATCCTAATCCCGATCGCAGATTCCGTGCGTGCCGTGAACAAAGGGATAGTTCTGGCCACACCTCTCTGAAATCAGCTCCACCTCCCCTGGACCCCACACCTCCTGATCTAAGACACGACGGACGAAGCCTCTACAGCCTGACTGCCCTAACGTGCTATTTCCAGTTCTGGGGTGCCCGGGGGATTCCTTGAAGAGAGCGTAGATTCGATACTTGGAGCGTTTGTTGAAGATGGAAATTATCTCTTCAAATAGACGTGTGTTTTTTTGGTTGACCTTTTGTACAT
The DNA here is from genome assembly GCA_019650275.1 of Xylocarpus granatum. Classification (NCBI taxonomy): domain Eukaryota; kingdom Viridiplantae; phylum Streptophyta; class Magnoliopsida; order Sapindales; family Meliaceae; genus Xylocarpus; species Xylocarpus granatum. The sequence continues at coordinate 34,807 of BNST01003164.1, forward strand.
TACTTTGTGTTTTTGGATACCACCCATCATCAGAAGACTCGGAAAAAGCCGGATTTTTCAATCGCTAAATTACTGTTTGGAAAGGACAATTAATAGAAAACCATATTTGTTTTTCCAAATTAAAGGGAGATAATATTCTTCTTTGGCCGTATAAGATGCTGAGTATGTACCCTACGTATTTGATGTCCCACTTCATCCGTATCGGCTTGCATGTATTGTTTTTTTTTCTCACCCCCTTTGGTCGGGTCTTAATCCGGTATTTCAGTTTCCTTATTAGGTCCTAGTCACATATACTGTTCGCAGTGCCGGCAGCTTTCGCGATATCGTCCCACGAGTATGCTTTGCAGGAGAATCT
>BNST01003165.1:0-68617 GCA_019650275.1 Xylocarpus granatum
AAACAACTCTTCACCTTGATTAAGCCCAAGTTATCTCAAGACAACTCTTGACTTCAACCTAAGCTCTTAAGCAAGGAAGACAACTCTTCACCTTGACTTAAGCCCAAGTTATCTCAAGACAACTCTTAAAAGATAACCAAAATGTAAACAAGAATAGAAGCAAGAATGCTAACCTTGATTCTTGATTAATGAATGAAAACATACAAATTCGGAGCATATGTTCCTGCTAACAAATAATGGGCTGCATTTATAGTATTGGACAGCCTTTTCCTAATTTAACTAGTACTGAAGTTCTTTATCCACTTAGGACAAGTTTTCCTAAGTCAACAAGGTTTCCTAAGACAACTAGAATCTTATCAAGATAGACCTGATCCAAATGTTTCCTAATTCTACTAGGATTCTTGGTCTTCTTGATTGACTAATCCTATTTTGACTAAACCTCTTTATCCTTATCTTATCTTATCTCCTACATCTGCTGGTCTTTATCTTGCTGTTTCCTTCTAAGATTGGGACTTCCATATGGCGTGTTCTCCTGTCCCAAGACTTCTCCTTGACGTGAACAACTTGTTGAAGCTAAACCCTTCTTGATGTCCTGCTGCTGCTGGAGTTCCTCATGCCGTACACATCCTTCCCCTGCTCGAATTGCACCATGCGTATCCTGCTGATGCTGGAGTCCTTCTTGTCTTGGATTTGTTCGAACTCTCCTTGACATAAACGTCTTACTGCTGCTGGAGTTCTTCTTGATGTGAATATCCTTCTTCTTCTGGAACTCCTGTTGGCATGAATGTCCTTCATTGATTAGGATTAAGTCAAATACTGGCCGAGCCTCACTGCTGGGCTGCACACTTGCTGTTGCCATGCTTGTTGTGCACATTTTTTGGCCCCTGCTCTCCTTTGCCGCCCCATTTTCTGCCCATTGCCTTTCCTGCATACTTAGGTTCTCAACAATCCCCCTTTCTTGAAGACTCACCTTGTCCTCAAGGTGAAAGTTGGAAAACTGCTGGTGGATGTCATTATAATCTTTCCAAACTTGTACGGGTAATGGCAAAGGTTGTAGCAATCCCTTGGTCTTGCCATCTTCTGGTTTTATCCATGGGTAAATGTCACAATTGCTGTCTTTCTTCTTGACTTCTGCCTTGAATCCTTCTGACCAAAAGAATAGCTTGATCCGCAAGTAAGAAAGACAGCAACTGTGACATTTTCCCATGGATAAAACCAGAAGATGGCAAGACCAAGGGATTGCTACAACCTTTGCCATTACCCTCAAGTTTGGGAAGACTATAATGACATCTAGCAGCAGTTTTCAAAACTTTCACCTTGAGGACAAGGTGAGTCTTCAAGAAAGGGGGGTTGTTGAGAACCTAAGTATGCAGGAAAGGCAACGGGCAGAAAATGAGGCAGCAAAGGAGAGCATGGGCCAGAAAATGTGCACAACAAGTAACAGTGTGTATGCAGTGCAGCCATGAAGCCTGGCCAGTATTTGACTTAATCCTAATTAATAAAGGACATTCACACCAACAGAAGTTCCAGCATAAGAAGGATAATCGCATCAAGAAGAGTTCTAGCATAAGAAGGATAATCGCATCAAGAAAGACCAAGAATCCAAGTAGGATTAGGAAACAGTGGGATAAGGTCTATCTTGATAATGTTTTAGTTGACTTACAAAACCTTGTTGACTTAGGAAAACATATCCTAAGTGGATAAGGAACCTAAGTACTAGTTGAATTAGGATAAGGCTGTCTTAGGACTATAAATACAGCCCATTATTTGTGAGGAGGGGATATGCTCCGAATTTTGTATATTTCTCATTCATTAATCAAGAATCAAGGTTAGCATTCTTGCTTCCATTCTTGTTTATATTTTGGTTATCTTTTAAGAGTTGTCTTGAGATAACTTTGGGCTTAAGACAAGGTGAAGAGTTGTCTTCCTTGCTTAAGAGCTAAGGTTGAAGTCAAGAGTTGTCTTCTTCAACCAAGGCAAGTTGTGATAGGTTTAAGAGTTGTCTTGCCTATCCAACATATCCTTTATATATAAGTTAATCCCGAAGGACAGCTTAGGGGACATAAATCTAAGAAAAGAACTCAAGAATCAAACAGGACAGCAAGTTAGGAAGGTTTTTGGTAGGCGTGCTGACCCCTAAGGTGTAGAAAAGTTGGGGAAAAAAATCGGGACACCAACAAATTGGTGCTTTCATTGAGAGATCAGCACAATCACCATCCAGTTGAGAAGTAGCACAATCACCCCAACAAATTTGCTCTTGTTAAGAGATCAGCACAGACACCAGTCAATTGCAAGGCATCACAGTTACCATGTCATCTAGGCAGCATTCACCCGCACCACAGGAACAGACCAGGGAAGATTTCTCAGTCACCAACTGCAGAAGAATCCTTCCCTTGGAGAGGAACCTATCACCTATGTGGGGGAGCCAAGCAATGGTGGCATTGGCTTAAGGCCACCTATGGCCAAGAAGGAAGAAGGATAGGCTGGTCAATGTTCACACAAGAGTTAGTGAACAGATTTGACCTGTCTAGCATGACTAACTACGAGGGACAGCTTGCCAAGATTAGGTAAGAGGGATCTCTAGATCTCTAGAAAGTTACCTTGAAGAATTCGAGAGGTTGGCCGAATTGGTAGGACATTGGCCAGATAGTGCACTAATTGGCACTTTTCTAGACGAACCCTCTGCCACGCCAACTGGGGATGTTCCGGTAGGTCCGGGAAGTTCTCCCGTGTACAGCCAAATGTATTCGATGCCGCTGCCATGACTGCAAGATGTTCTGGTTGCTCTTGGAAGATCGTCCCATGCACTGCCGAACATGTCCGAATACAGTGCCGTGCGCGCGGGGATGTTCCGGTCACTTCCGGAAGTTTGTCCTGGCACTGCCGAACATGCTTGACGCCTCTACTGCACTCGTGGGAATATTTCAGTCCCTCCCGAAGTTTGTCCCGCACACTGCCGAATGTGCCCGATGCCTCTTCTGAGCCAGTGTTGATTTTTTGGTCGCTACTGGAAGTTCTTCTTGTTCACTGTCGAATGTGTCCGATGCCACTGCTGCGCCTGTGGGATTTTCCAGTCACTCCTGAAAGTTCGACCTGCACACTGCCGAATGCACCTGATGCCTTTGCAGTGCATGCAAAGATGTTCTGGTCACTGCCAGAAGTTTATCCCAGTACTCCGAATGCTTCCAACACCACTGCTGAGTCCAGGGATGTTCCAGTCTCTCCCAGAAGCTCATACTGCTCACTTTTGAGCCCATCCAATGCCGCTGCCACCCGCAGGGATATTCCGGTCACTCTTGGAACTTCGTCCCACACACAGCCGAACATGTTCGAAGCCTCTGCCATGCCTGTGGAGATGTTCCCGTCACCCTCGCAAGTTTGTCCTGTGCACTGCCGAATACATCCAATGCCGCTGCGGTGCATGCAGGGAATTTTCGGTAGCTCCTGGACGTTCCTCCCAGTCACTCTCGGAAGTTCACCCCTAGTACTGGCGAACGTGTCTGATGCGTCTGCCAAGCCCACGGGTATATTCCAGTCACTCCCAGAAGTTTGTCCCATGCACAGCCAAACTGTTGAGAACTTAAGTATGCAGGAAAGGCAATGGGCAGAAAATGGGGCGACAAAGGAGAGCATGGGCCAGAAAATGTGCATAACAAGAGTGGCAACAGAAAGTATGCAGCCCAGCAGTGAAGCCCAACCAGTATTTGACTTAATCCTAATTAATGTAGGACACTCATGATGAGTTCCAGTAGCAATAGGATAGTCGCGACAAGAAGAATTCTAAGGGCAGAAGGATATGCATTCAAAGTCCTAGTCCTAGAAGGATAAGCCAAGAGGAAGTCCAGCTGCTGTAGAAAACAAGATAAAGTAGGAATTCTAGTCTAGGTAGGAATTCAAGAAAGACCAAGAATCCTAGTAGGATTAGGACACAAAGGATAAGGTCTATCTTGATAATGTTTTATTTGACTTAGAAAAGCTTGTTGACTTAGGAAAACATATCCTAAGTGGATAAGGAACCTAAGTACTAGTTAAATTAGGATAAGGCTGTCTTAGGACTATAAATACAGCCCATTATTTGTGAGGAGCTCATAAGCTACGAATTTTGTTATTTTCTCATTCATTAATCAAGAATCAAAGGTAAGCATTCTTGCTTCCATTCTTGTTTATATTTCGGTTATCTTTTAAGAGTTGTCTTGAGATAACTTGGGCTTAAGTTAAGGTTAAGAGTTGTCTTCCTTGCTTAAGAGCTAAGGTTGAAGTTAAGAGTTGTCTTCTTCAACCAAGGCAAGTTGTGATAGGTTTAAGAGTTGTCTTGCCTATCCAACATATCTTTATATATATTAGTTAACCTGAAGGACAGCTTAGGGGATATAAAATAAGAAAAGAACTCAAGAATCAAACGGGACAGCAAGTTAGGAAGGATTCCAGTAGGCGTGCTGACCCCTAAGGTGTAGAAAAGTTGGGGAAAAAAATCGGGACCCCAACAAATTGGTGCTTTCGTTGAGAGATCAGCACAACACCAGTTGAGAGCACATCACCCTACAAATTAGTGCTCTAGTTGAGACAGCAGCAGAAATACCATCCAATTGAGAGGACACAAGGTCACCATGTCATCAAGGCAGCATTCACCCTCACTACAACAGCGAACTAAGGAGGACTTTGGAAGAATTCTGACCTTAGAGAGGAACCGACGCTTACTCAATGACCAGGTAAGTGATATCAAACATCAATTATCTTCTATCATCCATTCTCTTGAGCAATTGAAGAGAGACACACCACGAGTGGCTGGAAAACAAGTCAAAACTGAGAAAGCCAGGAGCAGTATACTGCCACAGCAACCTAGAAGGCTGCATTCAGAGGAAGATTTTCACCATGAGCAGCTTCCCTCTCAAGAAAGGGGGAGAGTGCACATGAGTCTAGGGTGCAGAAGGGAGGTGCCACCGAATTTGCACCAGCCCCATGACCCCTATGATGAATACAGTGACGATGAGGTCTTGGATCGAAGGCCAGCAGCATGGCAGCCAAGGAGAATGCAGAGTTGTCATGAGGCAGAACATTGGCGGACAAATAGGAGAGAGGAATGGCAACACTACGACAGCCCAAGCCACTACACTAGGCCTAAGGTAAAAATTGAATTCCCAACCTTTGAGAAAGGGGATCCAACCGAATGGATCTCCAAGGCTGAATTCTATTTTGAGAAACAAGGTGTTGAGAGGGGTGAAAGGGTTGATTTTGCATCCTGTCACCTATGCGGGAGAGCCAACCAATGGTGGCATCAGCTTAAGGCTACCTATGGCTGAGAAGGTAGAAGGATTGGCTGGACAAGGTTCACACAAGAATTGATGGACAGATTTGGCTCCTCCAGCATCACCAATATTTGCTCCGAGTTTGATGGGAATCAAGTCTTTCCTTCATCAAATTCTAAGAGTGCTGCACCAGTTCAGAACTTAGAATTCTCGTCTCTGCCTCCTGAGATGCCAATCTGGAGAACAAGCGAAGACGTTTCATCACCAACAATTCCAGTTGATGATAGTGAAGGAAAAAAATTGCACACAGAAGATGCGTATGCACGTCCAAGTGAAGGTGACACTAAGGACACAAGTGCTCCAGGACAGACTTGGTATGTCCAAATGCCAAGATAAAGATGCAGATGTCTTGTGAAGAGTCAAACAATGCATCTGCCAAACGTCCTGATTCATCCGTTCATGTTCATGCTGCTACTTCTACATCTCTACCATATCAGTTGCAGAACAATGACTTAAGAGCTCCAATAGTTTCCACTGGACTGCTCTCTACATCTTCATTAGAACTGACCAGGATGGAGAGACAGCATATTGAATTGGATGCAGGATTAAATAGGTCTTCGAATGGATTGCAAGAACACTCCAATGCTTCTACAAATTATCCACCAGAACAGGCACAATCTGCCTTGTTGGCTAAACCTGGATCAGAAGACAAAGTTTCTAATCATATTCTTGTCCAGATTGAAGGACTTGCTGATCTTTCATGGACAGCTTCACAAGCTGCAAGAGATCAGACCTTTAGACCATTCATTGTTCAAACTGCAGCGGAAAATATGCATAGCATGCAGCATGTTTCGCAAGGCACAAATATTGATCAAACGCCATCATCTGCACCTGTTTTAGACCCTCAATTCCCTGGACAGAATGAGGATTATTTGGGTTGCAGCTTGAACACTGAAGATCTAGACATTCCATGCAACAGGTCAGGTGTTCTGGACAGCAACCCCATTGCCAGCACAAATGCCCAAAGCCGCATGGACAGCGAGGAGGAAGCCGAGGCAGTACACTCCCCAGATCATGTGGAAGAAGGTGAAATCAACTTGCATGCAGTAGGGGCAACCACAAAGCCTACTGCAATGAGGTTGTTCACAACCATTAATGGCAAAAACGTTTTGGTGTTGATTGATAGTGGAGCTACTCATAACTTCATCAACACAAAACTGGTCAAAACACTCCAGCTATGTCCGAAAAAGATTGCACCCTTTGACGTAAGAGTGGCAAGCGGGCAGAAGCTCAAGTGTGCGCAAGTTATGAAGGCAATAGCTAGGCTGATTCAAGGAGTCAAGATAGAGGCAGAACTGCATGTGTTAGCCTTGGCAGGCCTTGATGTGGTTTTAGGCAATGCTTGGCCTAAAACCATAGGCAAGATAATGTTCAACTACGAATCCATGGCCATGCACTTCCAATGGAAGGGAAGGAACTGCACATGGGAAGCATCCACCACCAACGCAGCACATCATTGTGAGGTAAGTACACAATGTTTTGCGATTCTATTGGCCACAAAAGAGGAAAACACAGCCGAACATCATACACACGAAGACATACCAAGAGGAGTAAGGGATCTTTTGGAGCAATTCGGAGATGTCTTAGGAGAGCCACAAGGACTACCACCCTCAAGACATTACGACCATGCCATCCCATTAATCGACGAAACCAAGGCGATTAATGTAGCACCTTACCGGTATGCACACTTCCAAAAGAACGAGATTGAAAGACAAGTGGAAGAGATGCTACAGCAAGGTATTATCCGACCTAGCACCTCACCCTTTTTCTTCTCCCGTTCTACTTGTTAGAAAGAAAGATGGAACTTGGAGGTTTTGCACTGATTATCGGGCACTCAACCAAGCAACTGTCAAGGATTGTTTTCGATCCCAACAATTGATGATATGCTGGATGAGTTACATGGAGCAAAGCTGTTCACCAAGCTGGATCTCAAGGCGGATATCATCAAGTACGCATGAAAGAAGAGGACGTGCAAAAGACAGCATTTCAGACTCATAGTGGACACTACGAGTACCTAGTCATGCCCTTCAGACTATGCAATGCACCCTCCACCTTTCAAGCAGCCATGAATGATATCTTCAAACCTTACTTGTGCAAGTTTGTTTTAGTTTTCTTTGATGACATTTTGGTCTATTCTAGGAACCATAATGATCACATAGAACACTTAGCAAAAGTGCTAGAAGTGTTAAGAAGAAATCATTTCGTCATCAAGCCATCCAAGTGCACATTCATGCAAGAGGAGCTTGAATACCTCGGTCACATCATATCCGAAGATGGAGTGAAGGTAGACCAACGGAAAATAGGAACCATGCAAACATGGCCAACTCTTAAGAACATTACAGAACTCAGAGGATTTCTAGGCTTGATGGGCTACTACCGCCGATTTGTTCGCAAATACGGCACCATAGCAAAACCATTGATGGATTTGCTGAAGAAGGATGGATTCCTATGGACAGAGAAGAGTGAAGACGCATTCAAGTTGTTGAAGCAAGCCATGTGTGAGACGCCAGTGTTAGCACTGCCTGACTTCAACCAAACTTTCAAGCTTCACACTGACGCATGTCAAGATGGAATAGGTGCTGTCCTGAGTCAAGCTGGAAGACCTATTGCATACATGAGCAGAGTCTTAGGGCCCATGAAAAAGGAATGGTCAGTATACGCCAAGGAGATGTTAGCCATCATCCATGCAGTCAAGGTATGGCGACCTTACCTTCTTGGGAGGAAATTCCTGATCATTATAGATCAACAACCCTTGAGAAGCCTCATGGAGCAGAAAATTACCACCCCAGAGCAGCAAAAGTTCCTTGTCAAAGTTGCTGGGTTACGAGTATGAAATAATCTACAAACCAGGCAAGGAAAATAAAGTGGCAGACGCATTGTCCAGAAGCAATGGAGGTCAAGCGTATGGACAGCATGTGAGCCTAATGACACATGCCTTACTGCCATTAGTAGAGCGAAGTGGAATGTATGGACAGAAATCAAAGAGGCAATGGAGATTGATCCTCAAAGACAAGAGCATGCCAAGAAGATCAAGAATTTTGACCCATAAGGTTAGTAAATTCACCCTAAAGAATGGATATATTTGGCACAACCAGCAGGTGTATGTACCAAACATACCAGGACTGAGAGGAAAGATATTGAATCACTTCCAAACCTCACGGGAAGGAGGACATTACATGCGGATCAAGCTATACTTTTGGTCGAAAACATTCAAGGCAGAAGTCAAGAAGAAAACAGCAATTGTGACATTTGCCCATGGATAAAACCAGAAGATGGCAAGACCAAGGATTGCTACAATCTTTGCCATTACCTGTACAAGTTTGGGAAGACTATAATAACATCCAGCAGCAGTTTTCCAACTTTCACCTTGAGGACAAGGTGAGTCTTCAAGAAAGGGGGATTGTTGAGAACCTAAGTATGCAGGAAAGGCAATGGGCAGAAAATGGGGCAACAAAGGAGAGCATGGGCCAGAAAATGTGCATAACAAGAATGGCAACAGAAAGTATGCAGCCCAGTAGTGAAGCCCAACCAGTATTTGACTTAATCCTAATTAATGTAGGACACTCATGATGAGTTCCAGTAGCAATAGGATAGTCGCGACAAGAAGAATTCTAAGGGCAGAAAGGATATGCATTCAAAGTCCTAGTCCTAGAAGGATAAGCCAAGAGGAAGTCCAGCTGCTGTAGAAAACAAGATAAAGTAGGAATTCTAGTCTAGGTAGGAATTCAAGAAAGACCAAGAATCCTAGTAGGATTAGGACACAAAGGATATGGTCTATCTTGATAATGTTTTATTTGACTTAGAAAAGCTTGTTGACTTAGGAAAACATATCCTAAGTGGATAAGGAACCTAAGTACTAGTTAAATTAGGATAAGGCTGTCTTAGGACTATAAATACAGCCCATTATTTGTGAGGAGCTCATAAGCTACGAATTTTGTTATTTTCTCATTCATTAATCAAGAATCAAAGGTTAGCATTCTTGCTTCTATTCTTGTTTATATTTCGGTTATCTTTTAAGAGTTGTCTTGAGATAACTTGGGCTTAAGTTAAGGTTAAGAGTTGTCTTCCTTGCTTAAGAGCTAAGGTTGAAGTTAAGAGTTGTCTTCTTCAACCAAGGCAAGTTGTGATAGGTTTAAGAGTTGTCTTGCCTATCCAACATATCTTTATATATATTAGTTAACCCGAAGGACAGCTTAGGGGATATAAAATAAGAAAAGAACTCAAGAATCAAACGGGACAGCAAGTTAGGAAGGATTTTAGTAGGCGTGCTGACCCCTAAGGTGTAGAAAAGTTGGGGAAAAAATCGGGACCCTAACACAAACATGCCCGGCGCTGCTGCTGAGCACACAGGGTTGTTCCAGTTGCTCCTGCAAGTTTGTCCCATGCACTGTCACATGCACATGCGATGCCTCTTTTGAGCCAGCGTGGATTTTTTTGGTCGCTCCCTGATGTTTGTCCCGTGCATTGCAAAATGCAACCAACTCCTCTACTGCACCCGCGGGGATGTTTTAGTCATTCCCCGAAAGTTTGTCCCGCGCGCTGCAGAACATGCTTGACACTTCTGCCGGTCCTGCAAGGATGTTCCTGAAGCTCCTGAAATTTAATCCCACACAATGCCGAATGCGCCCGAAGCTTCTACCACACCCGTGGGGATGTTTTGGTCACTCCAATAAGCTCGTCGCGTGCACTGCTGAATTTTCCTGATGCATCTGCTGAGCCTGCGGGGATGTTCCGGTCACTCCGGGAAGTTTGTCCCATGCACTGCCCAAAGCGCCCGATGCCATTGTGTTGAGGACCTTAGGAGGCAAAGGGAGCGTGAGAGAATGCGCAAGGCGCCAGGCAGCAAGAGAGGCAGCAACCAACCAACAAGTGTGCACAAGCAGCATGCACGCAGCAAGCAATGAAGCACGGCCAGGTTCTGACTCAGTCCTAATCAATGGCAGAAATGAAAGCCAAGGAGAATTCCAGCAGCAGCAGGAAATGCATGATGAATTCCAGTAGCAATAGGATAGTCGCGACAAGAAGAATTCTAAGGGCAGAAGGATATCTTATTGAGAGTCCTAGTCCTAGAAGGATAAGTCAAGAGGAAGTCCAGCTGCTGTAGAAAACAAGATAAAGTAGGAACTCTAGTCTAAGTAGGAATTCAAGAAAGACCAAGAATCCTAGTAGGATTAGGACACAAAGGATAAGGTCTATCTTGATAATGTTTTATTTGACTTAGAAAAGCTTGTTGACTTAGGAAAACATATCCTAAGTGGATAAGGAACCTAAGTACTAGTTAAATTAGGATAAGGCTGTCTTAGGACTATAAATACAGCCCATTATTTGTGAGGAGCTCATAAGCTACGAATTTTGTTATTTTCTCATTCAATAATCAAGAATCAAGGTTAGCATTCTTGCTTACTTTCTTGTTTATATTTCGGTTATCTTTTAAGAGTTGTCTTGAGATAACTTGGGCTTAAGTTAAGGTTAAGAGTTGTCTTCCTTGCTTAAGAGCTAAGGTTGAAGTTAAGAGTTGTCTTCTTCAACCAAGGCAAGTTGTGATAGGTTTAAGAGTTGTCTTGCCTATCCAACATATCTTTATATATATTAGTTAACCCGAAGGACAGCTTAGGGGATATAAAATAAGAAAAAGAACTCAAGAATCAAACAGGACAGCAAGTTAGGAAGGATTCTAGTAGGCGTGCTGACCCCTAAGGTGTAGAAAAGTTGGGAAAAAAAATCAGGACCCCAACACACTGTCTTGCCTGCAGGGACATTAAAGTTGCACCCGGAAGTTTGACCCCGCACTGCAATGATGCCTTACACCTCTGCCGCACCTGTGGGGATGTTCCGGTCGCTCCCGGAAGTTTGTACCTTGCACTGCCCATTGCACCCAAAGCCTCTGCCATGCCCATGGGGATGTTCTGGTCAGTCCTAGAAGCTTGTCCCGTGCACTGCCAACCTTATCGGACACCGTAGCCATGCCCACGGGGATGTTCAAGTCGCTCCTGGAAGTTCATCCCGCGCACTGCAAAATGTGCATGATGCCTCTGTTACGCCCGTGGGGATATTTTGGTCACTTCCTGAAGTTCTTGCTGTGCAGTGCTGCAGTGTCCGATCCTGCTGCTGTGCTGTTGGGGTCCCCTTTTTTTCCCCAACTTTTCTACACCTTAGGGGTCAGCACGCCTACTGAAATCCTTCCTAACTTGCTGTCCCATTTGATTCTTGAGTTCTTTTCTTATTTTATATCCCCTAAGCTGTCCTTCGGGTTAACTAATATATATAAAGATATGTTGGATAGGCAAGACAACTCTTAAACCTATCACAACTTGCCTTGGTTGAAGAAGACAACTCTTAACTTCAACCTTAGCTCTTAAGCAAGGAAGACAACTCTTAACCTTAACTTAAGCCCAAGTTATCTCAAGACAACTCTTAAAAGATAACCGAAATATAAACAAGAATAGAAGCAAGAATGCTTACCTTTGATTCTTGATTAATGAATGAGAAAATAACAAAATTCGTAGCTTATGAGCTCCTCACAAATAATGGGCTGTATTTATAGTCCTAAGACAGCCTTATCCTAATTTAACTAGTACTTAGGTTCCTTATCCACTTAGGATATGTTTTCCTAAGTCAACAAGCTTTTCTAAGTCAAATAAAACATTATCAAGATAGACCTTATCCTTTGTGTCCTAATCCTACTAGGATTCTTGGTCTTTCTTGAATTCCTACCTAGACTAGAATTCCTACTTTATCTTGTTTTCTACAGCAGCTGGACTTCCTCTTGGCTTATCCTTCTAGGACTAGGACTTTGAATGCATATCCTTCTGCCCTTAGAATTCTTCTTGTCATGACTATCCTATTGCTACTGGAACTCATCATGAGTGTCCTACTACTGATAGAATTCTTCTTGGCATGGATGTCCTGCTGCTGCTGGAATTCTCCTTGGCATGGATATCCTACTGCTGCTAGAACTCTGCTTGGCGTAGATGTCCTTCATTAATTAGGATTAAGTCAAATACTAGTTGGGCTTCACTGCTGGGCTGCATACTTTCTGTGTATACATCCTGTACTAGTAGGTTGTCTATCTGCACCAGGGAAAGTTCTTGTTGGTTGCATTTCTATCTGAGGTAAATTTCCTGTACTATCTACTACTCCTGAAGATGTACTTGCTAAAATTCTATCTTCTATATATTCATCATATTTTGGGTTTTCTACTTCCTCTAGAGGTAAAATATATTCTTCCGTATTTACTCCATTTCTTAATATTTCTAGTAGATCTATATCTTCTGATAACATTTCCTTATTTTCTATTTTTTCTTCTTTCAGTGTCACATTTTCTCTGGTTACTAATTCTATATCTTTCAGATTTTTTATTTCTTCATATTTCTTATTCTTTTCTCCTATTCTAGGGATAATTTTCTCCATATACCATATCTATAAATAAACTACAATCATCTAAATCTGGAATTTCTTCAAAATTAACTGTCCAATCATAATCTGGATATTTACTATATAATTCTCTTATTTTTTGTTTTTCAGACATTTTATAATCTAGGAGCTACTAAACTATGTTTTAGCCAATTTTCTATTGTTTTTAATAAATTTAGTCTTACTTCTATTCTGTATCTAAAAGTATTTTCTATTGATATTTGTGATAATCTTTGTTCTAACCTTTCTATTTCCTCAATTATCATATTTCTAAATGCAGCTAAATTTAATCTGGTATCAGAGCAAACAATGCACTAAGTTAAAATAAATTTGGCCTTTATGATTAAGCAAATTGTCTTGAAAACTTGTTATAAGTTAAAAACTCTCTTATAGAGGTAAACTGAAGTACTAGGCAGAAGCAAAGGTGCTGATAAGTCCTAGGTGTAGGTGAAAACTTGCAGAGAGAATAGACTTATAAACATGACCAGTAAAGACGAAGAGGTACTTCATAGGCTTGATTATTTGAACTTAGAAACAGGAGCATACTACAGGAAGAGGACTGTAGATAATATCAATATAATTTGTTTTTTAAATGATAATTATAAGCATAAATTTCACTCTGAAAATCCTCAACTGAACACTATTTCTGATGTATGTTATCACTTATTGCATAATCAAATAGCAGTTAGTCAAACACAAAGTATAATATTTAAGTCATATTTGAATATATTACAAAAGCAAAGAATGAAAATTGATAGCTTAATAGAAAATATTAAAGTTATACAGAATATTATAGAAAGAAAGCAAAGTAGTAATAGTAAATCATTAGACAATAAAATAATAGAAAAAATAGATAAAATAGAATTAAAAATAGACCAGATTAATAATAAATTATCTATTTTGACAGAATGACTTTAGAAAAAGACCCATTTTATTTAAGGAGTTTAGAAGATACTGAAAATGAAATAGTTAGTCCTTCTATAGGATTTAGTGGAGATATGAATAGTCTAGGATCTGTAGCAGGAGTTCCTTATAAAACAATAATTAGGCAAAATAATACTATAATATCATTATTGTTAAATATAAATAAAAAATTAGTAGCCTTAGAACATAGCTTAGATACACTACCCAACAAAACTCAAGATCCATTATTTATAAAAACAGTAGAAGGAATCAACGATCAATTAGCAAATTTATCTTTAGGGACAAAACTAAATTAAATCCTAAACTAAATAATAGATTTAGAAAGAAATTTAGATTTATATAACCAAAACCAGTTAAGATTATTAAATCCTAGAGTATTGTATAATGTAGGAACAATGGAATTTAGAGCCTCATTAATTAAAGTAGCTACAGAACAACAAATTAGTGTAGTAGATGGACAAACTAAAACTATAGATATAGTAAATAGGGAAACCATAAGAAAATTAAAATTAGAAGGAAAAAAGTTAGTACATTCAGGATTAATTGTAATAGGAGTAAAAGGATTAACTAGAATAGGAGTAGGAACAAAAGTATTAATAGTATTGTTAGATACAAGCTGGATAAAAAATATGTCTAAAGCAGTATTAGGAACAATAGAAGTAGACATGAATAATAATACAGGATTATTTTATTATTCCCCTAATATATTAAAATCAATAAATGATTTAGAAAAATTAAAAATTGGAATACAAACAAAAGGATATGAAGATTACGAAGGAGATAATTTAAATATCACAATAGGATATTTAGGGAGAGCTAGTAATAAATCAGGAAATAGATATAGGGTTTATGCACATTTTCTGCCCATTGCCTATCCTTCATACTTAGGTTCTCAACATGTGCCCACAGGGATGTTACGGTTGCTCCTGAAAGTTCGTACCATGCACTGTCAAACACACCCGACATCTTTGCTGCGCCCACCGGGATGTTCCGGCTGCTCCCAGAAGTTTGCCCTGTGCACTGCTGAACGTGTCCAATGCTGCTGACACACTCACGGAGATGTTCCGGCCGCTCCCTGGAAGTTCTTCCTGCACACTGCAAAATGCGCCCAAAGCATCTGCTGTGCCTGCAGGGATGTTCCATTAACTCCTGGAAGTTAGTCCCGCGCTCTTCCAAATGTGCTCAAAGCATCTGCCATTCCCGTGGTGATGTTCCGGTCACTCCTAGAAGTTTGTCCTAAGCACTGCTAAATGCATCAGACACCTCTGCCGCACCTGCAGGGATGTTCTGGTCGCTCGGAGTTTGTCCCGCACACTGCCGAACGCTCTTGAAGCCTCTGCTGTGCCTGCGGGGATGTTTCGGTTGCACCCAGAAGTTCATCCCATGCAGTGTCCAACATGCCCAAAGCCTTTGTCCATGCCTACGGGGATGTTCTGGTCGTTCCTAAAAGTTTGTCCCGAGTGCTGCTGAATGTGTCAAACGCCTCTTCTGAGCCTGCAGGGATTTTATGATCGCTCCCTAGAAGTTTATCCTGTGCACTGTCAAACATGCCAAAGCAGCTGCTGTGCCTGCAGGGAATGTTCCAGTTGCTCCCAAAAGTTCGTCCTGCGCACTGCCAAATGCACAGGAAGCATATGCGTGCCCGTAGGGATGTTCTGGTCGCTCCCAGAAGTTTGTTCTGCACCCTGCCGAATGTGCCCAAACCCTTGCCACGCCCAAGGAATATTCCAGTTGCTCCCAGAAGTTCATCCTGCACCCTACCAAATGCGCCCAACGCCCCTGCTATGCCTTCGGGAATATTCCGATCGCTCCTAGAAGTTCGTCCCGAGCACTTCCGAACTCATTCGATGCCTCTGCTGAGCCCACAAGGATTTTCTGGTTGCTCCCCAAAGTTCATCCCGTGCACTTCCATACAAGCCCAACACCTATGCGCCCACCCACGTGGATGTTCAGTTGCTCCTGGAAGTTCGTCCTATGCACGGCCCAATGCGCCCGAAGCCTCAGATGTGCCTACACGGATGTTTCTGTCGCTCCCGGAAGTTCAACCCACACATGGCCAAGCAAAGAAGCCTCTGATGCACCTGCAGGAATGTTCCGGTCTTTCCAGGAAGAATGTCCTGTGCACTGCCAACTTCACCTAATGCCGATGCCATGCCTGCCAGGGATGTTCCGGTCACTCCTGGAAGTTTGTCCCGCACACTGCCGAGCGCCCAATGCTGCTGCCGTGCCCGTGGATGTTCCGGTCACCCCCGGATATTCGTCCGCGCACTGCCAAATGCGTCTGACACCTGCCGCATCCATGGGGATGTACCAGTTGCTCCCAGAAGTTTGTCCCAAGCACTGCCAAATGCATCCGATGCCGCTGCAGTGCCCGCAGGAATGTTCCCGTCGCCCCCCGAAGTTTGTCCCATGCACTGCCAAACACGACCGAAGCCTCTGCTGCGCCCGCGGGGATGTACTAGTGGCTCCGGAAGTTCATCCCGTGCATGGCCAAGCGACCAAAGCCTCTGACATGCCTGTGGGGATGTTCCGGTCTTTCCAGGAAGAATGTCCTGTGCACTGCCAAGTGTGCCCGATGACGCTGCCGCACCTGCAGGGATGTTCCAGTCTCTCCCGGAAGTTCATCCTGCACACAGCCAACATGTCCAACACTAGTGCCACACCCGGGGATGTTTCGGTGACTCCCAGAAGTTCATCCCGCACACTGCCAAATGCGTCCGTCGCCGCTGCCATGCCCACGGGGATGTTCCGGTCGATCTCAGAAGTTTGTCCCGCACACTGCCGAATGGGCCCAACGCCGCTGCCACGCCCGTAGATATGTTCCAGTCGCTCGCCATAGTTTGTCCCGCGCACTGCTGATTATGTCCAACGCATCTGCGAGCCTGCGGGGGTTTTCTGGTCACTACCGAAAGTTTGTTCCGTGCACTGCCGAATGCGCCGGACACCTTTGCCGCACCCGCAGAGATGTTCCAGTCGCTCCCAGAAGTTCCTTCTGCGCACTGCCGAATGTGCCTGATGCCTCAGCCGTACTTGCAAGGATGTTCCGGTGCCTCCCAGAAGTTCTGCATACCATGCACTGCGCTAATGCAACTAAAGCTTTTGCCATGCCTGCAGGATGTTCTGGTCGCTCCCATTAGTTTCGTTCCATGCACTGCTGAACATGTCCGACGACGCTGCCATGCCCGGGGGAATGTTGAGGTTGCTCTCGGAAGTTTGTCCCATGTGCTGTCGAATGTGCCCGATGCCTCTGCCGCACCCGCTGCAATGTTCTGGTCGCTCCCAGAAGTTTGTTCCGTGAGCTTCCAAATGCGCCCGATGCCTCTGCTGTGCCTGCTGGGATGTTCTAGTTGCTCCAGGAAGTTTGCCCCGTGCCCGGCAGATTGCAGCTGACATCTCAGGCACACCCTTGGGGATGTTCCGGTCACTCCCAGAAGTTTGTCCCATGCATTGCTGAATAAGCCCAACGCCTCTGCCGCGCGACTGTGATTCTCAGTCGCTCCCGGAAGTTCATCCCATGCACTGTTCAATGTGCCCTGAAGCCTCTGCTGCTGCACCCATGGGGATGTTCGGGTGTCTCCCAGAAAATCATCCCGTGTAGTGCTAAATGGGCCCGACACCTCTGCCATGCCTGCGGGGATGTTTCGGTTGCTCCCAGTAGTTCATCCCGAGCACTGCATGCGCACCTGACACCGCTCCTGCACCCGTTGGGATATTCCAGTCACTCCCAGATGTTTTGTCCTGCACACTGGTGAATGAGGTCGATGCCTCTGCTGTGCTGGCAGAGTTGTTCCGGTCACTCTCAGAAGTTTGTCCCATCCACTGACCAATGCGGGCAATGCCTCTGCCACACCAGCTGGAATGTTCTGGTCACTCCTGGAAGTTCATCCCACACACTGCTGAACGCGTCCCATGCCTCAGCCGCACCTGCGGTCATGTTCTGGTCACTCCCGGAAGTTTGTCTCACGCACTGCCCAACCTGCCCGACGCCTTTGCCATGCCCACAGGGGATGTTCTGGTTGTTCCCGGAAGTTCGTCCCTTGCACTGCCGAAAGCACCCAATGCCTCAGCCATGCCTGTAGGCATGTTCTGGTCACTCTCGGAAGTTCGTCCCCATGCACTGCCAACCCCCCCGAAGCCTCTGTTGTGCCACGGGGATGTTCCGGTCACTTCCGGAAGTTCGTCCTGCACACTGCCGAATGTGTCCAATGCCGCTGCTGCACCTGTAGCGATGTTCCAGTGGCTCCTGGAAGTTCGTCCCGCGCACTGCCGAACTGTTGAGAACATAAGTATGCATGTAACGCAACAGGCAGAATATGAGGCAGCAAAGGAGTGCATGGGCCAGAAAATGTGCACAACAAGCATGGCAACAGAAAATGTGCAGCCCAGCAGTGAAGCCTGGCCAGTATTTGACTTAATCCTAATCAATGAAGGACATTCCTGACAATAGGAGTTCCAGCAGAAAAAGGATATTCCCATCAAGAAGAACTCCCAGCAGCAGCAGAACGTCCATGTCAAGAAGAGTTCCAGCAGTAGGAGGACATCTACGCCAAGCAGAGTTCCAGCAGCAGTAGGACATTCATGCCAAGAAGAGTTCTATCAGTAACAGGACACTCATGATGAGTTCAAGTAGCAATAGGATAGTCGCGACAAGAAGAATTCTAAGAGCAGAAGGATATGCATTCAGAGTCCTAGTCCTAGAAGGATTAGGCAAAGAGGAAGTGCCAGCCGCTGTAAAATACAAGATAAGGTAGGAATTCTAGTCTAGGAAGAAATTCAAGAAAGACCAAGAATCCTAGTAGAATTAGGAAACAATGGGATAAGGTCTATCTTGATAATGTTTTAGTTGACTTAGAAAAGCTTGTTGACTTAGGAAAACATATCCTAAGTGGATAAGGAACCTAAGTACTAGTTGAATTAGGATATGGCTGTCATAGGACTATAAATACAGCCCATTATTTGTGAGAAGGACATATGCTACGAATTTTGTATATTTCTCATTCATTAATCAAGAATCAAAGGTAAGCATTCTTGCTCACATTCTTGTTTATATTTCGGTTATCTTTTAAGAGTTGTCTTGAGATAACTTGGGCTTAAGTCAAGGTTAAGAGTTGTCTTCCTTGCTTAAGAGCTAAGGTTGAAGTTAAGAGTTGTCTTCTTCAACCAAGGCAAGTTGTGATAGGTTTAAGAGTTGTCTTGCCTATCCAACATATCTTTTATATATTAGTTAACCCGAAGGACAGCTTAGGGGATATAAAATAAGAACTCAAGAATCAAATGGGACAGCAAGTTAGGAAGGATTCCAGTAGGCATGCTGACCCCTAAGGTGTAGAAAAGTTGGGAAAAAAAATTGGGACCCCAACACGAACATGTCTGACGCCTCTACCATGCCCACGGGGATGTTTCTATTCCCTCCTGGAAGTTCATCCAGCGCACTGCCAAACGTGCCCGACTCTGCTGCTGCGCCCACGGGGATGTTCCGGTCGCTCCTAGAAGTTCATCTCACGCACTGCCAAATGCGCTCAAAGCATCTGCCATGCCCACAGAGATGTTCTGATTGCTCCCAGAAGTTTGTTCTGTTCACTACAAAACACAGCCGAAGCTGCTGTTGCGCCCACGGGGATGTTCCGGTAACTCCCGGAAGTTCGCCCAGTGCACTGCCAAATGTGCCCGATGCCTCTACCGTGCCTGTGGGGCTGTTTTCAGTTGCTCCTGCAAGCTCCTCCCGTGTACTGCTTAACGCGCCCAAAGCCTCTGCTGCACCCGTGGAGATTTTCCAGTAGCTCCTGGAAGTTTGTCCAATGCACTGCCAAATGTGCCCAATGCCTCTACCATGTCTGCGGGGATGTTTCGGTTGCTCTCGGATGTTTCGTGCGGTGCAATACCCAACATGCTCGAAGCCTCTGTCACGCCTGTAGGGATGTTTCTGGTGGCTACCGGAAATTCATCCCATGCGCTGCCCAACACACCTGAAGCCTCTGCCGTGCCTGCAGGGATGCTTTGATCGCTTCCGGAAGTTCGTCCCATGCACTGCCCAACACACCACAAGCCTCTGCCGTGCCCGCGGGGATGCTTTGGTCGCTCCTGGAAGTTTGTCCTGCACACTGCCAAACGTGTCCAATGCCGCTACTGTGCCCGGGGGGATGTTGAGGTCGGTCTCCTAAGTTCGTCTCGCATGCTGCCCAACTTGCCCGAAGCCTCTGCTGAGCCGCAGCGATGTTCGGTCACTCTTGGATGTTCGTGTCGTGCACTGCCCAGCGCGCTTGAAGCCTCTGCCACACCAACGGGGATGTTCCAGTTGCTCCTGAAGTTCATCCCGTGCACTTCTGAACACGCCCGAAGCCTCTGTCATGCCTGCAGGGATGATCTGATCAATCCCGGAAGTTCATCTTGAGCACTGCAGAACATGCCCAATACTGCTGCCACACCTAAGGGAATATTCTGGTCGCTCCCAGAAGTTCATCCTGTGCATTGCCCAACTTGCCCGATGCCTCTGCCAAGCCCACAAGGATGTTCTAGTCACTCTCAGAAATTCAAACCATGCACTACCCAACGTGCCCGAAGCCTCTGCTGCACCCGCTGGGAGATTCCAGTCACTCCTGAAAGTTCATCCCATGCTTTGCCAAACGTGTCCCACACTGCTGCCACGCCCGCGACGATGTAGCGGTTGAACCCAGAAGTTTGTCTTGTGCACTAACAAACATGCCTGACCCCTCTGCCATGCCCAAAGGGATGTTCCATTCGCTCCCGGAAGTTCATCCCGTGCACTGCTGAATGCGCCCAAAGCTCTGCCGGGCTGCTGAGATTTTTCAGTCACTTCAGGAAGTTGGTCCTGCCCACTGCCCAACTGCTGAGGACCTTAGGAGGCAAAGGGAGCATGAGCAAATGCGCGCGAGGTGCCAAGCAACAAGAGAGGCAGCAACAGGCCAAAAAGTGTGCGCAACAAGCTTGCACGCAGCATGCAGTGAAGCACGGCCAGGTTCTGACTCTGTCCTAATTGACTGCAGAAATCCAAGCCAAGAAGAACACCAGCATTGGCAGGACACAATCCGAGCAGGAGAAGGACATGGGCGGCATGAAGAACTTCAGTAGCAGCAGGATGTCATGGCAGGTTTGACTTCAACAAGATAATCACGTCAAAGAGAGAGTCTTGGAATGGAAAGGACACGCCATATGGAAGTCCTAATCCTAGAAGGAAACACCAAGATGAAGGTCAGCAGCTGTAGGAGAGGAGATAAGATAAGGACAGAAAGATTTAGTCAAAGTAGGAATTCTAGTCTAAGTAGGAAATCAAGACAGACCAAGAATCCTAGTAGGATTAGGAAACATTGGGATAAGGTCTATCTTGATAATGTTTTAGTTGTGTTAGAAAACCTTGTTGACTTAGGAAAACATATCCTAAGTGGATAAGGAACCTAAGTACTAGTTGAATCAGGATAAGGCTGTCTAAATACTATAAATACAGCCCATTATTTGTGAGCAGAAGATATGCTCCGAATTTTGTATATTTCTCATTCATTAATCAAGAATCAAGGTTAGCATTCTTGCTTCCATTCTTGTTTATATTTCGGTTATCTTTTAAGAGTTGTCTTGAGATAACTTGGGCTTAAGACAAGGTGAAGAGTTGTCTTCCTTGCTTAAGAGCTTAGGTTGAAGTTAAGAGTTGTCTTCTTCAACCAAGGCAAGTTGTGATAGGTTTAAGAGTTGTCTTGCCTATCCAACATATCTTTTATTCATTAGTTAACCCAAAGGACAGCTTAGGGTATGTAAATCTAAGAAAAGAACTCAAGAATCAAATGGGACAGCAAGTTAGGAGAGGTTTTAGTAGCTGTGCTGACCCGTAAGGTGTAGAAAAGTTGGGGAAAAAAATCAGGACCCCAACACCAATGTGTCCAACGCCGCTGCCACACCTGCAAGGATGTTCTGGTTGCTTTTGCAAGTTCGTACCATGCACTGCTGAACGTGCCTAATGCCTCTGCCGCACCTTTATGGGATGTTCTGGTCGCTCCCAAAAGTTCATCTCGAGCACTGCTGAATGCATCTGACGCCTCTACCGTGCCCGTGAGGATGTTCTGGTCACTCTTGGAAGTTTGTTCTGCTCGCTACCCTCTGTTGTGCCCATGGGGATGTTCCGGTTGATCTCAGAAGTTCGTCCCAGTGCACTGCTGAGCTGACCGATGCCTCTGCCGCACCCGTAAGGATGTTCCGGTGACTCCCGGAAGTTCGTCTCATGCATTGCCCAACACACCCGAAGCCTCTGCCGTGCCCGCGGGGATGCTCCGGTCGCTCCCAAAAGTTCATCCTTTGCACTGCCAAACATGTCCAATGCCATTACCATGACCGCGGGGATGTTCAAGTTGGTCTCCTAAGTTTGTCCCACATGCTGCCTAACATGCCTAAAGCCTCTGCTGCGCCTGCAGGGATGTTCTGGTCACTCCTAGAAGTTCATCTTGTACACTGTCGAATGCACCTGACACCTCTGTTGCACCTGCGTGGATATTCCAGTCATTCCCGGAAGTTCTTCCTGCACACTGTTGCACTGTTGGGGTCCCGATTTCTTGTCCTAACTTTTCTACATCTTAAGGGTTAGCATGACTTCTAAAACTTCTAGGATGGATTTTATGATAGACATAGTCACCTACCTTAAATTCTTCTTCCTTCCTCCCTTTGTCTGCTTGTCTTTTCATTCGGTCCCTTGCTTGCTCAAGCTCATGCTTGAGTTTCTTCAAGACATCATCTCTTGACTGAAGTGCGACATCCACTTCATGTATGCTGCTGTTCCCCATGGTAGAGCTTGACATTCTGGGGGGTAACCTTCCATATACGGCATGGTATGGTATCATCTTGATTGCCGCATGATAGGTAGTATTATACCACAGTTCTGCCCATGGTATGTCCTTCTCCCAATCATTTTGTTGATCATGGCAAAAAACACCTTAAGTACTGCTCTAGGGTTTGATTGGTTACCTCACTTTGGCCATCTGTTTGTGGATGAAAGGTGGATGAGGCGACCAAGTTGCTGCTGAGCTGTGTGAAAAGCTCCTTCCAGAACTTGCTCATGAAAACAGTATCTCTATTGGACAGCAATGTCTGTGGTATGCCATGAAGTCTTACCACGTTTTTGATGAACTCTGCTGCACCCACAGGGATATGCCAGTCGCTCCCAGAAGTTCATCCCGTGCACTGCAGAACACACTGAATGACTGCTGCGCCTGCAGGGGAAGTTTCGGTCGCACCTGGAAGTTCATACTGCAGATTGCCGAACGAGCCCGATACCTTTGCCGCACCTGTAGGGATGGTCCGGTTGGTCCTGGAAGTTCGTCCCATGCACTGCCCAATGTGCCCAAAGCCTCTGCCACGTTTGCAGGGATGTTATGGTCATTCTCGGAAGTTCATCCTGCAGACTACTGAATGTGTCCAACGCCTGCTGCAGAACCTGCAGGGTGTTATGGTCGCTCCCAAAAATTCATCCCGTGCAATGCCGAATCCAACTGATGCCTCTGCTGTGCCCATGGGAATGTCCTGGTTGCTCCCAATAGTTCATCCTGTGTGCTGCCAAACGCGCCGATGCCTCTGCCGCACCTCCAGGGATGATCTGGTCGTGCCCAGAAGTTCATCCCGAGCACTGCCAAATGTGTCCGATACCTCTATCGAGCCCACGTGGACTTTAAGGTCACTCCTGGGAGTTCATCCCTTGCACTGCAGAATGCGTCCCATGCCGCTGCCACACCCACGGAGATGTTTTAGTTGCTCCCTGGAAGTTCATCCCGTGCACTGTCGAATGCGCCCGACGCCTCTGCTGCGCCAACGGGGACATTCTGGTCGCTCCCAGAAGTTCGTCCCGTGCACTGCCAAACTGTTGGGGTCCCAATCTTTTTCCCCAACTTTTCTACACCTTAGGGGTGAGCACGCCTACTGGAATCCTTCCTAACTTGCTGTCCTGTTTGATTCTTGAGTTCTTTTCTTATATTTACGTCCCCTAAGCTGTCCTTCAGGGTTAACTAATATATATAAGGATATGTTGGATAGGCAAGACAACTCTTAAACCTATTACAACTTGCCTTGGTTGAAGAAGACAACTCTTAACTTCAACCTTAGCTCTTAAGCAAGGAAGACAACTCTTAACCTTGTCTTAAGCCCAAGTTATCTCAAGACAACTCTTAAAAGATAACCGAAATATAAACAAGAAAGTAAGCAAGAATGCTAACCTTGATTCTTGATTATTGAATGAGAAAATATACAAAATTCGTAGCATATCCTCTCCTCACAAATAATGGGCTGTATTTATAGTACTAAGACAACCTTATCCTAGTTCAACTAGTACTTAAGTTCCTTATCCACTTAGGATATGTTTTCCTAAGTCAACAAGCTTTTCTACGTCAACTAAAACATTATCAAGATAGACCTTATCCCATTGTTTTCGTAATCCTACTAGGATTCTTGGTCTTTCTTGAATTCATACTTAGACTCGAATTCCTACCTTATCTCGTATTTTACAGTGGCTGGACTTTCTCTTGGCTTATCCTTCTAGGACTAGGACTCTCAATGCAAATCCTTCTGCCCTTAGAATTCTTCTTGTCGTGACTATCCTATTGCTACCGGAATTCATCATGTGTGTCCTGCTGCTGATAGAACTCTTCTTGGCATACATCTCCTGCTGTTGTTGGAATTCTCCTTGGCATGGATGTCCTACTGCTGAACTCTGCTTGGCATAGATGTCCTGCTGCTGCTGGAATTCTCCTTGGCATGGATGTCCTGCTTCTGCTGGAACTCTGCTTGGCGTAGATGTCCTTCATTAATTAGGATGAAGTCAAATACTGGCCAGGCCTCATTGCTGGGCTGCACACTTGCTGTTGCCATGCTTGTTGTGCATATTTTCTGGACCATGCTCTCCCTTTGCTGCCTCATTTTCTGCCCGTTGCATTTCCTGCATACTTAGGTTCTCAACAGTACGGTAGTGAACAGGACAAACTTCCAAAGTGACTGGAACATTCCTGCAGGCACGCCAGCAGCAACATTTGCATTCGGCAGTGCATGGTACAAACTTCCAGGAGCTACTGGAACATCCCCACAGGCATGGCAGCTGGTCGGGCACACTTAGCATTGCACAGGATCGAACTTTTGGGAGCGACCAAAACATCCTCGCAAGCTCGGCAGAGGCTTCGAGAATGTTGGGCAGTGCACGGGATGAACTTCTGGGAGCAACCGGAGCATGCCCACAGGTGCGGCAGAGGTGTCGGGTGCATTTGGAAGTGTGCAGGATGAACTTCTGGTAGCGACTAGAACATTCCCTGCGGGCACAGCAGCGGCATCAGAAACGTTCTGCAGTATGCGAGACGAACTTTCAGCAGTGGCTGGAACATCCCCGCGGGTATGGCAGAAGCATCAGGCTGCGTTCGGCAGTACACGGGACGAACTTTCAGGACTGATCCGAACATCCCTGCAGATGCGGCAGTGGTGTCAGACACGTTTGGCAGTGCATGGTACCAACTTTCACAAGCAACCAGATCATCCCCACTTGCACGGCAGAGGCTTCGGCCACGTTGGGCAGTGCACGAGACGAACTGCCGGGAGTGACCAGAACATTCCAGCGGGCCAAGCAGAGGCATCGGGCATGTTCGGTAGTACCAGGGTGAACTTCCAGGAGTGACCAGAACATCCCTGCAGGTGTGGCAGAGGCATTGGGTGCATTCGGCAATGCGTGGGACGAACCTCTAGGAACAACTGGAAAATCCTTATTGGCACAGTAGAGGCTTTGGGTGCATTGGGCAGTGCACGGGATGAAGTTCCAAAGCGACCGAAAGTCCACGCGGGCACATCAGCGGCATGGGGGGTGTTGGGCAGTGCACGGGCTGAACTTCCTGGAGCACCAGAACGTCCACACTGGCACAACAGTGGCATTGGGGGTGTTGGGCAGTGCGTGGGACAAACTTTCGGGAGCAACTGGAACATCACCTCAGGCGCAGCAGAGGTATCGGGTGTGTTCGGCAGTGCCCGGGATGAACTTTTGGGAGTGACTGGAACATCCATGCATGCATGATAGAGCCATCAGGTGCCTTCAGCAGTGCACGGGACAAATTTTCGGGAGTGACCGGAACATACACGCAGGCATTGTAGAGGCTTCAGACGCATTTGGAGTTTGCTTGGGATGAACTTCTGGAAGCGACCGAACATCCCCGTGGGCATGTTCGGCAGTGCAGGGATGAACTTCCGAAAATGACCAGAAAATCCCCATGGGCTTGGCAGAGGCATCGATGCATTTGGCAGTGCTCTAGACGAACTTGCAGGAGCGACCGAAACATCCCCGCGGGGACAGCAGAGGTATCGGACACGTTCTACAGTGGTCAGGACGAACTTCCAGGAGCGACCGGAACATTCCTGTGGGCGTGACAGAGGCTACAGACTCATTTTACAGTGCACGGGATGAACTTCTGAGAGCGACCAGAACATCCCTACGGGCATGGCAGCGGCATCGGACACATTCGGCAGTGCGTGGGGTGAACTTGCGAGAGCAACCAGAACATCCCTGCAGGCGCAGCAGAGGCGTTAGATGCATTTGGCAGTGCGCGACACGAACTTCCAGGAGCAACTGCAACATCCCTGTGGGTTTGGCAAATGGTTGGGCGTGTTCGACATTGCACGGGATGAACTACCTGGAGGGACCAAAACATCCTCGTTGGCGTGGCAGAGGTGTCAGTTGCATTGGGGTGTGCGGGGGATGATCTTCTAGGAGTGACTGGAACATCACCACAGGCACAGCAGAGTCATTGGGCGCTTTTAGCAGTGTGCGGGATGAACTTCTTGGAGCGATACGAAAATCCCTGTGGGGGACCGCAGAGTCATCGAGCGCGTTCAGCAGTGAGTGGGGACAAACTTTCAAGAGCTTCCGGAACATCACCTTGAGAGAGGCTGGGGCTTCCAGCATGTCAGGCTGTGCATGGGATGAACTTCCAGGAGCAACCGGAACATCCCTGCCAGCACAGAAGAGGCATCAAGCATGATCTTCAATGTGCAGGATGAACTTCTGGGAGCGACCGAAAAATCCCGGCAAGCTCGGCAACGTTGTTGGGCGGGTTCATGTTGAGGACCTTAGGAGGCAAAGGGAGCGTGAGCGAAGTGCATTGGTAGTGGATGCCTCCCACGTGCAGTCCCTTCCCTTCCATTAGAAGTGCATGGCCATGGATTCGTAGTCGAACATTATCTTACCTATGGTTTTAGGCGATGCATTGCCTATAACCACATCAAGGCCCACGGGCGCCGAACAATTGTCAGGTGCATTTGGCAATGCGCGGGACAAATTTCAGGGATAGACCAAAACTTCACCACGGGTGTGGTAGCGGCGTCAGGCATTCGGAAGTGCACAGGATGTACTTGCAGGAGCTATCAGAACATCCAAGTGGGCACAGCAGTGGCATTGGGCGCATTGGAAGTGTATGGGACGATCTTCCAGGAGATACTAGAAAATTCATGTGGGCGTGGCGGTAGCGTCAGACAAGTTTGGCAATGCATAGGATGAACTTCTAGGAGCATCTGGAACATCCCCACAGATGCAGCCGCAGCATCAGACATGTTGGGTAGTGCACAGGACGAACTTTCGGGTACAACTGGAATATCCCAGGGGGGAGGAGAGGTATTGGGTGTGTTTGACAGTGTACAGGACAAACTTCTGGGAGCAACCAGAAGTTCCCTGTAGTTGCAGCAGCAGCATTGGACTTGTTCGGCAGTGCACAGGATGAACTTCTAGGAGCGACCGTTAGGTAGTGTGTGGAACAAACCTCCGAGATTGACTGGAACATCCTTGCGGGTATGTCTGATGCTTTGGGTCCATTAGGTAGTGCGTGGAACAAACCTCCGGGATTGACTGGAACATCCTTGCTGGTGCGGCAGCAGTGTTGGGTGCATTGGTCAGTGCACGGGACGAAATTCTGTCAGTGATCGAAACATCACTGGAACATCCCTGCAGGCATGGCAGCGATGTCGGGTGCGTTGGGCAGTGCACGTGATGAACTTCCCTGCAGGTGCTGCAGAGGCTTCCGGCGCATTGTTCAGTGCCCGGGACGAACTTCTGGGAGTGACCAGAACATCCCTGCAGGCACGGCAGAGGCATTGGATGCATTTGACAGTGTGCAGGACAAACATCTGAGGGCGACTGGAACATCCCAGCTGGCGCGACATAGGCGTTGGGTGCATTCAGCAGTGCACGGGACGAACTTCTGGGAGCAACCGGAACATTCCATGGGTGCAGTAGTAGCATCGTATATGTTCAGCAGTACGCAAAACGAACTTCCAGGAGCGACTAGAACATCCACACGGACGCGGCAGTGGTGTCTGACATGTTGGGCAGTGCATGGGACGAACTTTCGGGAGTGAGCGGAGCATACCCGTGGGCATGGCAGCAACATTTGGCACATTTGGGAATGCACGAGATGAATTTCTGAGAATGATCAGATAATCCCCATGGGCTAGGAAGAGGTGTTGGGCGTGTTTGGCAGTGCTCTAGACAAAATTCCTGGAGTGACTGGAAAATCCCCGCATCTATGCAGAAGCCTCGGGTTCATTCAGCAGTGCTCAGGACGAACTTTCAGGAGCGACCGAAACATCCCAGCGGGCGTGGCAGTAGGTCAGGCTTGTTCGGCAGTGCGTGGGACAAACTTCCGGGAGTGACCAGAGCATCCCTACAGATGCGATAGAGGCATCGGTCATGTTTGGCAGTGCATGGGACAAACTTCCCGGGGTGGCCTGAACATGCCCTCCGGCGAGTCTGAGACTTCAGGCGCATCAACCAATTTGCAGTACGAACTTTTGGAAGCGACTGGAACATCTTAACAGGTGCAGTGGAGGCTTTGGGCATGTGGGACAGTGCATGGAAAGAACTTCTAGTAGTGATCGAACAGCCCTAAGGGCATGGCAGAGGTGTCGGGCTTGTTCGTGTTGGGGTCCCAATTTTTTTCCCCAACTATTCTACACCTTAGGGGTCAGCACACCTACTAAAAAACGTTCCTCACTTGCTGCCCCATTTGATTCTTGAGTTCTTTTCTTGGATTTCCATCCCCTAAGCTGTCCTTCAGGATTAACTAATGTATAAAGGATATGTTGGATTGGCAAGACAACTCTTAAACCTATTACAACTTGCCTTGGTTGAAGAAGACAACTCTTAACCTTGACTTAAGCCCAAGTTATCTCAAGAAACTCTAAAAGATAATCAAAATATAAACAAGAATGGAAGCAAGAATGCTAACCTTGATTCTTGATTAATGAATGAAAAGAATACAAAATTTGGAGCATATCTCCTGCTCACAAATAATGGGCTGTATTTATAGTATTTAGACAGCTTATCCTAATTCAACTAATACTTAGGTTCCTTATCCCCTTAGGATATGTTTTCCTAAGTCAACAAGCTTTCCTAAGTTCACTAAAATATTATCAAGATAGACCTTATCCCACTGTTTTCTAATCCTACTAGGATTCTTGGTCTTGTTCTACTAGAATTCCTACTTTGACTAAGTATTTCTGTCCTTATCTTATCTCCTCTCCTACAGCTCCTAACCTTCATCTTGCCGTTTCCTTCTAGAATTAGGACTTCCATTATGGCGTGTCCTTCCATTCCAAGACTCCTCCTTGATGTGAACATCTTGCTAAAGTCAAACTTGCCATGACGTCCTGCTGCTGCTGGAGTTCTTCATGCTGTCCATGTCCTTCTCCTGTTCGGATTGCTTCATGTGTGTCTGCCAATGCTGTGCTCTTCTTGGCTTGGATTTCTGCAGTTAGTTAGGACTGGGTCAAAAGCTGGCTGTGCTTCACCGCATGCTGCATGCAGGCTTGTTGCGCGCGCATTCGCTCACGCTCCCTTTGCCTCCTAAGGTCCTCAACAATCCCCCTTTCTTGGAGACTCGCCTTGTCCTCAAGGTGAAAATTAGGGAAACGTTGCTGGATATCATCATAGTCTTCCTATGTTGCTTCATCCTTGGGCGAATGACTCCACCATATGAGTACTCTCCATACTGGCCTTCTATTGAGCCCATAGCTTACTATGCGAAATCCTAGTGCTTCCTTTGGGTGCTGCCCAGGTGATCTTCCCTGAAAACGTCGGGTAGTCTCTCATTCACTTGTCTCACATCTCCTATCTTTTTTCTCAATAATGAAATGTGAAACACTGGATGTAATTTGGAGTTTAATGTAGTCTTAGGCGATAAGCTACTACTCCAATTCGCTCAACTACCTCATATGGTCTAAAATACTTCCTAGCCAGCTTTGCTGTAGTTGGCTTTCCAGCCTTTATTTTCCTCCTAGGGTGGATCTTAAGATAGACATAGTCACCTACCTCAAATTCCACTTCCTTCCTCCCTTTATCTGCTTGTCTCTTCATTCGGTCCCTTGCTTTCTCAAGCTCATGCTTGAGTTTCTTCAAGACCTCATCTCTTGATTGAAGTGTGACATCCACTTCATGTATGCTGCTGTTCCCCATGGTATAACTTGACATTCCCGGGGGTATTCTTCCATATACTGCTTGATATGGTGACATCTTGATTGCCGCATGATAGGTAGTATTATACCACAGTTCTGCCCATGGTATGTACTCCTCCCAATCGTTTTGATGATCATGGCAAAAACATCTTAAGTACTGCTCTAGAGTTCGATTGGTTACCTCACTTTGTCCATCTGTTTGTGGATGAAAGGCGGATGAGGCGACCAAGTTGCTGCCGAGCTGTGTGAAAAGCTCCTTCCAGAATTTGCTCATAAAAACAGTGTCTCTATCAGACAGCATTGTCCATGGTATGCCATGAAGTCTTACCACGTTTTTGATGAACTCTTGGGCTACTTCTTTTGCTGTGTACGGGTTGCTTGAGCGCACAAAGTGTGCACTCTTGCTGAATCTGTCTACTACGGTTAATATCACTGTGTAACCCTTGCTGTTGGGCATTCCCTGTGATGAAGTCCATTGTCAAGTCTTCTCAAACCTGTCCTGGTACTGGCAAAGGCTGTAATAACCCCTTGGTCTAGCCACCTTCTGGTTTGGTGCACTGACAAACATCACATTCTCAGACTAGCTTTTTGATCTCAGCCTTAAGTCCTTCCCACCAAAAGAATAACTTGATCCGCATGTAAGTACAGAACCATCCTGAAATGTCCTCCTTCCTGTGAGTTGTGGAAGTGATTCAAGATCTTCCTCTTAATCCTAGTATGTTTGGTACATACACCTGCTGGTTGTGCCAAATATATCCGTTTTTTAGGGTGAATTTACTAGCCTTAGGGTCAAAATTCTTGATCTTCTCTGTGAGCTCTTGGCTTTGAGGGTCAATTTATATTGCCTCCTTGATTTTGTCCATACATTCCACTCTGCTCTGCTGATGGCAGTGAGGCATGCGTCATTAGGCTCACATGCTGTCCACAATGCTTTACCTCCATTGCTTTCTGGAAAATGCATCTGCCACCTTGTTTTCCTTGCCGTTTGTAATTATTTCATACTCTACCCAAATTGACAAGGAACTTTTGCTGCTCTGGGGTGGTAATTTTCTGCTCCATGAGGCTTCTCAAGGGTTGTTGATCTGTAATGATCAGGAATTTCCTCCCAAGAAGGTAAGGTCGCCATACCCTTGACTGCATGGATGATGGCCAACATCTCCTTGGCATATACTGACCATTCCTTCTTCATAGGGCCCTAAGACTCTGCTCATGTATGCAATAGGTCTTTCGGCTTGACTGAGGACAGCACCTATTCCATCTTGACATGCGTCAGTGTGAAGCTCAAAGGTTTGGTTGAAGTCGGGCAGTGCTAACACTGGGGTCTCACACATGGCTTGCTTCAACAATTTGAATGCGTCTTCACTCTTCTCTGTCCATAGGAATCTGTCATTCTTCAGCAAATCTGTTAGTGGTTTTGCTACGGCACCATATTTGCGAACAAATCGGTGGTAATAGCCTGTCAAGCCTAGAAATACTCTAAGTTCTGTGACATTCTTAGGAGTTGGCCATGTTTGCATGGCTCTTATTTTTCATTGGTTTACCTTCACTCCATCTTCGGATATGATGTGACCGAGGTATTCAAGCTCCTCTTGTATGAATGTGCACTTGGAGTTCGACCCTAAGGCTAGTAAATTCACCCTAAGGCTACTCATTCATGCTGCGTGCAGGCTTGTTGCATTCATTGCTTCCCTCGAAATCAATTAGGACTGAGTCAGAACCTGGCCGTGCTTCACTGCTTGCTGTGTGCAGGCTTGTTGCACGCACATTCTGGCTTGTTTCTGCCTCTCTTGCTGCTTGGCGCCTCACGCGCATTTGCTCACGCTCCCTTTGCCTCCTAAGATCCTCAACATGAATCTGTCCAACACGTCTGCTTCACCCGTGGGGATGTTTTGGTCACACACAGAAGTTTGCCCTGTACACTGCCGAACGCATCTGACGCCTCTGCTGTGCCCGCAGGGATGTTCCGGTCGCTCCCAGAAGTTCGTTCCATGCACTGCCAAATGTGCCTGATGCCTATGCTGCGCCCGTGGGGATGTTCCAGTTGCTCCTAGAAGTTTGTCCTGCACACTGCCCAATGCACCCGAAGCCTAAGACTTGCCCGTGGGGTTTCTCTGGTTTCTCCCAGAAGTTCATCCCGCACACTGCTGAACGTGTCCGATGCTGCTGCCGTACCCGCAGGGATCTTCTCTTTGCTCCTGTAAGTTCGTCCCACACACTGCCAAATGCATCCGATGCCTCTCCTGCACCTGCAGGGATGTTCTGGTTGCTCCTGAAAATTCATCCAGCGCACTGCCGAACGCGCCCGATGCCTCTGCTGTGCCCGGAAGGATGTTCCGGTCACTCCCGAAAGTTCATCTCGCACACTGGCAACCAAGTCCGATGCCTCTGCCTCACCCTGCGGTGATGTTCTGATTGCTCCTGGAAGTTTGTCCCGTGCACTGCTCAATGTGCCCCACGCTGTTGTTGTGTCTGCGGGGATGTTCTGGTTGCCTCCAGAAGTTCGTCCCATGCCCTGCGAATGCGCCTGATGCCTCTACCGCGCCCGTGGGGATGTTCCGTTCGCTCCACGAAGTTCATCTTGTGCACTGCCGAACGCGCACGACGCCTCTGCCGCGGCTGTGTGGATGTTCTGGTCACTCATGGGAGTTCGTCCCGTGCACTGCTCAATGCCCCCTGAAGCCTCTGCCGCGCCCTCAGGGATGTTCCCGTCCCTCCAGCAAGTTCGTCCTGCGTACTGCCAAGCTTGTCCAACATAGCTGCTGTGCCTGCAGGAATGTTTCTGGTCGCTCCCGAAAGATTGTCCCGTGCACTGCCGAGTGCACCCAACAACTCTGTCATGGCTGCTGGGATGTTCCAGTCGCTCTTGGAAGTTTGTCCTGAAGAACTGCTGAACATGTCCGATGCCTCTGCCGAGTGCGCTGGGATTTTCTGGTCACTCCCGGAAGTTCATCCCGCGCATGACTGAACATGCCCAATGCCTCTGCCGCACCCCCAAGGGATGTTCAAGTCACTTCCACAAGTTCATCCTGTGCATTGTAGAATGCACTCGACAAAGTTCCACGCCCATGGGTTGTTCCAGTGGCTTCCCAAAGTTCATCCTGTGCACTTCTGAACACGCCCAACGTAGTTGCCGCACCCACGGGTGGTTTCGGTGGCTTCCCAAAGTTCATCCTGCACACTGACAAGTGCCCGATGCCTCTGCCTCACCTGCAGTGATGTTCTGGTAGCTCCCAGAAGTTCATCCCAGCCCACTGCCCAACATGCACGACACCTCTGCCGCGTCCTCAGGGATGTTCCGGTCGCTCCCCGAAGTTCATCCCGAGCACTGCCATATGTGTCCGATGCCTCTAACCAGCCTGCGGGGATTTTCTGGTCGCTCCCGGAAGTTCATCCCATGCACTGCCGAACGTGTCTGCTGCCGCAGTCGTGCCTGGGGCATGTTCTGCTCACTCCCAGATGTTCGTCCTGCACACTGCACAATGCACCCAAAGCCTCTGCTGCGCCTGCGGGGATGTTCCGGTCACTCCCGAAAGTTTGTCACACGCACTACCGAACGTGCCTGACACTGCTGCCACACCAGCAGGGATGTTCTGGTCGCTCCCCGAAAGTTCCTCCCTCTCACTGCCCAACATGCCGGAAGCCTCTCCCATTCCTGCGAGTATGTTCCGGTCACTCCCGGAAGTTCATCCCAAGCTCTGCTGAATGCAACCGATGCATCTGCCGAGCCTGTGGGGATTTTCCAGCTGCTCCACGAAGTTCATCCTGCCCACTGCCCAGTGTGCCTGAAGCCTTGGCCGTGCCTGCTGGGATGTTCAGATTGCTCCCGGAAGTTCATCCCGCACACTGCCGAACGTATCCACTGAAGCTGCCGTGCCCGAGTGGGATGTTCAGGTTGCTCCCAGAAGTTCATCAGGCACACTGCCGAATGTGCCTGCGGGGATGTTCAGGTCACTCCAGAAAGTTTGTCCCATGCAATGCTGAATGCGCCCAATGCCTCTGTGTTGAGAACCTAAGTATGAAGGAAAGGCAATGGGCAGAAAATGGGGCGACAAAGGAGAGCATGGGCCAGAAAATGTGCATAACAAGAATGGCAACAGAAAGTATGCAGCCCAGTAGTGAAGCCCAACCCAGTATTTGACTTAATCCTATATAATGTAGGACACTCATGATGAGTTCCAGTAGCAATAGGATAGTCGCGACAAGAAGAATTCCAAGGGCAGAAGGATATGCATTCAAAGTCCTAGTCCTAGAAGGATAAGCCAAGAGGAAGTCCAACTGCTGTAGAAAACAAGATAAAGTAGGAATTCTAGTCTAGGTAGGAATTCAAGAAAGACCAAGAATCCTAGTAGGATTAGGACACAAAGGATATGGTCTATCTTGATAATATTTTATTTAACTTAGAAAAGCTTGTTGACTTAGGAAAACATATCCTAAGTGGATAAGGAACCTAAGTACTAGTTAAATTAGGATAAGGCTGTCTTAGGACTATAAATACAGCCCATTATTTGTGAGGAGCTCATAAGCTACGAATTTTGTTATTTTCTCATTCATTAATCAAGAATCAAAGGTAAGCATTCTTGCTTCTATTCTTGTTTATATTTCGGTTATCTTTTAAGAGTTGTCTTGAGATAACTTGGGCTTAAGTCAAGGTTAAGAGTTGTCTTCCTTGCTTAAGAGCTAAGGTTGAAGTTAAGAGTTGTCTTCTTCAACCAAGGCAAGTTGTGATAGGTTTAAGAGTTGTCTTGCC
Organism: Xylocarpus granatum; assembly: GCA_019650275.1. NCBI lineage: Eukaryota > Viridiplantae > Streptophyta > Magnoliopsida > Sapindales > Meliaceae > Xylocarpus > Xylocarpus granatum. Next base: position 34,852 of record BNST01003165.1, read on the forward strand.
TATCCAACATATCTTTATATATATTAGTTAACCCGAAGGACAGCTTAGGGGATATAAAATAAGAAAAGAACTCAAGAATCAAACGGGACAGCAAGTTAGGAAGGATTTCAGTAGGCGTGCTGACCCCTAAGGTGTAGAAAAGTTGGGGAAAAAATCGGGACCCCAACAAATTGGTGCTTTCGTTGAGAGATCAGCACAAACACCTCTACAAATTGGTGCTCTAGTAGAGACAGCAGCACAGACATTAGTCAATTGCAAGGCATTGAGGTTACCATGTCATCAAGGCAGCATTCACCCTCACTACAACAGCAAACTAAAGAGGACTTTCGGAAGAATTTTGACCTTAGAAAGGAATCGACGCTTATTCAATGATCAGGTAAGTGATATCAAACATCAATTATCTTCTATCATCCATTCTCTTGAGCAATTGAAGAGAGACACACCACGAGTGGCTGGAAAACAAGTCAAATCTGAGAAAGCTAGGAGCAGTATACTGCCACAGCAACCTAGAAGGCTGCATTCGGAGGAAGATTTTCACTATGAGCAACTTTCCTCTCAAGAAAGGGGGAGAGTGCACATGAGTCTAGGGTGCAGAAGGGAGGTGCCACCGAATTTGCACCAGCCCCATGACCCCTATGATGAATACAGCGACGATGAGGTCTTGGATCGAAGGCCAGCAGCGTGGCAACCAAAGAGAATGCAGAGTTGTCATGAGGTAGAACGTTGGCAGACAAATAGGAGAAAGGAATGGCAACACTATGACAGCCCAAGCCACTACACTAGGCCTAAGGTAAAAATCGAATTCCCAACTTTTGAAAAAGGGGATCCAACCGAATGGATCTCCAAGGCTGAATTCTATTTTGAGAAACAAGGTGTTGAGAAGGGTGAAAGGGTTGATTTTGCATCCTGTCACTTATGCGGGAGAGCCAACCAATGGTGGCGTCAACTTAAGGCTACTTATGGCAGAGAAGGTAGACGGATTGGCTGGACAAGGTTCACGCAAGAATTAATGGACAGATTTGGCCCATCCAGCATCACAAATATTTGCTCCAAGTTTGATGGGAACCAAGTCTTTCCTTCATCAAATTCGGAGAGTTCTGCACCAGTTCAGAACTTAGAATTCTCATCTCCACCTCCTATGATGCCAATTTGGAGAACAAGCGAAGATATTTCATCAGCAACAATTCCAGTTGATGACAGTAGAGGAAAAGAATTATGCACAGGAGATGCATATGCACTTTCAGATGATTGCGACGCGAAGGACACAAGTGTTTCAGGACAGGACTTGGATGTCAAGATAAAGATGCAGATGTCTTGTGACGAGTCGAATAATGCATCTACCAAACATCCTGATTCATCTATTCAGATCGAAGGACTTGTTGATCTTTCACGGACAGATTCACATGCTGCAAGAGATCAGACCTTTAAACCATTCGTTGGTCAAACTGAAGCGAAAAATATGCTTAGCATACAGCAAGCTTTACAAGGCACAAATATTGATCAAACGCCATCATCTGCACCTGTTTTAGACCCTCAATTCCCTAGACAGAATGAGGATTATTTGGGTTGCAGCTTGAACACTGAAGATCTAGACATTCCATGCAATAGGTCAGGTGTTCTGGACAGCAACCCCATTGCTAGCACAAATGCCCAAAGCCGCATGGACAGCGAGGAGGAAGCCGAGGCAGTACACTCCCCAGATCATGCAGAAGAAGGCGAAATCAACTTGCATACAGTAGGGGCAACCACAAAGCCTACTGCAATAAGGTTGTTCACAACCATTAACGGCAAAAACATTTTGGTGTTGATAGATAGTGGAGCTACTTATAACTTCATCAACACAAAATTGGTCAAAACACTCCAGCTATGTCTGAAAAGGATTACACCCTTTGAGGTAAGAGTGGTAAGCGGACAGAAGCTCAAGTGTGTGCAAGTTATCAAGGCAACAGCTACACAGATTCAAGGAGTCAAGATAAAGGCAGAACTGCATGTGTTAGCCTTGACAGGCCTTGATGTGGTTTTAGGCAACGCTTGGCCTAAAACCATAGGCAAGATAATGTTCAACTACCAATCCATGGCCATGCACTTCCAATGGAAGGGAAAGGACTGCATATGGGAGGCATCCACCACCAATGCAGCGCATCATTTGAGGTAAGTACCCTTGAACGATTATACAGAAAAAGGGCACAATGTTTTGCAATTCTATTGAACACAAAAGAGGAAAACATAGCCGAACATCTTACACACGAAAGCATACCAAGAGGAGTAAGGGATCTTTTGGAGCAATTCGGAGATGTCTTAAGAGAGCCACAAGGACTACCACCCTCAAGACATTACGACCATGCCATCCCATTAATCGACAAAACCAAAGCGATTAATGTAGCACCTTACCGGTATGCACACTTTCAAAAGAACGAGATCGAAAGACAAGTGGAGGAAATGCTACAGCAAACAACTGTCAAAGATCGTTTTATGATCCCAACAATTGATGATATGCTGGATGAGTTACATGGAGCAAAGTTGTTCACCAAGCTAGATCTCAAGGTGGTATATCATCAAATATGCATGAAAGAAGAGGACATGCAGAAGATAGCATTTCGGACTCACAGTGGACACTACGAGTACCTAGTCATGCCCTTCGAATTATGCAATGCACCCTCCACCTTTCAAGCAGCCATGAACGACATCTTTAAACCTTACTTGCGCAGGTTTGTTTTAGTTTTCTTCGATAACATTTTGGTCTATTCTAGAAACCATAATGATCACATAGAACACTTAGCAAAAGTGCTAGAAGTGTTAAGAAGAAATCGTTTTATCATCAAGCCATCCAAGTGCACATTCATGCAAAAGGAGCTTGAATACCTCGGTCACATCATATCCAAAGAAGGAGTGAAGGTAGACCAACGAAAAATAGGAGCCATGCAAACATGGCCAACTCCAAAGAATGTCACAAAACTTAGAGGATTTCTAGGTTTGACAGGCTACTATCGCCGATTTGTTCGCAAATACAGTGCCATAGTAAAACCACTAACGGATTTGCTAAAGAAAGACGGATTCCTATGGACAGAGAAGAGTGAAGACGCATTCAAGTTGTTGAAGCAAGCCATGTGTGAGATGCCAGTGTTAGCACTGCCGACTTCAACCAAACTTTCGAGCTTCACACTGACGCATGTCAAGATGGAATAGGTGCTGTCCTGAGTCAAGCTAGAAGACCTATTGCATACATGAGCAAAGTCTTAGGGCCCATGAAGAAAGGAATGGTCAGTATACGCCAAGGAGATGTTAGCCATCATCCATGCAGTCAAGGTATGGCGACCTTACCTTCTTGGGAGGAAATTCCTGATCATTACAGATCAACAACCCTTGAGAAGCCTCATGGAGCAGAAAATTACCACACCGGAGCAGCAAAAGTTCCTTGTCAAGTTGCTGGGATACGAGTATGAAATAATCTACAAACCTGGCAAGGAAAACAAGGTGGCAGGCACATTGTCCAGAAGCAATGGAGGTCAAGCGTTATGGACAGTATGTGAGCCTAATGACGCGTGCCTTACTGCCATTAGCAGAGCAAAGTGGAATGTATGGACAGAAATCAAAGAGGCAATGGAGATTGATCCTCACAGACAAGAGCATGCCAAGAAGATAAGAATTTTGACTAAGGTTAGTAAATTCACCCTAAGAATGGATATATTTGGCACAAACAGCAGCTGTATGTACCAAACATACCAGGACTAAGAGGGAAAGATATTGAATCACTTCCAAACCTCACGGGAAGGAGGACATCTACATGCGGATCAAGCTATACTTTTGGTCGAAAAGGATTCAAGGCAAAAGGTAAGAAGAAAAACAGCAGTTGTGACATTTGCCCATGGATAAAACCAGAAGATGGCAAGACCAAAGGATTGCTACAACCTTTACATTACCCCGTACAAGTTTGGGAAGACTATAATGACATCCAGCAGCAGTTTTCTAACTTTCACCTTGAGGACAAGGTGAGTCTTCAAGAAAGGGGGATTGTTGAGAACCTAAGTATGAAGGAAAGGCAATGGGCAGAAAATGGGGCGACAAAGGAGAGCATGGGCCAGAAAATGTGCATAACAAGAATGGCAACAGAAAGTATGCAGCCCAGTAGTGAAGCCCAACCCAGTATTTGACTTAATCCTATTAATGTAGGACACTCATGATGAGTTCCAGTAGCAATAGGATAGTCGCGACAAGAAGAATTCCAAGGGCAGAAGGATATGCATTCAAAGTCCTAGTCTTAGAAGGATAAGCCAAGAGGAAGTCCAGCTGCTGTAGAAAACAAGATAAAGTAGAAATTCTAGTCTAGGTAGGAATTCAAGAAAGACCAAGAATCCTAGTAGGATTAGGACACAAAGGATATGGTCTATCTTGATAATGTTTTATTTAACTTAGAAAAGCTTGTTGACTTAGGAAAACATATCCTAAGTGGATAAGGAACCTAAGTACTAGTTAAATTAGGATAAGGCTGTCTTAGGACTATAAATACAGCCCATTATTTGTGAGGAGCTCATAAGCTACGAATTTTGTTATTTTCTCATTCATTAATCAAGAATCAAAGGTAAGCATTCTTGCTTCTATTCTTGTTTATATTTCGGTTATCTTTTAAGAGTTGTCTTGAGATAACTTGGGCTTAAGTCAAGGTTAAGAGTTGTCTTCCTTGCTTAAGAGCTAAGGTTGAAGTTAAGAGTTGTCTTCTTCAACCAAGGCAAGTTGTGATAGGTTTAAGAGTTGTCTTGCCTATCCAACATATCTTTATATATATTAGTTAACCCGAAGGACAGCTTAGGGGATATAAAATAAGAAAAGAACTCAAGAATCAAACGGGACAGCAAGTTAGGAAGGATTCCAGTAGGCATGCTGACCCCTAAGGTGTAGAAAAGTTGGGGAAAAAATCGGGACGCCCAACACTCTGCCACAACCGCAGGGATGTTCCGGTCACACCTGGAAGTTCGTCCCGTGCACTGCTGAAATGTCCAATGCCACTGTCGCTCCCACGGGGATGCTCCGGTCACTCCCAGAAGTTCGTCTCAAGCACTGGCCAATGCATCTGACGCCTCTACTGAGCCCGAGGGGATTTTCTGGTCTCTCCCGGAAGTTTGTCCCGTGCACTGCCCAACGCGCACGAAAGCCTCTGCTGAGCCTGCAGGAAAGTACCAGTCGCTCTTGGAAGTTCGTGCCATGCACTGCCCAACACTGCCCGTTGGGCAGCCACGCCCGCGGGGATGTTCCAGCCGCTCCTGGAAGCTTGTCCCACGCACTGCCGAATGTGCCCAACATCACTGACATGCCTGACCCGTGAGGATGTTCCGGTTGCTCCTGGAAGTTCTTCCTGTTCACTGCTGATTGTGCCCGACGATGCTGTCATGCCCACGGGGATGTTTCCAGTCGCTCCTGGAAGTTCATCCCTCACACTGCCGAACGCATGTGACGCCTTTGCTGTGCCTGCGGGAACGCTCAAGTCACTCCTGGAAGTTTGTCCCATGCACTGCCAAACGCACCCAATGCCGCTGTCGCGTCCACGGTGATGTTCCAGTCGCTCCCAGAAGTTTGTTCCACGCACTGCCAAATGCGCACAACGCCTTTTCCATTTCAGCAGGTATGTTCCGTCGCTCCCTGTAAGTTCGTCCCATGCACTTCCCAACGCACCTGAAGCCTCTGCCACGCCCGTGGGGATATTCTGGTTGCTCCTGAAAGTTCATCCTGCGCACTGCCCAATGTGTCCGATGCCGCTGCTGCGCCCTCGGGGATGTTCCGGTCGCTCCCGAAAGTTTGTACTGTTCACTGCCGAATGCACCCAATGCCTCTGCGGCGCCTGTAATGAATTTTTGGTCGCTCCCGGAAGTTCATCCCGAGCACTGCTGAATGCACCCCAGGCTGCTGCTGCGCCTGGGGGAATGTTCTGGTCCCTGACGGAAGTTCCTCCTGTGCACTGCAAATGCACCCAATGCTGCTGCTGCGCCAGCGGGAATGTTCTGATCGCTCCAGGAAGTTCCTACCATGCACTGCCAAATGCGCCCAATGCCTTGCCGAGCGCCCGACACCTCTGCCACACCTGCAGGGATGCTCCAGTCGCTCCCAGAAGTTCATACCAAGCACTGCCAAATGCGTCCGATGCCTCTCCTGAGCCAGCGGTGATTTTCTGGTCGCTCCCAGAAGCTCGTTCCGAGCACGGCCAAACGTGTCCAACACCACTGCCAACCCTGCTGGCATTTTTCAGTCGCTCCCGGAAATTCATCCTGCCCATGCCGAACGTGCCTGATGCCTCTGCTGCACCCACAGGGATGTTCTGGTCACTCTCGGAAGTTCGTCCCGTAAACTGTCAAACCAGCCCGACATAGCTGCTGCGCCCGCAGAGTTGTTACGGTCGCTCCCAGAAGTTCTTCCCTGCAGCCGCACCCCAGGTGATGTTCCGGTTGCTCCCCAAAGTTTGTACTGTGCACTGCTGAACGTGCCAGATGTCTTCGCTGCGACTGCGGGGATATTCTGGTTGCTCTCGGAAGTTCGTCCCTGTGCCATGTGCACTGCCCGCCGGATGTTCCGGACACTCACAAAAGTTTGTCCTGCACACTGGAATGCAGAAAGCTTTGCCACGCCCGCAGGGATGTTCTGGTTGCTCCAGGAAGTTTGTCCTGCGTACTGCCAAACGTGTCCAACGCCGTTGCCGCACCCTGTAAGAATGTACTGGTTGCTCTGAGAAGCTCATCCCGTGCACTGCCGGGTGTGTCTGAAGCCGCTGCCAAGGTGCCCGATGCCACTCCAGTGCCCACGGGGTTGTTCTAGTCTCTCCCTGCAGTTTGTTCCATGCACTGCCAAACACGCCCCAAGCCTCTGCTGCACCCGTGGGGATGTTACAGTCGCTCCCGGAAGTTCGTCCCACACACTGCTGAACATGTCCGACACTGCTTCCATGCCATGGGGATATTCAGGTTGCTCACAGAAGTTCATCCTGTGCACTGCTGAATACACCTGATGCAGCTACTGCACCTGTGGGGATGTTCCGGTCACTCCCGAAAGTTTGTCCCGTACACTGCAAGGTGCCCGATGCTGCTCCAGTGCCCGCGGGGATGTTCTGGTTGCTCCCGGTAGTTTGTCCACTGCACTGGCAAATGCGCCCCAAGCCTCTGCCACGCCTGCAGGGATGTTGCAGTGCTCCCGGAAGTTTGTGCCATGCACTGCTGAACATGTCCGATGCCGCTTCTGCGCCTGTGGCGATTTTCAGTTCGCTCACAGAAGTTCGTCCCATGCACTGCTGAATGCACCTGACGCAGCTACCGTGCCCGCGGGGATGTTCCCGTCGCTCCCGGAAGTTCATCCCGAGCACAGCCAAACTCGTCCGATGCCTCTGCCGAGCACGTGGGGATTTTCCGGTCACTCCTGGAAGTTCGTCCCACGCACTGGTGAATGCATACAATGCCACTGCAATGCCCGCAGGGGATGTTCTGGTCGCTCCCAGAATTTTGTTCTGCTCACTGCCAAACATGTCCGATGCCGCTGCCATGGCTGTAGGGATGTTCCGGTTGCTCCCAGAAGTTCCTCCTGAGCACTGCCAAACATGTCCGATGCCACTGCTGAGCCTAGAGGAATTTTTCTGTTGCCCCCAGAAGTTCCTCCTGTGCACTGCCAAATGCGCCCAACGCCTTGCCGAACGAGCCGACACCTCTGCCGCACCTGCAGGGATGCTCCAGTCGCTCCCAGAAGTTCATACCAAGCACTGCCAAATGCGTCCGATGCCTCTCCTGAGCCAGCGGTGATTTTCTGGTCGCTCCCTGAAGCTCGTTCCGAGCACGGCCAAACGTGTCCAACACCACTGCCAACCCTGCTGGCATTTTTCAGTCGCTCCCGGAAATTCATCCTGCCCATGCCCAAAACGTGCCTGATGCCTCTGCTGCGCCCGCAGGGATGTTCTGGTCACTCTCGGAAGTTCGTCCCATAAACTGTCAAACCAGCCCGACATAGCTGCTGCGCCTGCAGAGTTGTTACGGTCGCTCCCAGAAGTTCTTCCTGCAGCTGCGCCCCTGGTGATGTTCCGGTCGCTCTCCCAAAGTTTGTACTGTGCACTGCTGAACGTGCCAGATGTCTTCGCTGTGACTGCAGGGATATTCTGGTTGCTCCCGGAAGTTCATCCCTTGCAGTGCCAAATGTGCCTGACACTGCTGCTGCGCTCGCCAGATGTTCCGGACACTTACAAAAGTTTGTCTTGCACACTGCCGAATGCAGTCAAAAGCTCTGCCACGCCTGCAGGGATGTTCCGGTTGCTCCAGGAAGTTTGTCCCGGGCACTGCCAAACATGTCCAACGCCACTGCCGCGCCTGTAGGAATGTACTGGTTGCTCCAAGAAGTTTATCCCGTCCACTGCCGGACGTGTCTGAAGCTGCTACCATGCCTGTAGGAATGTTTTGATCGCTCCCGGCATGTTCATCCGTGCACTGTCAAACGTGCCAGATGCCTCTACCACAGCTGTAGGAATGTTATGGTCGCTCCTGGGAAGTTCAACCTCCACACTGCCCAACGTGCCTGCGGGAATGTTCCGATCACTCCCAGAAGTTCGTCCTGCACACTGCCAAACGCGTCCAACACCGCAGTCGCGCCTGTGGTGATGTTCCGGTTGCTCCAAGAAGTTCGTCCCACACACTGCTGAACATGTCTGACACTACTTCCATGACATGGGGATATTCAGGTCGCTCACAGAAGTTCATCCTGTGCACTGTTGAATACACCTGACGCAGCTACTGCACCTGTGGGGATGTTCCGTCACTCCCGTACACTGCCTAGGTGCCCGATGCTGCTCCAGTGCCCGCGGGGATGTTCCGTTGCTCCCGGTAGTTTGTCCACTGCACTGGCAAATGCGCCCCAAGCCTCTGCCGCGCCTGCAGGGATGTTGCAGTGCTCCCGGAAGTTTGTGCCACGCACTGCTGAACATGTCCGATGCCACTTCTGCGCCTGTGGCGATTTTCAGTTCACTCACAGAAGTTCGTCCCATGCACTGCTGAATGCACCTGACGCAGCTACCATGCCCGCAGGGATGTTCCCGTCGCTCCCGAAGTTCATCCCGAGCACAGCCAAACTCGTCCGATGCCTCTGCCGAGCACGTGGGGATTTTCGGTCGCTCCTGGAAGTTCGTCCCACGCACTGGTGAATGCATCCAATGCCACTGCAATGCCTGCAGGGGATGTTCTGGTCGCTCCTGGAATTTTGTTCTGCACACTGCCAAACATGTCCGATGCTGCTGCTGTGGCTGCAGGGATGTTCTGGTCGCTCCCAGAAGTTCCTCCTGAGCACTGCTGAACACGTCCGATGCCACTGCCGAGCCCAGAGGAATTTTTTGGTTGCCCCCGGAAGTTCATCCTGTGCACTGCCAAATGTGCCTGATGCCTCTGTACTGCCGAACATGTCCGACGCTGCTTCCGCGCCTGTGGGGATAGACAAGTCGCTCAATGAAGTTTGTCCCGCACACTGCTGAATGCACCCAACGCCTTTGCTGCTCCCGCGGGGATATTCCGGTTGCCACTAGAAGTTTGTACCGTGCATGGTCGATCGCGACCGATGCCTCCACACACCCATGGGATATTCTGGTTGCTCTGGAAGTTCATTCCACGCACTGCCAAATGCGCCCAACGACTCTGCCGCGCACCTGCTGGGATGTTCTAGTTGCTCTTGGAAGTTCATCCTGCGCTGCCGATGCATCCGACTCTGAATGCACCCGTGGGGATTTTCTGGTTGATCCCAGAAGTTCATCCTGTGCAATGCCAAACGTGCACAATGCCGGTGCCGCACCTAGGGAGGATGTTCCAGTCGTGCCGGAAGTTCATCCTGCACACTGCTTTAACACGCCTGAAGCCTCTCCCACATCCGAGGGATGTTTCAATTGCTCCCGGAAGTTTGTCCAATGCATGCCCAATGTGTCCAATTCCACTGCCACGCCCAGGGGATGCTCTGATCGCTCCCATAAGTTCAATCCAAACACTGCCGAATGCATCCAATGCCTCTACCGAACCTGCAGTGATATTTCGGTGGCTCACGGAAGTTTGTCTCGTGCACTGCCGAGCACGCCCAATGCCTCTGCTGTGCCCACTGGGGATGCTTTGGTCATTCCTGGAAGCTCATCCCATGCACTGCCCAAATGCCTGAAGCCTCTCCCGTGCCCAAAGGGATGTTTTGATCGCTCCCAGAACTTTGTCCCGTGCGCTGCCGAATGTGCCCGACTCCACTGCTGCGCCGGCGGGGATGTACCGGTCACTCGCGGAAGTTCATCCTGAGCACTGCCAAATGCATCCAATGCCTCTGCCAACCCTGCGGGTATATTCCTATGGCCCACGGAAGTTCATCCTGGTCACTGCCAAATGCATCCGATGCCGCTGTGGCAGTCACGGTGATGTTCCGGTCGCTCCCAGAAGTTTGTCCCGCATACTGCAGAACTGTTAGGGGTCCCGATTTTTTTCCCCAACTTTTCTACACCTTAGGGGTCAGCACGCCTACTGAAATCCTTCCTAACTTGCTGTCCCATTTGATTCTTGAGTTCTTTTCTTATATTTATGTCCCCTAAGCTGTCCTTCGGGTTAACTAATATATATATAAGGATATGTTGGATAGGCAAGACAACTCTTAAACCTATCACAACTTGCCTTGGTTGAAGAAGACAACTCTTAACTTCAACCTTAGCTCTTAAGCAAGGAAGACAACTCTTAACCTTGTCTTAAGCCCAAGTTATCTCAAGACAACTCTTAAAAGATAACCAAAAACATAAACAAGAATGTAAGCAAGAATGCTAACCTTTGATTCTTGATCAATGAATGAGAAATAACAAAATTCGAGCATATATCCTCCTCACAAATAATGGGCTGTATTTATAGTCCTAAGACAGCCTTATCCTAATTCAAACTAGTACTTAGGTTCCTTATCCACTTAGGATATGTTTTCCTAAGTCAACAAGCTTTTCTAAGTCATCTAAAACATTATCAAGATAGACCTTATCCCACTGTTTCCTAATCCTACTAGGATTCTTGGTCTTTCTTGAATTCCTACTAAGACTAGAATTCCTATTTTAACTAAGTCTTTCTGTCCTTATCTTATCTTCTCTCCTACAGCTGCTGAACTTCTTCTTGCTGTTTCCTTATTGGATTAGAACTTCTGCTGTGGCGTGTCCTTTCTCTCCAAGACTTCTCTTTGGCGTGGTCCTCTTGCTGAAGTAAACCTGCCAAGACGTCCTGCTGCTGCTGGAGTTCTTCACGCCGTCACTCTCCTTCTCCTGCTCGGATTGCTTCATGCGTGTCCTGCCAATGCTGGTCTTCTTCTTGGCTTGGATTTCCACAATTGATTAGGACTGAGTCAGAACCTGGCCATGCTTCACTGCTTGCTGTGTGCAGGCTTGTTGCAGCGCACATTCTGGCCTGTTTCTGCCTCTCTTGCTGCCTGGTGCCTTGCGCGCATTCGCTCACGCTCCCTTTGCCTCCTAAGGTCCTCAACACGAACGCGTCCAATGCGCTGCCGTGCCTGTGGGGATGACCCACTTACTCTTGGAAATTCATCCACGCACTGCCAAACGCATCCGATGCCGCTGCCGTGCCTGCAGGGATGTTCCGCTCGCTCCCGAAATTCGTGCCGTGCACTGTAGAACACTTCTGATGCCGCTGCCATGCCTGCAGGGATGTTCCAGTTGCTCCCGAAAGTTCGTCACAAGCACTGCCATGCCTGCAGGGATGTTCTGGTTGCTCCCAAAAGTTCATCACGAGCACTGCCCTAATGCATCCGACATCTCAGCCGAGCCCTCTAGGATTTTCCGGTCGCTCCCGGAAGTTTCGTCCCATGCACTGCCCAATGCACATGAAGCCTCTGCCATGCCCAGCGTGGAAGTTCTGGTTGCTTCCAGAACTTCATCCTGGGCACTGCCGAACATGCCCGATGCTTTACCGTGCCCGTGGGGATGTTCTGGTCACTCCTGGAAGTTCTGTGCCTGCACTGTCCAACGTGCCCGAAGCCTCTGCTGCGCCGTGGGGATGTCCGGTCGCTCCTAGAAGTTTGTTTTGCGCACTACTGAACGCATCCGAAGCCGCTGTCGCTTCCGCGGCAATGTTCTAGTTGCTCCCAGAAGTTTATCCCACGCACTACCGAACGTGCCCTACGCCTCTACTGCACCACGGGGATTTTTCGGTCACTCCTGGAAGTTTCGTCACGCGCACTGCCCAATGCGCCAGAAGCCTCTACCATGCCCACGGGGATTTTCCGGTCGCTCCTGGAAGTTCATCCCGCGCACTGCCGAAACTTGTCCGATGCCACTGCTGAACTTGTCCAACGCCACTGCCGCACCCACGGGGATGTTTCGGGTCGCTCCCGAAAGTTCGTCCTGTGCACTGCCAAACTGTTGGGGTCCCGATTTCTTGTCCCAACTTTTCTACATCTTAGGGGTTAGCAAGACTTCTAAAACCTCCCCTAACTTGCTGTCCCATTTAATCCTTGAGTTCTTTTCTTTGATTCTCATCCCTTAAGCTGTCCTTCGGGATTAATTAATGATAAAAGGATATGTTGGATAGGCAAGACAACTCTTAAACCTATCACAACTTGCCTTGGTTGAAGAAGACAACTCTTGACTTGAACCTCAGCTCTTAAGCAAGGAAGACAACTCTTCACCTTGCCTTAAGGCCGAGTTATCTCAAGACAACTTTTCAAAGATAACCAAAATATAAACAAGAATACAAACAAGAATGCCGAAGCTTGATTCTTGATTAATGAATAAAAACTTACAAATTCGGAGCATATGTTCGTGCTAACAAATAATGGGCTGTATTTATAGTATTGGCCAGCCTTTTCCTAATTTAACTAGCACTTGAGTTCCTTATCTACTTAGGACAAGTTTTCCTAAGTCAATAGTGTTTCCTAAGACAACTAGAACCTTATCAAGATTGACCTTATCCAAAGGTATCCTAATCCTACTAGGATTCTTAACTTTCTTGATTGTAAAACTCTACCTAGACTAGAAGTCCTATCCTATCTTGTTTCCAACAGCTGCTGGACTTTCTCTTTGTGTATCCTTCTAGGACTAGGACTCTCAATGCGTATCCGTCTGCCCATAGAATTCTCCTTGGCCGTGAGTATCCCATTGCTACTGGAACTCATCATGCGCGTCCTGCTGCTGCTGGAATTCTTCTTGCCTTAGACGTCCTTCTTTAGCTAGAACTTCTCCATGCGTGTCCAACTGTGGCTGGAGTCCTTCTCAGCTTAGATGTCCTTGTTCAATTTGAACAAGGTCAGATTCATCAGAGGCTTCTTTGCTTGGCCAAGCGTGGGATGAACTTCCAGGAGCAACAGAAACATCCGTGTAGGCACATCTGAGGCTTCGGGCGGGTTAGGCCGTGCACAGGATAAACTTCTAGGAGCAACCTAAATATCCACGCGAGTGGGGCATAGGTGTCGGGCTTGTATGGAAGTGCATAGGACAAACTTCAGGAAGCACCCGGAAAATCCTCGTGGGCTCAGCAGAGGCATCAGAAGAGTTCGAAATTGCACAGGACGAACTTCTGGGAGCGATTGAAATATTCCCAAGCCATAGCAGGGGCGTTGGGCGCATTCGGTAGGGCGCAGGATGAACTTCTAGGAGTGACTGAAATATTCCTGCAGGCGTGGCAAGGGTGTCGGGCGCATTCGTCAGGGTGCAGAACAAACTTCTGGGAGCGACCAGAACATCCCTGCAGGCACGACATATGTTTCCTGTGCATTCGTGTTGAGAACCTAAGTATGAAGGAAAGGCAATGGGCAAAAATGGGGCGACAAAGGAGAGCATGGGCCAGAAAATGTGCATAACAAGAATGGCAACAGAAAGTATGCAGCCCAGCAGTGAAGCCCAACCAGTATTTGACTTAATCCTAATTAATGTAGGACACTCATGATGAGTTCCAGTAGCAATAGGATAGTCGCGACAAGAAGAATTCTAAGGGCAGAAGGATATGCATTCAAAGTCCTAGTCCTAGAAGGATAAGCCAAGAGGAAGTCCAGCTGCTGTAGAAAACAAGATAAAGTAGAAATTCTAGTCTAGGTAGGAATTCAAGAAAGACCAAGAATCCTAGTAGGATTAGGACACAAAGGATATGGGTCTATCTTGATAATATTTTATTTGACTTAGAAAAGCTTGTTGACTTAGGAAAACATATCCTAAGTGGATAAGGAACCTAAGTACTAGTTAAATTAGGATAAGGCTGTCTTAGGACTATAAATACAGCCCATTATTTGTGAGGAGCTCATAAGCTACGAATTTTGTTATTTTCTCATTCATTAATCAAGAATCAAAGGTAAGCATTCTTGCTTCTATTCTTGTTTATATTTCGGTTATCTTTTAAGAGTTGTCTTGAGATAACTTGGGCTTAAGTCAAGGTTAAGAGTTGTCTTCCTTGCTTAAGAGCTAAGGTTGAAGTTAAGAGTTGTCTTCTTCAACCAAGGCAAGTTGTGATAGGTTTAAGAGTTGTCTTGCCTATCCAACATATCTTTATATATATTAGTTAACCCGAAGGACAGCTTAGGGGATATAAAATAAGAAAAGAACTCAAGAATCAAACGGGACAGTAAGTTAGGAAGGATTTCAGTAGGCGTGCTGACCCCTAAGGTGTAGAAAAGTTGGGGAAAAAATCGGACCCCAACAATTCGGCAGTGTGGGGGACGAACTTCTGCAAGCAACTGGAACATCCCTGCAGGCATGGCAGCGGCTTTGGGCACGTTTGGCAGTGCACAGATAACTTCTGGGACGATCATAAAATCCCTGCAGGCTCAAAAGAGGCATCTGGCACACTCAGCAGCACTTAGGACAAACTTCTGGGAATGACCGGAACATCCCTGTGAGCATGGCAAAGGCTTTGAGCACGTTGAACAGTGCGTGGGATGAACTTCCGAGTGCAGCCGCAACATCCCTGTGGGAATGGCAGAGGCTTCAGGAGCGTTCAGCAGTGTGCGGGACAAACTCCGAAACGACCAGAACATCCCGGTGGGAGCAGCAAGGGCTTCGAGGATGTTGGGCATTGCACAGGATGAATTTCTGGGAGCGACTGAAAATCCCCCAGGCAAGGTACAGGCGTTGGTTGCATTAGCACCACATGGGCAAACTTCCGGGAGAATTCGGAACATCCTCATGCGCGCTGTAGAGTTGCCGGGCACGTTCGGCAGTGCCAGGAGAAACGTGTGGGTGTGACCGGAACATCCCCATGGGTTGCGGCAGAGGCATCAGACGTGTTTGGCAGTGCTTGGGATGAACTTCCAGGAGCAACTGGAATATACCCGTGGGCATGGCAAAGGTGCAGGTTGCGTTTCGGCAGCGCGTGCGACGAACTTCCGGGAGCAATCAGAACATCTCCGCGGGCGAGGCAGAGTCATCTGGCGTGTTCGGCAGTGCGTGTGATGAACTTCTGGGAGCAGCCAGAACATCCCAGCCGTGCGCTGCAGAGGCTTCGGGCGTGTTGGGCAGTTCACCGGACGAACTTCCGGAGGCAACCAGAACATCCCGGCAGGCGCAGAAGAGGCACTTGGCACATTTGGCAGTGTGTAGGATGAACTTCCAGGAGCAACCGAACATCCCGGCGGGTGCAGAAGAGGCACTTGGCACATTTGGCAGTGTGCAGGATGAACTTCCTGGAGTGACTGGAGCATCCCTGCGGGTGCAGCAGAGGTGTCTGATGCATTCAGCAGTGCTCAGGACAAACTTCTTGGAGCGACCGGAACATCACCACGGGCATGGCAGATGCTTTGAGCACATTTGGAAGAGCGCGGGACTAACTTCCAGGAGTTAATAGAACATCCCTGCAGGCACAGCAGATGCTTTGGGCGCATTTTGCAGTGCGCAGGACGAACTTCCGGGAGCGGCCGGAACATCCCCGTGAGTGCGGCAGCGGCATTGGACACGTTCAGCAGTGCGCAGGGCAAACTTCTGGGAGCAGCCAGAACATCCCGGTGGGTGCAGCAGAGACGTCGGGCATGTTTGACAGTGCACTGTATGAACTTTCAGGAGCGACCGTAACATCCCTGTGGGCACAGCAGCAGCATCGGACACTGCAGCACTGTGCAGCAAGAACTTCAGGGAGTGACCAGAACATCCCCACAGGGCATAACAGAGGCATCGGGCGCATTTTGCAGTGCGCGGGATGAACTTCCAGGAGCGACTTGAACATCCCCATGGGCATGGCTGCGGTGTCCGACATGTTTGGCAGTGCACGGGACAAGCTTCCAGGACTGACCAGAACATCCCCATGGGCGTGGCAGAGGCTTTGGGTGCATTGGGCAGTGCATGGTACAAACTTCCGAGAGCGACCGGAACATCCCCACAGGTGCGGCAGAGGTGTAAGCCACCATTGCAGTGCGCGGGATGAACATCCGGGAGCTAACAGAGCATCCCCCTGGGCACACAAAGGCTTCCGACGCGTTTGCAGTTCGGGGTCAAACTTCCGAGTGCAACTTTAATGTCCCCGCAGGCGAGACAGTGGCATCGGGCGCTTTTGGCAGTGCATGGGATGAACTTCACGGAGTGACTGGAACATCCCCGCAGGCTCAGCAGATGCATCAGGCAAATTCGGCAGATTGGTCTTGCACTGTCCTTGTTGGAGTATTTTCTGGTCGATAATTTGTCGAAGCATGTATTTGTAATCAATATGAAAACCCTAATTGATTCTGCATCCAATTTAATTTGGTGTTCTGCCACTCTTGGCAGTGCTAAGGAAGATGTAGAAGTAGTAGCATAAACCTGAACAGATGAATCAAGACGTTTGGCAAATGCATTTTTTGACTCATCACAAGACATCTGCATCTTTATCTTGGCACTTGGACATACCAAGTCATGTCTTGGAACACTTGTGTCCTTAGTGTTGCTATCATCTGGAAGTGCATATGCATCTCCTGTGCACAATTCTTTTCCTCTACTGTCATCAACTGGAATTGTTGGTGATGAAACATCTTTACTTGCTCTCCAGATTGGCATCTCAGGAGGTAGAGATGAGTATTCTAAGTTCTGAACTGGTGCAGCACTCTTAGAATTTGATGAAGGAAAGACTTGAGTTCCAACAAACTCGGAGCAAATATTGGTGATGCTAGAGGGGCCGAATCTGTTCACCAATTCTTGTGTGAACCTTGTCCAACCAATCCTTCTATCTTCTCGGCCATAGGTGGCCTTAAGCCAACACCACCATTGGTTGGCCCTCCCACACAGGTGATAGGATGCAAAATCAAACTTTCACCTCTCTCAACACCTTGTTTCTCAAAATAAAATTTGGCCTTGGAGATCCATTCGATTTTACCTTTAGCCATGTGTAATGGCTTGGGCTGTCATAGTGCCAATCCTCCCTTCTTATGGTGCGCCATGGTTCTACCTCATGGTGATTCCGCACACTTCTCGGCTGACATGGTGCTGGTCGTCTGTCCAGTACTTCCTTATCATCGCTATAGTCAGTATGGCGATCATGGGGTTGGTGTTCATTTGGTGAAGTCTCCCTCCTACTTCCCAAACTCATGCACCTTCTCCCCCACACTGCTGGCTCATCCAATGATGCAGCCGCGCCTGTGGGGATGAGGAAGTCTTGAAAGACATGATGGTGGTAGAAAGCGTTAACCGAGTCTAGACGCAGCATCTAAGCATCAAGAAATGAAAGAAAGGGGTAAGTATGTTTCAGATCTAAGGGTTTGCCAGACCTTGTGATTCATCTAAGAATTCCTAGTGTTTGATTGGTATCATACACGGGAGTGGCGAAAAAGACGGATGAAAAAGCTTCAAAATCAGCAACAGAAAGGCTTGCTGATGTGTCTACCAATGACTGGTGACGTGTACACTTTTCTTTGATTGTGTCACCAGCGATCATGGCACCAACAAGTTTGTACAAACGAAAACCTGGGTTTTCTAAAACCTTCTCGTGATGATCTCACTCCACGGACGGAAAAGGTTCGTTAATTCATTCAAAAGACAAGCTTTGCTAGCTCATATAGTAGAAAGTGCCCTTCCCACATTGATCCCTCAAGGTGGAAGAATGATGAAACTTGCCAAGTAATAAAGTAGTAATGCCTTTCTTAATCCTCTATTGAAGGAAATCCCTCTGAGGGTGAAAGAGGTGGCTAACTTTCCTTGCCCCATGGGAGCTTCTTTGTTTATGTCACTAAGCAGGCAGGTCTTTGGAGTGTACTTCTATCGCTCAAGCAAGAGAAAGGCTTCAGATGAGCTATCAAGTCATGCATTTCTCCCAAAAGTGAGGAGAATGCCTCAGATATCCTTATAGGTGTCAGGTTTACCAAGCTAAGATAACTATGAAATTGTAGTTAACGGGTTTTAAGTTCTGCCATCCCCTCTCCCAGCTGCTATGGATCGAGAGAGCCCAAGCCCTGTCACTCCTCTTACCTAAATGCATAAGTAGAGGCATAACTCAAGTGATGCCTCTTCTATCCAACCCAGATAGATCTACTATACGTACAAGAGTCAGAAGGGGTCTTCTCCCTAGGTGAGGGGATTCTGCTACTTGCTTTTCTCTTAGTTAAATAATGGGTCTTTCTCTTTTTCTTTCCTTTCTTGTTCTGTCCTATGCTAAGCAAGCCAGTCTTTCATTCCTTGCTCAAGTAAGTGAGGACAAGCTCCTTTCGTTTATCCAGATCTGCCTATCCGGGGATTTCTCCAACAACCTCTTCTAGCAAACAATCTCTTATGCACTTAGACAAGCCGCTCCACACCTGTGTTCTTTCAACATAGCAAGGAGGCTTGGCCGGCTGAGAATGCCAAGTTAGTCATCCACACTCAATCAGAGTCCAATTTCCTAACGTAAGAAAGACCTTCCTATTATCGGCAGGTATTGTGCATCGCAGTGGAAGATCCTGAATTTGAGACTTTCTGCACCAAAATATTCTTTTAAATGAGGGTATTCGTGCTTGGATGGTAGTTCAAGATCAGCCACATGAAAACCTTTTATTCCCTGAGGAGGTTCTACCTTATGGAAATGCTTTTTAATGGAACTTTAGCTGTAGTAGGTCGTGACCAAGAAACGGCTGGTTTCGCTTGGTGGGCCGGGAATCCCCGACTTATCAATTTATCTAGAAAACTGTTGGGGCTCATGTAGCCAATGCTGGATTATTGTATTCTAGGCCGGAACAATGAACCTATTTGAAGTCGCTTATTTTGTACCAAAAAAGCCCATGTATGAACAAGGATTCATTTTACTTCCCCACCTAGCTACTCTAGGCTGGGGGTAGGTCCTAGTGGGGAAGTTATAGACACCTTTCCATACTTTGTATCTGGAGTACTTCACCTAATTTCCTCTGCAATATTGGGCTTTGGTGGTATTTATCATGCACTTTTGGGACTTGAGACTCTTGAAGAATCTTTTCCATTCTTTGGTTATGTATGGAAAGATAGAAATAAAATGACCACAATTTTGGGTATTCACTTAATCTTGTTAGGTATAGGTGCTTTTCTTCTAGTTTTCAAGGCTCTTTATTTTGGGGGTGTGTATGATACCTGGGCTGGGGGGTGGGGGGGGGGAGATGTAAGAAAAATTACCAACTTGACCCTTAGCCTAACTATTATTTACCAACTTGACCCTTAGCCTAACTGTTTACTAGAATTTATTTTATTGTAAAATTTTACTATAGCATTGCAGTCTGTTCTTAAAGTATATTCTAATTTATCAAATATAAATATTTTAAATTTTTCTAAAGTATTTATACATGCTAATATTTCTGCATCTATACTGGTTACTTTAGTTCTATATTTTCCACTTGTATATCTATTTAGTTTTTCTATGCTTCGGGGATCTTCTTTGTTTGGTTTCCATTTTAATATTCCTCCCCATCCTTCTAAACTACCATCTGTTTCTATTATTATATAACTATTTTTTAGGGGTAATTCTAAATCTGGCAAATTCACTATTATGTTTTTTATTTGTTTTAATAATTTTTTATCTTCATTATTAAATCTAATTTCTCCTCCTACTTTTAAGTTTATTATAAAAGGGTCCTGTTAGTTTACCTAAATTTGGCACGTAATTTCTAGTATAATTTAATAATCCTAAAAAACTTTTTAGTTCTTTTTTAGTATTTATGTCTTCCTTAAAATCTATAACCTTCTTTATTATATGAGGTTGTAACTTAATTATTCCTTTTCCTATTTCTAATCCTAAAAATTCTATTCTTGGTTGTCCTAGTCTTAATTTAGTTTTAGATCATATTAATCCTTCTTTCTCACAAATATTAAAAAAGTATTTTAAATGTTGGATATATTGTGCTATGTTATCACTGAATATTAAAATATCATCTATGTAACATATTATAAAATCATCTAAATGTCTAAATATGTTATCCATTTTTCTCTGAAATATACTAGGTGCATTTTTTAATCCAAAAGGCATAACTAACCATTCATACTGTCCTAAGGGTGAAGTAAATGTTGTCCATTTCTATACTATCTGGATGCATGGCTATTTGGTGAAATCCTGATTTTGAGTCAAACTTACTATATATTTCTTTATCCTTAATTTTAAATAATAAATAATCTATTCCTGGTAAGGTATACTGATCCTTATAAGTATTATCATTTAATCTTTCCTCTAACTATTTCACTATGTTTCTGTACTATGAAGGCTGAGGTTCTATGTCTACTATTAGAGTGTCTAATTAACCCTCATTTTGATAATTCTTCTATGTGTTTAGTATATTCTAATTTAGTTCTAGGGTCAAGTATTATGGGCTTATCTTGTATTGTTAAGTCTGTATTTATTATATCTAATTTGCAAGTAATTTTGTTTTTATTCCATAAAGCCAAAGGGTTTTCTCCTATTACTGATAAATTTTCTAACCTTCTCATTAATGGTTCTAAATAGGTTCTATAATTAGATTCTAAGCTTCCATAATTATATAATATTACATCGATTTCTAACTGATCTTCTATTTCTATTTTATCACATTCTTCTTGTTCTTCAAAAACTTTTATTTCTAAAGGTCTACTAATAGGAGAGGTTTCTATTGTTTCTGTTTTCTTAAAAAATATTACTTTTCCATTTTCTATGGTTATCCCTCCTTGTATACTATAAATAAAATTCATTCTTATAATTATCTGAGTCTTATCATGAATTTGTAAAGGTAATACATAAAAAAATAGTAACAAATATTTTTGAGTTTTAAATATTCAATAACTACCTGTTTTTACTTTTAAGAAACTTTGTGTTACATTATTTACTCCTGCTATTCTTACTGCTGTGGGTAATTTTTCAAAGCATTCTATAGGTAAGGCTTTATCATCTATAGCACATTTACTGGCTCCCGTATTTATAATAGCATTTAAATTATATTGTTTATTATTTACTTCTATAGCTACTTTACAATTTAATAAGTTGTTTACCATGTTTGCAGATCTTACTGTATTACTGGCTATTATTTCTACTTCATCTTCTTCATCTATTTGTTTTAACTTATTTTTGCTTTCTTTTTCTAAATCAGTTATCCTTTGTTCTAATCTACTTATTTCTAATTCTTTTTCTAATTTCATTTCAGATAATTTTTTTTCTAGTTTATTTATTTTTTCTTTTAAATAATTATTTTCTAATTTAAGAAATCCTATATCTTCATTTTCTTTTTTGTCTATTTTAATTTCTTCTTTTTTAATTTCATCTCCATATTCTACTGTCTCACCAAATCTTGCTATATCCATAGGACAACATACTAGTTCACAATTTTTATATTTTTTACAATTTTTTATAATTATCATATTACAATAAAAGTATTTTTCTCTATAAGTATTATCCCAACTATGTTTACATTCTTTACAATTTAATGATAACTATTTTTCTATCATCCAACTCATAAAGTTAACAATTTTAATTGTTTCTCAAAACTATCTTGGTTTTTCATTTCTTCATTATTATCACATATGCTTAATACATCACTATTATTACTATTTTCACTTCCATTTATACTAATTATATCGAATTCCTCTTCTAATTCTAAACTATTTTGTATTATCTTAATGTTTTCTATTAAACTATCTATTTTAATTCTTTGTTTTTGAAATATATTTAAATAAGATTTAATATTATATCATGTGACTGACTTATGGCAATTTGGTTATGTAAAATATGATAACAAACATCAGAAATAGTATTTAGTTGTAGATCTTCAGAGTGAAATTTAAGCTTAAAATTTTCATTAGAAAAACAAACTAAATTTCATTTATCTACAGTCCTCTTTCTTTGGTATCCTCCTATTTCTAAGTTTAAGTAGTCAAGCCTATGAAGTACCTCTTCTTCCTTACTAGTCATGATATTAAGTTAATAAACTCCTGCAAATTTTCACCTACACCTAGGACTTATCAGCAACTCAGCTTCTGCCTAGTACTTCAGTTTACCACTATAGGAGTTTTTTAACCTAAAATTAAGTTTTTAGAAAGATTTGCTTAATCATAAAGGCTTAACTAAATTTACTTAAGATTTTTGTTTTGCTGTGATACCAATTTTAGAGTGAGGTACAGGAATCAGAAGAGCTGCAGTAGTTTGATTTTAGACTTTTATATCCATTCACAGAACAATGTTACCACGGTACAAAGCGGTTGAACTTCCCTGGGTAACGGGATAGAACCCTCAATTTACAGTGTGGCTTTCTGTTACTAGGATACTAGAGTCTTAATCAGATTATAGAAGCTTCTGAGGAGAAGAAGAAAAGAAAAGAAAAAACTTTTTTTTTAAACCTACTACTATTTCTGATGAATAGTGTTGGATAGGACAACTCTTAAACCTATCACAACTTGCCTTGGTTGAAGAAGACAACTCTTAACTTCAATCTAAGCTCTTAAGCAAGGAAGACAACTCTTAACCTTGTCTTAAGCCCAAGTTATCTCAAGACAACTCTTAAAAGATAACCAAAAATATAAACAAGAATGTAAGCAAGAATGCTAACCTTTGATTCTTGATTAATGAATGAGAAATAACAAAATTCGGAGCATATCTCCTCCTTACAAATAATGGGCTGTATTTATAGTCCTAAGACAGCGTTATCCTAGTTCAACTAGTACTTAGGTTCCTTATCCACTTAGGATATGTTTTCCTAAGTCAACAAGCTTTTCTAATCAACTAAAACCTTATCAAGATAGACCTTATGCAAATGTTTCCTAATTCTACTAGGATTCTTGGTCTTTCTTGAATTTCTACCTAGACTAGAATTCCTACCTTATCTTGTATTTTACAGCGGCTGCACTTCCTCTTGCCTAATCCTTCTAGGACTAGGACTCTGAATGCTTATCCTTCTGCCCTTAGAATTCTTCTTGTCATGACTATCCTATTGCTACTAGAACTCATCATGAGTGTCCTGCTGCTGATAGAACTCTTCTTGGCATGGATGTCCTGTTGCTGCTGGAACTCTGCTTGGCATAGATGTCCTCCTACTGCTGGAACTCTTCTTGACATGGACGTTCTACTGCTGCTGGAGTTCTTCTTGATGCGAATATCTTTTTTCTGCTGGAACTCCTGTTGGCATGAATGTCCTTCATTGATTAGGATTAAGTCAAATACTGGCCAGGCCTCATTGCTGGGCTGCACACTTGCTATTGCTATGCTTGTTGTGTAAATTTTCTGGCCCATGCTCTCCTTTGCTGCCTCATTTTCTACCCATTGCATTTCCTGCATACTTAGGTTCTCAAGAATCCCCCTTTCTTGAAGACTCACCTTGTCCTCAAGGTAGAAGTTAGAAAACTACTGCTGTATGTCATTATAGTCTTCCCAAACTTGTATGGGTAATGGCAAAGGTTGTAGCAATCCCTTGGTCTTGCCATCTTTTGGTTTTATCCATGGGCAAATGTCACAATTGCTGGCTTTCTTCTTGCCTTCAACCTATTCTTTTGGTCAGAAGGATTCAAGGCAGAAGTCAAGAAGAAAGACAGCAATTGTGACATTTTCCCATGGATAATGTGAAAAAAGATTGATGAAGAAAAGAAGTGTGAAAGAAAATATTGATGAAAGAATAAAGATGCTTGTTTTTTCACTACATCAATATTTACACTTCTAGGGTATTTATATACAACATCCTAACGGCTAGGTACAAGCTTATTTTACTTTTCTAACAGCTAGGTACAACACACAATAGCATATCTTTCAATTCAAGAACTAGCCGTTATTTTGTCCATTAGTGATTAGCTTACTAGCCGTTATTTCGTCCTTTGTTGGTTAGCTTGATATGGGTGTCCATAGGCCAATCAAAGAGTCATTTGGGCCTTTTATCTTCGCCCTCAATCTCTTCATTTTCAACAGATAAAACCATGTTTTGTTCTAACTATGTTTTGTTCTTCATTTGATTGCAATGGTTCATGAATATCACCATTCTGTTGTGTTGAATCTTCATAGATAAAATCCTCTTTTTCGCTTTCATTCAAACTAACTCCATTATTGATTTGATCGTTATTCCTTAACAAACTCAACCGATTACCTACAATAGATAGGGGAAGAGGATCCCCTTTCGTTTCTCCTTCATTTCTCACTTTATCAAAGTAAGGATCACTTTCTAGAAAAGTAACATTTCTTGACAAGAATTTCTCATTTGTAAAAGGATCTAAACATTTATAACCTTTTTTATCAATGCAATACCCTAAAAATATGCACTTTACACTCCTATGACTCAATTTATCTCTAGCATGATTAGGGATGTGAACATAACAAGTACAGCCAAATACCTTTAGATAAGATAAGTTTGGTTGCCTATTATGCAACAATTCAAAAGGAGATTTTCCATTCAATAACTTCGAAGGCATACGATTTATCAAATGTATGGCTGTGAGAATGGCTTCATTCCAATATCTTTTAGGGACATTGTGATGAAACATTAGTGACCTTCCTACATCTAAGATGTGCCGATTTTTCTGCTCGGCCACACCATTTTGTTCAGGTGTGTAGGGGCAAGTCGTTTGATGAACTATCCCTAAAGTGCTCAAGTAATTCTCAAAGGCGTGACTAGTATATTCTCCCCCATTATCACTCCTAAGAATCTTAATCCTTTTGCCAAGTTGATTTTCAATTAAGGAAACATACTCTTTAAAACATGACAAGGTCTCTGATTTGTTTTTAATCAAGTATATCCAAGTGTATCTAGACTTGTGATCAATGAATGTGACAAAATATCTAAAGCCATTGTGAGATTCTAAAGGAGAAGTCCATAGATCAGAGTGAACAAGATCAAACATTTCATTATAACAAGTTTCCGAATGTACAAAAGGAAGTTTAGTCTGTTTTCCAAGATTACAAGCCCTACATTGTTTAAAATCACTAAACTTCATTTTCGGAATCATTTTACACAGAATGTTACTAGGAGGATGGCCTAGTCTTGCATGCCAAAGTTTCTGAAGTCCACCGTCTTCCTCAACTCTAAGGGCTTGATTGGTACTATCCAAAAAATATAGGCCGTCATGTAAGGTTCCCTCACCAATCTTCTTCCCGGTTGATATGTCCTGAAATATCACCTTATTGGGTTCAAAGATGACACAACAATTTAAGTCTTTTGTTATTCTACTAACGACAGCAAATTTGATGAAAAATTTGGCATATAAAGGCCACTTGTTTTCTTGGATAAAACTTTAATATCTCCTAATCCCTTAATGGGTATTTCACTACCATTGGCTATTGTCACATTTCTAATGTTTCCTAGGGTTTCTATTCTAGATGCCATGTTTTTATTTCTAAACATATGATTAGTAGCACCTGAATCAATAACCCAAGGGTCAAACTTAAAATGTGAGTTGGAAATCATACCTTGAGAGGAGCTTGGAAGATGGTTCTGAAGTAGTTTGGCCAAATCCTCAAGGAGTTTTGAGTTCCCTTTTTCGATCGCATTTTGAGCACCTTGTGGTGGTGCCTTTTCCTTGAAGTTGACTGGCCTCAAATGTGGATTAAGAACCCAACATTTTTCTTTAGTATGACCTAGCATCTTGCAGTGCCCACACTTCCAGCATTTGTCTTTGAGGTTGTGCATCCGTCCACATTTATCACACTTAGCCTTAACTTTTGCTCCTTGGACCATCCTGCCTTCTTCCTTGCTGTCCACCAAACTACCTCTCTCAGCCTTGCTTGAATTCCCATTCAAAATCTTTCTTTGCAGGTACTCTTTATTAACCTTGTTTGCAACATCGTCATAATAAGGCAAAGGCTCAATTCTAAGAATGTGATTCCGAAGATCTTCGTAGTCCGAACCCAAACCCATCAAATACGATATCACAAGATCTTCATTGGCCCTTTTTTCCACCTCTTCAATATTGGTAGTATTCGGCCTTAATGATTGAAGTTCATCCCATGCCTCCTTAATTTTGGTGTTATATTCTATCGGATCACCTCCACCAAGGCTGATATTGTTGATGAACTGCTTCAACTCGTATATTCTCATCAAGTTTCCTTGATGACCAAATTGTCTCTTGATAGACTCCCAAAGTGCTTTAGAAGTTTCAGCCTTTGAGAATGCACCTACCAAGGATGGTTCCATGGAATTTAAAATCCATGTGTACACCAAGTTGTCATTATAGCACCAATCTTCATATTCTTCACTTGATGTGTCTGTGGGCTTTGTGATTCTTCCATTCACGAAACCCAATGCTCGTTTTCCACATAATGCTCTTTCAGCGGGATTGATCCAAATTGAGTAATTTTTTCCATTCAAGGGAAATGTGGTAAGTTTCAAGGTGGTGTTACCATCATTATCAACTCCCTTGAAGGAACTTCTGCTCTTGGTGTTGTATGACGAGCCCTCCCTTTCCATTCTTTAATTTGGCTATGAAGGGGAATGTCTTGATACACCAAGAACCAACAAAGCAACAAAAGGTAAAAGCTAGATTCAAGATGAAACCTGCTCTGATACCATGTGAAAAATATTGAAGAAACAAAGAAGTGTGAAAGAAAGTATTGATGAAAGAATAAAGAAGCTTGTTTTTCACTTTACACATCTTGGGTATTTATATACAACATCCTAACGGCTAGGTACAAGTTGATTTTACTTTTCTAACAGCTAGGTACAACACATAACAGCATATCTTTCAATTTCAAGAACTAGCCGTTATTTCGTCCATTAGTGATTAGCTTACTAGCCGTTATTTCGTCCTTTAGTGGTTAGCTTGATATGGGCTTTGGGCTTGATATGGGTGTCCATAGGCCAATCAAAGAGTTATTTGGGCCTTTTATCTTCACCCTCAATCCCTTCATTTTCAACAGATAAAACCAGGAGATGGCAAGACCAAGGGATTGCTACAACCTTTGCCATTACCCATACAAGTTTGGGAAGACTATAATGACATCTAGCAGCAGTTTTCAAAACTTTCACCTTGAGGACAAGGTGAGTCTTCAAGAAAGGGGGGATTGTTGAGAACCTAAGTATGCAGGAAAGGCAACGGGCAGAAAATGAGGCAGCAAAGGAGAGCATGGGCCAGAAAATGTGCACAACAAGTCAACAGCAAGTATGCAGCGCAGCCGTGAAGCCTGGCCAGTATTTGACTTAATCCTAATTAATAAAGGACATTCACACCAACAGGAGTTCCAGCATAAGAAGGATAATCGCATCAAGAAGAGTTCTAGCATAAGAAGGATATCGCATCAAGAAAGACCAAGAATCCAAGTAGGATTAGGAAACAGTGGGATAAGGTCTATCTTGATAATGTTTTAGTTGACTTACAAAACCTTGTTGACTTAGGAAAACATATCCTAAGTGGATAAGGAACCTAAGTACTAGTTGAATTAGGATAAGGCTGTCTTAGGACTATAAATACAGCCCATTATTTGTGAGGAGGGGATATGCTCCGAATTTTGTATATTTCTCATTCATTAATCAAGAATCAAGGTTAGCATTCTTGCTTCCATTCTTGTTTATATTTTGGTTATCTTTTAAGAGTTATCTTGAGATAACTTTGGTTTAAGACAAGGTGAAGAGTTGTCTTCCTTGCTTAAGAGCTAAGGTTGAAGTCAAGAGTTGTCTTCTTCAACCAAGGCAAGTTGTGATAGGTTTAAGAGTTGTCTTGCCTATCCAACATATCCTTTATATATAAGTTAATCCTGAAGGACAGCTTAGGGGACATAAATCTAAGAAAAGAACTCAAGAATCAAACGGGACAGCAAGTTAGGAAGGTTTTTGGTAGGCGTGCTGACCCCTAAGGTGTAGAAAAGTTGGGGAAAAAAATTGGGACACCAACAAATTGGTGCTTTCATTGAGAGATCAGCACAATCACCATCCAGTTGAGAAGTAGCACAATCACCCCAACAAATTTGCTCTTGTTAAGAGATCAGCACAGACACCAGTCAATTGCAAGGCATCACAGTTACCATGTCATCTAGGCAGCATTCACCCGCACCACAGGAACAGACCAGGGAAGATTTCTCAGTCACCAACTGCAGAAGAATCCTTGCCTTGGAGAGGAACCTATCACCTATGTGGGGGAGCCAAGCAATGGTGGCATTGGCTTAAGGCCACCTATGGCCAAGAAGGAAGAAGGATAGGCTGGTCAATGTTCACACAAGAGTTAGAGAACAGATTTGACCCGTCTAGCATGACTAACTATGAGGGACAGCTTGCCAAGATTAGGCAAGAGGGATCTCTAGAAAGTTACCTTGAAGAATTCGAGAGGTTGGTCGAATTGGTAGGACATTGGCCAGATAGTGCACTAATTGGCACTTTTCTAGACGAACCCTCTGCCGCGCCAACGGGGATGTTCCGGTAGGTCTGGGAAGTTCTCTCGTGTACAGCCGAAAGTATCCGATGCCGCTGCCACGACTGCAAGATGTTCTGGTTGCTCTCGGAAGATCATCCCGCAGCACTGCCGAACGTGTCCGAATACAGCGCCGTGCTGCAGGGGATGTTCCGGTCACTTCCGGAAGTTTGTCCTGGCACTGCCGAACATGCCTGACACCTCTACTGCACTTGCGGGGATATTTCAGTCCCTCCCCGAAGTTTGTCCCGCACACTGCCGAATGTGCCCGAAACCCTCCACCATGCCTGTGGGAATGTACTGGTAGGTCCGGGAGGTTCATCCCGTGCACTGTCGAATGTGTCCGATGCCACTGCTGCGCCCGTGGGGATTTTCCAGTCACTCCTGGAAGTTCGACCTGCACACTGCCGAATGCATCTGATGCCTTTGCAGTGCATGCGAAGATGTTCTGGTCACTGCCGGAAGTTTGTCCCCCGCACTGCCGAACGCATCTGAAGCTGGCACCGCACGCACAGGGATGTTCCGGTCTCTCCCAGAAGCTCGTCCCGCTCACTTCTGAGCCCGTCCAATGCCGCTGCCACCCGCTGGGGATATTCCGGTCACTCCTGGAACTTCGTCCCACACACGGCCAAACACGTTTCGAAGCCTCTGCCGTGCCTGTGGAGATGTTCCCGTCACCCCCGCAAGTTTGTCCTGTGCACTGCCGAATGCATCCAATGCCGCTGCGGTGCACGCAGGGAATTTTTGGTAGCTCCTGGACGTTCCTCCCAGGCACTGCCAAATGCATCTGACGCCTCTACTGCACCCGCGGGGATGTTCCGGTCACTCCTGGAAGTTCGCTCCTGTGCACTACCAAATGTGCCCGAAGCATCTGCCGCGCCCTCAAGTATGTTCCGGTAAGTTCAAGAAATTAATCCCATGCATTGCCGAACGTATTTAACGCCGCTGCCTCACCCATGGAGATGTTCTGGTCACTCTCGCAACTTCATCCCATGCATGGCCGAACACGCCCTAAGCATCTGCCACACCTGCAGAGATGTTCCCATCACCTCCGGAAGTTGTCCCGAGCACTGCCGAACGCGTCTGATGCCACTGCCGCGCCAGTGGGGAATTTTTGTTAGCTCCCGGAAGTTCATCCCGAGCACTGCAAAACACGTCTGACGACTCTGCTGCACCCGTGGGGATGTTCCAGCACTACTGGAAGTTCTCTCATGCACTACTGAATGTGCCCGAAGCTTCTGCCATGCCCTCAGGTATGTTCCAGTAGGTCCGGGAAGTTCATCTAGTGCACTGCCGAATGTATTTGATGCCGCTGCCATGCCCGCGGGGATGATCCGGTTGCTCCCAGATGTTCGTCCCACACACTGCCGAAATGCACGTGATGCCTCTGCCGTGCCCACAGGAATGTTCTGGTCACTCCCAAAAGTTCATCCCGCGAACTGACAAACTTGCACAATGCCACTGCCGCACCCGCAGGGATAATTTGGTCGTCCCGGTAGTTCATCCCACGCACTGCAGAACATGTTTGACGCCATTGCCACACCCGCAGGGATGCTCCAGCCACTCCTGGAAGTTCATCCCTGCTCACAGCCGAGCACGCCTGTAGCCTCTGCCACGCCTGCAGGGATGTTCCAGTCGCTCCTGGAAGTTCGCCCCTAGTACTTGTGAACGTGTCTGATGCCTCTGCCAAGCCCGCGGGTATATTCCAGTCACTCCCAGAAGTTTGTCCCGTGCACAGCCAAACGTGCCCAGCGCCGCTGCTGAGCCTGCAGGGTTGTTCCAGTCACTCCCGCAAGTTTGTCCCATGCACTGTCGCATGCACATGACACCTCTAACACGCCCGCGGGGATGTTTCGGTCGCACCCAGAAGTCAGCCCTGCACACTACTGAACACACCCGATGCATCTGCAGCTCCCTCAGGGATGTTCCAGTCGCTATCGGAAGTTCGTCCTGCACACTGCTCAACATACCCGAAGTCCTTGCCATGCCAGCGGAGATGTTTCAGTCACTTCCAGAAGTTCATCCTGTGCACTGCCCAACACACCCGAAGCCTCAGACTCGCCCAAGGGGATGTTCCGGTCGCTCTCGGAAGTTTGTTCGTGCACTGCCGATTGCACTGAATGCCTGCTGCTGCACCCACGGGGATGTTCTGGTTGGTCCCAAAAGTTCGTCCCGCGTAGTGCCAAATGCACCCGAAGCCTCTACTGTGCCGGTGGGGATGTTCCAGTTGCTTCCGGAAGTTCGTCCCACGCACTGCTGAATGCACCCCATACCGATGTTGCACCCGTGGGGATGTTCCGGTCGCTCTCAGAAGTTCATCCCTTGCAAGCTGAATGTGCCCAACGCTGAAGAAGTTTGTTCCGTGAGCTTTCAAATGTGCCCGATGCCTCTGCTGTGCCTGCTGGGATGTTCTAGTTGCTCCAGGAAGTTTGCCCCGTGCCCGGCAGATTGCAGCTGACACCTCAGGCACGCCCTTGGGGATGTTCCGGTCACTCCGAAGTTTGTCCCATGCACTGCCGAATAAGCCCAATGCCTCTGCCGCGCCGACTGTGATGTTCCGGTCGCTCCCGGAAGTTCGTCCCATGCACTGTCAATGTGCCCGAAGCCTCTGCTGCTGCACCCATGGGGATGTTCGGGTGTCTCCCAGAAGATCGTCCCGTGTAGTGCTGAAATGGGCCCGACACCTCTGCCATGCCTGCGGGGATGTTCCGGTTGCTCCCAGTAGTTCATCCCGAGCACTGCCGTGCGCACCCGACGCTGCTGCTGCACCCGTTGGGATATTCCAGTCACTCCCAGATGTTTGTCCTGCACACTGGTGAATGCGCTCGATGCCTCTGCTGTGCCGGCAGAGTTGTTCCGGTCACTCTCGGAAGTTCGTCCCATCCACTGACCAATGCGGGCAATGCCTCTGCCGCACCAGCTGGAATGTTCTGGTCACTCTTGGAAGTTCATCCCACACACTGCTGAACGTGTCCCATGCCTCAGCCGCACCTGCGGTCATGTTCTGGTCACTCCGGAAGTTTGTCTCACGCACTGCCCAACCTGCCCGAAGCCTTTGCCATGCCCACGGGGATGTTCTAGTTGTTCCCGGAAGTTCGTCCCTTGCACTGCCGAAAGCACCCAATGTCTCAGCCGTGTCTGTAGGCATGTTCTGGTCACTCTTGGAAGTTCATCCCATGCACTGCCAACCCCCCCGAAGCCTCTGTTGTGCCACGGGGGTGCTCCGGTCACTCCCGGAAGTTCGTCCTGCACACTGGCAAATGTGTCCAACGCCGCTACTGCACCTGTAGCGATGTTCCAGTGGCTACTGGAAGTTCATCCCGCGCACTGCCGAACTGTTGAGAACATAAGTATGCATGTAACGCAACAGGCAGAATATGAGGCAGCAAAGGATACCCTTAGAATTCTCCTTGGCATGACATCCCATTGCTACTGGAATTCATCATGCGTGTCCTGCTTCTAATAAAACTCTTCTTGGCATAGTGTCCTGCTGCTACTGGAATTCTCCTTGGAATGGATGCACTGCTGCTGCTGGAACTCTGCTTGGCGTAAATGTTCTTTATTGATTAGGATTAAGTCAAATACTGACCGGGCCTCACTGCTGGGCTGCATACTTGCTGTTTCCATGCTTGTTGGGTACATTTTCTGGCCCATGCTATCCTTTGCTGCCACATTTTCTGCATGTCGCCTTTCTTGCATACTTAGGTCCTCAACAGTTCAGCAGTGTGCAGGACGATCTTCCAACATTGATCGGAACATTCCTGCAGATGTGGCAGAGAGGTCAGGCACATTCAGCAGTGCTCAGGATGATCTGCAGGGACAGACCAAAATATCTCCGCGGGCGCGGCAGCGGGGTCAGGCGCATCTGGTAGTGTGTTGGACGAACTTCCGGGAGCAACCGGAACATCCCTATAGGCTTGGCAGAGGCGTCAAGTGCGTTCGGCAGTTTATGAGATGAACTTGTGTGAGCAACCTGAACATCCCACTGGGTACGGCAGCAGCGCTGGGCACGTTTGGCAGTGCGCGGAACAAACTTATAGGAGCAACTGAAAAATCCTCGTGGGCTCAGCAGAGGCATCGGATGCATTCAACACTGCTTGGGACAAACTTCCAAGAGCGACCAAAACATGCCCGTGGGCGCGGCAGAGGTGTCGGGTGTGTTCGTGTTGAGAACCTAAGTATGCATGAAAGGCAATGGGTAGAAAATGGGGCAGCAAAGGAGAGCATGGGCCAGAAAATGTGCATAACAAGGATGGCAACAGAAAGTGTGCAGCCCAGCAGTGAGGCCCAACCAGTATTTGACTTAATCCTAATTAATGAAGGACATCTACGCCAAGCAAAGTTCCAGCAGCAGCAGGACATCTACGCCAAGAAGAGTTCTATCAGCAGTAGGACACGTGTGATGAGTTCTAGTAGCAATAGGATATTCATGCCAAGGAGAATTCTAAGGGCAGAAGGATATGCATTGAGAGTCCTAGTCCTAGAAGGAAAAGCAAAGATAAAGTCCAGCCGCTGTAGAATACAAGATAAGGTCGGAATTCTAGTCTAGGTAGAAAATCAAGAAAGACCAAGAATCCTAGTAGGATTAGGAAACAATGGGATAAGGTCTATCTTGATAATGTTTTAGTTGACTTAGAAAAGCTTGTTGACTTAAGAAAACATATCCTAAGTGGATAAGAAACCTAAGTACTAGTTAAATTAGGATAAGGCTGTCTTATGACTATAAATACAGCCCATTATTTGTGAGGAGCTCATATGCTACGAATTTTGTATATTTCTCATTCATTAATCATGAATTAAAGGTAAGCATTCTTGCTGACATTCTTGTTTATTTTTCAGTTATCTTTTAAGAGTTGTCTTGAGATAACTTGGGCTTAAGACAAGGTGAAGAGTTGTCTTCCTTGCTTAATAGCTAAGGTTGAAGTTAAGAGTTGTCTTCTTCAACCAAGGCAAGTTGTGATAGGTTTAAGAGTTGTCTTCTTCAACCAAGGCAAGTTGTGATAGGTTTAAGAGTTGTCTTGCCTATCCAACATATCTTTTATATATTAGTTAACCCGAAGGACAGCTTAGGGGACATAAATATAAGAAAAGAAC
>BNST01003166.1:0-42138 GCA_019650275.1 Xylocarpus granatum
CATGGGCCAGAAAATTTTGCACAACAAGCATGGCAACAGCAAGTGTGCAGCCCAGCAATGAGGCCTGGCCAGTATTTGACTTAATCCTAATCAATGAAGGACATTCGTGCCAACAGGGAGTTCCAGCAGAAAAAGCATATTCGCAACAAGAAGAACTCCAGCAGCAATAGAACATCCATGTCAAGAAGAGTTCCAGCAGTAGGAGGATATCTGCTCCAAGCAGAGTTCCAGCAGCAGCAGGACATACATGCCAAGAAGAATTTGAGCAGCAGCAGGACATCTATGCCAAGCAGAATTCCAGTGGCAGCAGCAATAGGATAGACAAGGAGTAGAGTCCCAGTCATGACAAAGAGAATTCAAAGGGCAGAAGGATACGCATTCAGAGTCCTAGTCCTAGAAGGATTAGGCAAGAGGAAGTGCAGCCACTGTAAAATACAAGATAAGGTAGGAATTCTAGTCTAGGTAGAAATTCAAGAAAGACCAAGAATCCTTGTAGACTTAGGAAACATTTACATAAGGTCTATCTTGATAATATTTTATTTGACTTAGAAAAGCTTGTTGACTTGGTGAAGAGCTGATAAGCTACGAATTTTATTATTTTCTCATTCATTAATCAAGAATCAAAGGTAAGCATTCTTGCTCACATTCTTGTTTATATTTTGGTTATCTTTTAAGAGTTGTCTTGAGATAAACTTGGGCTTAAGTTAAGGTTAAGAGTTGTCTTCCTTGCTTAAGAGCTAAGGTTGAAGTTAAGAGTTGTCTTCTTCAACCAAGGCAAGTTGTGATAGATTTAAGAGTTGTCTTGCCTATCCAACATATCTTTTATATATTAGTTAACCCAAAGGACAGCTTAGGGGACGTAAATATAAGAAAAGAACTCAAGAATCAAATGGGACAGCAAGCTAGGAAGGATTCCAGTAGGCGTGCTGACCCTTAAGGTGTAGAAAAGTTGGGGAAAAAATCGGGACCCCGACACAAACATGTCGGACGTCGCAGCCATGCCCACGGGGATGTTCAAGTCGCTCCGAAAAGTTCATCCTGAGCACTGCTGAACGCATCAGACACCTCTGCCACATCAGCGGGGATGCTCCAGTTGCTCTCGGATGTTTGTCCTGCACACTGCCAAATGCGCCAAGTGCCTCTTCTGCGCCCACCGGGATGTTCCAGTCACTCCCGAAAGTTCATCTGGTGCACTGCCCAACGCGCCCAAAGCCTCTGCCATACTGCGGGGATGTTCCAGCCACTCCTAGAAGTTTGTCACACACACTTCTGAACGCACCAGATGACTCTGCCATACTTGCGGAGATGTTTCGATTGCTCCCGAAAGCTCATCGCATGCGCTGTTGAATGCAACCTGCGCCTTTGCCATGCCCACAGGTATATTCCAGTCGCTCCCAGAAGTTCGTCCCAAGCACTGCTGAACGCGTCCAATGCCTCTGCAGCACACATAGGGATGTTACAGTCACTCCCAGATGTTCGCCCCGCACACTGCCGAATGTGCCCAGCGACTCTGCAACACCCCTCTGGGATGTTCAGAACACTCCCAGAAGTTTACCCACATGCTGCTGAATGCGACTGACGCCTCTGCCTCACCCACGGGGATGTTCTGGTCGCTCTCGGAAATTCATCCCGTGCAATGCCCAACATGCCCGAAGCCTTTGCTGCTTGTGCAGGGATGTTCCAGTCACTCCAGAGTTTGTCCCGTGCATTGTCGAAGGCTCCTGAAGCCTCTACCATGCCTGCGGGGAAAGTTTCGGTCATGCCTTGAAGTTTATCTCGTGCACTGTCCAACATGCCTGAAGCCTCAGCCATTACCAGAAAGTTCGTCCAGAACGCTGCCGAACGTGTCCGACACCTCTTTTGAGCCTTCAGGGATTTTACGATTGATCTCGGAAGTTTGTCCTGTGCATTGTTGAACGTGCCCAATGCCACTGCAGTGCCTGTGGGGATGTTTCAGTTGCTCCCAAAAGTTCGTCCCTGCGTGCTACTGAATGCACAGGAAGCATCTGCCGCGCCTGCAGGGATGTTCTGGTCGCTCCCAGAAGTTCATGTCATGCCTATCCAAACTTGCCCGATGCCCCTGCCATGCCCACAGGAAAATTTCGGTCGCTCCTAGAAGTTTTTCCTATGCCCTGCCAAACTGTTGGGGTACCGATTTAGTACACCTACTAAAAACCTTGCTAACTTACTGTCCCGTTTGATTCTTGAGTTCTTTTCATATATTTACGTCCCATAAGCTGTCCTTCAGGTTAACTAATATATAAAGGATATGTTGGATAGGCAAGACAACTCTTAAACCTATTACAACTTGCCTTGGTTGAAGAAGACAACTCTTAACTTTAACCTAAGCTCTTAAGCAAGGAAGACAACTCTTAACCTTGTCTTAAGCCCAAGTTATCTCAAGACAACTCTTAAAAGATAACCGAAATATAAACAAGAATGGAAGCAAGAATGTTAACCTTGATTCTTGATTAATGAATGAGAAATATACAAAATTTGGAGCATATCTCCTCCTCACAAATAATGGGCTGTATTTATAGTATTTAGACAACCTTATCCTAATTCAACTAGTACTTAGGTTCCTTATCCATTTAGGATATGTTTTCCTAAGTTAACAAGGTTTTCTAAGTCAACTAAAACATTATCAAGATAGACCTTATCCCACTATTTCCTAATCCTACTAGGATTCTTGGTCTTTCTTGAATTCCTACTTAGACTGAATTCCTACTTTGACTAAGTCTTTCTGTCCTTATCTTATCTCCTCTCCTACAGCTGCTGACCTTCATCTTGCCGTTTCCTTCTAGGATTAGGACTTCCATATGGCGTGTCCTTCCATTCCAAGACTTCTCCTTGACGTGAACATCTTGCTGAAGTCAAACTGCCATGACGTCCTGCTGCTGCTAGAGTTCTTCATGCTGTCAATCTCCTTCTCCTGCTAGAATTGCTTCATGCGTGTCCTGCCAATATTGGTCTTCTTCTTGGTTTGGATTTTTGCAATCAATTAGCACTGAGTCAGAACCTGGGCATGCTTCACTGCTTGTTGCGTGCAGGCTTGTTGCGCGCACATTCTTGCCTATTTTTGCCTCTCTTGCTGCCTGGTGCTTTGCACGCATTCGCTCATGCTCCCTTTGCTGCCTAAGGTCTGCAACACAAACGCACCCGACGCCCTTGCTATGCCCACGGAAATATTCCGATCGCTCCAAGAAGTTCATCCTGAGGACTTCTGAACTCATCTAATGCCTCTGCCGAGCCCACGAGGATTTTTTGGTTCCTCCCTGAAGTTTGTACCATACACTTCTGTACGGGCCCGACACCTATGGCCCACCTTCGTGCTTGTTCAGGTCACTCTTGGAAGTTCGTCCAGCACATGGCAAAGTGATGAAACCTCTTATGTGCCTGCAGGAATGTTCCGGTCTTTCCAGGAAGAAAGTCCTGTCCACCCGATGCTGGTGCCGCACCTGCAGGGATGTTCCGGTCGCTCCCGAAAGTTTATCCTGCACACTGCCGAATGCGCCTGACACTGCTGTCGTGCCCAGGGACATTCCGGTGGCTCCCAGCTATTCGTCCACACACTGGCGAATGTGTCTGACACCTGCCATGGCCACAGGGATGCTCAGTCTCTCCCAGAAGTTTGTCCCAAGCACTTCAAAACACATCTGACACCATTGCAGTACCTGCAGGGATGTTCCTGTTGCCCCCCGAAGTTTGTTCCATCCACTGCAAAACATGACCAAAGCCTCTGCGCCGGGGATGTACTAGTTGCTTTGGAAGTTCATTCCATGCATGGCCAAGCAACCAAAGCCTCTGATGTGCCTGCGGGGATGTTCCGGTCTTTCCATGAAGAATGTACTGTGTGTGCACTGCCAAGTGTGCCCAATACCGCTGCTGCACCTGCAAGGATGTTCCAGTTGCTCCCAGAAGTTCATCCTGAGCACAGCCAACGCACTTAACACCGCTGCCAAACCCAGGGATGCTCTGGTCACTCTTAGAAGTTCGTCCCACGCACTGCTGCACTCGTCTGATGCCGCTGCTGTGCCCACGGGGATGTTCCAGTTGATCTCAGAAGTTTGTCCCATGCACTGCCGAATGGGCCTGACACTGCTGCCGCATCTGCACTGATATTCTGGTTGCTTGCTGTAGTTAGTCCTGTCCACTGTCAATTGCATCCGATGCATCTGCTGAGCCCACGGAGATTTTTCGGTCACTATCTGAAGTTTGTCCTGCACACTACCGAATGCGCCCACAAAGATGTTCCGGTGGCTCCCGGAAGTTCGTGCCATGCACTGATGAATGTGTCTGATGCCGCTGCCGCACCCATGGGGATGTTTGAGTTGATCCCAGCAATTTGTCCTGTGCAGTGCCTAGCTGTTGGGGTCCCGATTTTTTCCCCAACTTTTCTACACCTTAGGGGTCAGCACACCTACTGAAATCCTTCCTAACTTACTGTCCCGTTTGATTCTTGAGTTCCTTTCTTATTTTATATCCCCTAAGCTGTCCTTCGGGTTAACTAATATATATAAAGATATGTTGGATAGGCAAGACAACTCTTAAACCTATCACAACTTGCCTTGGTTGAAGAAGACAACTCTTAACTTCAACCTTAGCTCTTAAGCAAGGAAGACAACTCTTAACCTTGACTTAAGCCCAAGTTATCTCAAGACAACTCTTAAAAGATAACCGAAATATAAACAAGAATAGAAGCAAGAATGCTTACCTTTGATTCTTGATTAATGAATGAGAAAATAACAAAATTCGTAGCTTCTCCGCTCCTCACAAATAATGGGCTGTATTTATAGTCCTAAGACAGCCTTATCCTAATTTAACTAGTACTTAGGTTCCTTATCCACTTAGGATATGTTTTCCTAAGTCAACAAGCTTTTCTAAGTCAAATAAAACATTATCAAGATAGACCATATCCTTTGTGTCTTAATCCTACTAGGATTCTTGGTCTTTCTTGAATTTCTACCTAGACTAGAATTCCTACTTTATCTTGTTTTCTACAGCAGCTGGACTTCCTCTTGGCTTATCCTTCTAGGACTAGGACTTTGAATGCATATCCTTCTGCCCTTAGAATTCTTCTTGTCGCGACTATCCTATTGCTACTGGAACTCATCATGAGTGTCCTACATTAATTAGCATTAAGTCAAATACTGGTTGGGCTTTACTGCTGGGCTGCATACTTTCTGTTGCTACTCTTGTTATGCACATTTTCTGGCCCATGCTCTCCTTTGTCGCCCCATTTTCTGCCCATTGCCTTTCCTTCATACTTAGGTTCTCAACACTAGCAGGCCCGACGCCGCTGCAGCACCCGCACCCATGTTCCAGTCACTTGGCATAGTTCGTCCCACACACTGCTGATTATGTCCAATGCATCTCCTGAGCCTGTGGGGATATTTTAGTCATTATTGAAAGTTTGTCCCACGCACTGCCGAATTGTTGGCATCCTGATTTTTTTCCCAACTTTTCTACACCTTAGTGGGTCAGCACGCCTACTAAAAACCTTCCTAACTTGCTGTCCCGTTTGATTCTTGAGATCTTTCCTTGGATTTTCATCCCCTAAGCTGTCTTTTGGGATTAACTAATATATAAAGGATATGTTGGATAGGCAAGACAACTCTTAAACCTATCACAACTTGCCTTGGTTGAAGAAGACAACTCTTAACTTCAACCTAAGCTCTTAAGCAAGGAAGACAACTCTTCACCTTGTCTTAAGCCCAAGTTATCTCAAGATAACTCTTAAAAGATAACCGAAATATAAACAAGAATAGAAGCAAGAATGCTAACCTTGATTCTTGATCAAGGAATGAAAAAGAATACAAATTCGGGAGCATATCTTTCTACTCACAAATAATGGGCTGTATTTATAGTATTAGACAGCCTTATCTAATTCAACTAGTACTTAGGTTCCTTATCCACTTAGGATATGTTTTCCTAAGTCAACATGGTTTTCTAAGACAACTAAAACATTATCTAGATAGACCTTATTGAAATGTTTCCTAATCCTACTAGGATTCTTGGTCTTTCTTGAATTTCTACTTAGACTAGAATTCCTACTTTGACTAAATCTTTCTGTCCTTATCTTATCTCCTCTCCTGCAGCTGCTGACCTTCATCTTGCCATTTCCTTCTAGGATTAGGACTTCCATTATGGCGTGTCCTTCCATTCCAAGACTTCTCCTTGACATGAACATCTTGCTGAAGTCAAACCTGCCATGACGTCTTGCTGCTGCTGGAGTTCTTCATGCCGTCCATGTCCTTTTTGTGCTCGGATTGCATCATACGTGTCCTGCCAATGCTGGTTTTCTTCTTGGCTTGGATTTCCACAGTCAATAGGACTGAGTCAGAACCTGGCCGTGCTTCACTGGATTCTGCATGCAGGCTTGTTGCATGCACATTCTGGTCTGTTTCTGCCTCTCTTGCTGCTTGGCGCCTTGTGCGCATTCGCTCATGCTCCCTTTGCCTCCTAAGGTCCTGAACATGTATGCACCAGACGCCTCTGCCGCACCTGCAGGGATGTTCTGGTCTTTTCCAGAAAGTCCTCCTGCACACTGCTGAATGCGCCCGATGCCTTAGCCGCACCTGTAGGGATGTTCCGGTTCCACCCAGAAGTTCAAACCATGCACTTCCTAATGCAACAAAAGCTTCCCACCTGTGGGGATGTTCTCGTCACTGCCGGTAGTTCGCACCATGCACTGCCTAATGCAACCAAAGCTTCTGCCGTGCCTGCAGGGATGTTCTATTCACTCCTGTAGTTTGTCCCTATGCATTGGTGAATGTGTCCAACGCTGCTACCATGCCGAGGGAATGTTCAGGTCGCTCCAAGAAGTTTGTCCCATGTGCTGCCGAACGTGCCCGATGCCTCTGCCACACCCACTGCAATGTTCCGGTCGCTCCCGGAAGTTTGTTCTGTGCACTTGCAAACGTGCCCAATGCCTCTGCTGCTGGACCCGTGGGGATGTTGAGGTGACTCCCAGAAGATTGTCCAGTGCAGCGCTGAACGGGCCCGACACCTCTGTCATACCTGCAGGGATGTTCTGGTCACTCTCGGTAGTTCATCCTGAGCACTGCTGTGCACACCCAATGCCGCTGCTGCACCCGTCGAGATATTCCAGTCACTCCTGGACGTTCGTCCTGCACACTGGTGAATGAGCCCAACACCTCTGCCGTGCAGGCGGGGTTGTTCCGGTCACTCTGAAAGTTCATCCCGTCCACTGACCAGCTCGGGCAATGCCTCTGCTGCGCCAGCGGGGATGTTCCGGTCACTCCCAGAAGTTCATCCCACGCACTGCTGAACATGTCCAATGCCTCAGCCGTGCTTGCAGGCATGTTCTGGTTCTGGTCACTCCCGGAAGTTTATCCCGCGCTCTGCCCAACCCGCCCGAAGCCTTTGCCACGTCCACAGGGGATGTTCTGGTTGCTCCTGGAAGTTCGTTCCTCACACTTCTGAAAGTGGCCAATGCCTCAGCTGCACCCGCAGGCATGTTCTGATCACTCTTGGAAGTTTGTGCCGTGCACTGCCAACCCCCCCGAAGCCTTTGTTGTGACACGGGGATGTTCCGGTCACTCCTGGAAGTTTATCCTGCATACTGCCTAGCACGAATGACACTGCTGCTTCGCCCTTGGAGACATTCTGGTTGCTCCTGGAAGTTTGCCCCACGAACTGCTGAATGTGTCCGACACCTCTACCATGACCAAGGGGATGTTCTATTCCCTCCTAGAAGTTCATCCCGCACACTGCCGAACGTTGCTGACTCCGCTGTTGCGCCCAGGGGCCGGTTGCTCCTGGAAATTCATCCCGCGCACTCCCAAACTTGCCCGAAGCCTCTACCGTGCTCGCAAGAATGATCCGATCAATCCCGGAAGTTCATCCCGTGCACTATAGAACTGCTCGATACCATTGCCGCACCTATGGGAATATTCTGGTCGCTCCTGGAAGTTCGTCCTGTGCATTACCGAATGTGCCCGATGCCTCTGCCAGGCCCACAGGGATGTTTCAGTCGCTCCTAGAAGTTCAAACCATGCACTGCCCAACATGCCCGGAGCCTCTGCTGCACCTGCAGAGATGTTCCGTTCACTCCTGGAAGTTCACCCTGTGCACTGCCAAATGCATCCGAATCTCTGCCAGGCCCGCTGGGATTTTTTGGTGACTCCAGGAAGTTCATCCCGCACACTGCCCAATGTGTCCAACACCGCTGCCGCACACGCAGGGATGTTCTGGTCATCCTGCAAGTTCATACCGCGCACTGCCGAACACGCCTAATGCCTCTGCCACACCCACAGGGATGTTCTAGTCGCTCTCACAAGTTTTTCCCGAGCACTGCTGAACGCGCCTGATGCCTCTACTGTGCCCGTGGGCGATCTTCCGGTCACTCTTGGAACTTCATTCTGCTCGCTGCCCTCTATTGTGCCTGTGGGGATGTTCCGGTCAATCTCAGAAGTTCATCCTGTGCACTGCCGAGCATGACCAATGCCTCTGCCGCACTAGCAGGGATGTTCCGGTGGCTCCAAGAAGTTCGTCCCGACACATATGCTGAGCCTGCAGGGATTTTGCAGTCACTTCCGGAAGATTGTACCATGCACTGGCGAGTGAACCTGAAGCCTCTGCTGCGCTCCACAGGGATGTTCCAGTCACTCCTAGAAGTTCGTACCACGCACTGCACAACATACCCAAAGCCTCTGCCATGTCTGCACGGATGTTCCAGTCGCTCCCAGAAATTGTCCCTGGCATTGCTAAGCATGCCCAACAGTGCTGCCGCACCCACGGGCATGTTCTGGTCCCTTCCAGATGTTTGTCCTGAGCACTGCCAAATGCGTCTAACACATCTGCCGAGCCTGCAGGGATTTTGCAGTCACTTCCAGAAGATTGCACCTTGCACTTATGAATGAACCTGAAGCCTCTGCCAGCTGTTCTGGCCACTCCTGAAAGTTTGCACCGTGCACTGCCCAATGCACCTGAAGCCTCTACTGCACCAGCAGGGATGTTCCAGTCACTCATGAAAGTTCGTCCCACGCACTGCCAAACGTGCCCAATGCCTCTACCATGCACGCCGGGATGTTCCCGTTGCTCTCGGAACTTCATCCCGAGCACTGCTGAACGTGTCCGACGCCTCTGCCGAGCCTGTAGGGATGTTCCGGTCGCTCACGAAAGTTCATCCTGTGCAATGCCAAATGCACCCGATGCCTCTGCTGTGCCTGCGAGGATGTTCCGGTTAGTCTTGAAAGCTCGTCCCAAGCACTACCCAATGCACATGAATCCTATCCCGTGCCTGTGGAGATGTTTCGTTGCTCCTGGAAGTTCATCCCTTGCACTGCGAATGTGTACGACTCCACTGCCATGCCTGTGGGGATGTTCCAGTCACTCCAAGAAGTTTGCCTCGAGTGCTGCCAAACTTGTGCAATGCCTCTGCCAAGCCCGCAGGGGATATTCCAGTCGCCCCCGAAGTTCGTCCCAGGCACTGCAAAACATGTCCGATGCCTCTGCCGAGCCCGATGGGAATTTCTGGTTGCTCCCAGAAGTTTGTCCTGCACACTGCCGAGCAACCCCGATGCCGCTACCATGCCCAAGGCGATGTTCTGGTTGCTCACAGAAGTTCATCCTGTACACTGCCGAATGCGCCCGAAGCCTCTACTTTAGCCACGGGAATGTACCGGCTACTCCCAGAAGTTTGTACCACACACTGCTGAATTGTTGGGTTCCGATTTTTTTTCCCAACTTTTATACACCTTAGGGGTCAGCACGCCTACTGAAATCCTTCCTAACTTGCCGTCCCATTTGATTCTTGAGTTCTTTTCTTATATTTACATCCCCTAAGCTGTCCTTTGGGTTAACTAATATATATATAAGGATATGTTAGATAGGCAAGACAACTCTTAAACCTATCACAACTTGCCTTGGTTGAAGAAGACAACTCTTAACTTCAACCTAAGCTCTTAAGCAAGGAAGACAACTCTTAACCTTGTCTTAAGCCCAAGTTATCTCAAGACAACTCTTAAAAGATAACTGAAATATAAACAAGAATAGAAGCAAGAATGCTAACCTTGATTCTTGATTAATGAATGACAATATACAAATTCAAAGAATATGTCCTCCTCACAAATAATGGGCTGTATTTATAGTCCTAAGATGGCCTTATCCTAATTCAACTAGTACTTAGGTTCCTTATCCACTTAGGATATGTTTTCCTAAGTCAACAAGCTTTTCTAAGTCAACTAAAACATTATCAAGATAGACTTTATCCCATTGTTTCCTAATCCTACTAGGATTCTTGGTCTTTCTTGAATTCCTACTTATACTAGAATTCCTACTTCGACTTGAATTCCTATTTTGACTAAGTCTTTCTGTCCTTATCTTATCTTCTCTCCTACAGCTGCTGAACTTCTTCTTGCCCTTTCCTTCTTGGATTAGAACTTCCATTATGGCATGTCCTTCCATTCCAAGATTCCTCCTTGACGTGGACATCTTGCTGAAGTCAAACCTGCCATGACGTCCTGCTGCTGCTGGAGTTCTTCATGCCGTCAATCTCCTTCTCCTGCTCGGATTGCTTCATGCATGTCCTGCCAATGCTGGTTTTCTTCTTGGCTTGGATTTCTTCAGTTAGTTAGGATTGAGTCAGAACCTGGCCGTGCTTCACTGCTTGCTGCGTGCAGGCTTGTTGCATGCACATTCAGGCCTCACGCACATTCTCTCACGCTCCCCTTGCTTCCAAAGGTCCTCATTTTCTGCCCGTTGCATTTCCTGCATACTTAGGTTCTCAACACGAATGCACCCAATGCCTCTGCTGTGCATGCGGGGATATTCCGGTCGCTCCCAGAAATTCGTCCCAGCACTGCCCAACGCGTCCGACACCTCTGCCGAGCCCGCGGGAATTTTTTGGTTGCTACCTCAAGTTCATCCTGCACACTGGCGAATGTACCTGAAGCCTCTACTGCACCCGTGGGGATGCTCTGGTTGCTCCCAGAAGTTCGTCCCGCGCAATGCCCTAATTG
Source organism: Xylocarpus granatum (assembly GCA_019650275.1). NCBI lineage: Eukaryota > Viridiplantae > Streptophyta > Magnoliopsida > Sapindales > Meliaceae > Xylocarpus > Xylocarpus granatum. Next base: position 10,986 of record BNST01003166.1, read on the forward strand.
CCCGAAGCCTCTGCCCCGCCTATGGGGATGTTCCGGTTGCTCCACGAAGTTCAAGCTGCACACTGCCCAACGCACCTGAAGCCTCAAAAGTGCCCAGGTGATGTTCTGGTCACTCCCGAAGTTCATCCTGTGCACTGCCGAACGTGTTCGATGCTGCCGCTGTGCCCGCGGGGATCTTTTGATCACTCCGGAAGTTTGTCACGCAAACTGCCAAATGCACCCAAGGACTGCCACGTCCATGGGGATGTTCCGGTCGCTTTTCGGAAGTTCGTCTCGTGCACTTCCCAATGTGCCTGAAGCCTCTGCCACACATGCAGGAAAGTTCCGGTTGCTCACAAAAGTTCGTCCCGCGCACTGCCAAACGTGTCTGATGCCGCTGCTGCTCCTGCAGGGATGTTGTGGCTGCTCCCGGAAGTGCATCCCGCACGCTGCCCAAAGTGCCAGAAGCCTCTGCTGCACCTTGGGAGATGTTCCTCTAGCTCTCGGAAGTTCGTCCCACACACTGCCGAATGTGCCTGACATCGCTGCCATGCCTGTGGGGATGTTCCGGTTGCTCCTCAAACTTCGTCCAGTGAACTGCTGAATGCACCCAACACAACTGTTGTTCCCATGGGGATGTTCCGGTCGCTCCCCAATGTTCATCTTGTGCACTGCCGAATACACCCGACACCTCTGCTGCACCTGCGGGGATGTTCCAGTTGCTCTTGGAAGTTCATACTGTGCACCGCCCAATGCGCCGAAGCCCCTGCTGCGTCAATGGGGAGTTTCCGGTCTCTTCCGGAAGTTTGTCCCGCGCACTGCCAAACGTGCACGACACCGTTGCCATGCCTGTAGGAATGTTCTAGTCACTCCCAGAAGTTCATCCCGTGCACTACCGAACTGTTGAGGACCTTAGGAGGCAAAGGGAGCGTGAGCAGCATAGGAGGATGCAAGAGAGGTGCCAAGCAGCAAGTGAGGCAGCTATGGGCCAGAACATGTGTGCAACAAGCTTGGACATGGCATGCATCCAGCCCAGCAGTGCAGCTTGGAATAGCATGAACATATGCTCCAAATTTGTAAGGTCAATCTTGATAAGCTTTGGCATTCTTGTTTATATTTTGGTTATTTTTTAAGAGTTGTCTTGAAATAACTTTGGCTTAAGACAAGGTGAAGAGTTGTCTTCCTTGATTAAGAGCTTAGGTTGAAGTCAAGAGTTGTCTTCTTCAACCAAGGCAAGTTGTGATAGGTTTAAGAGTTGTCTTGCCCATCCAACATATTCTTTTATCATTAAATAATCCCGAAGGACAGCTTAGGGGATGTGAATCAAATAAAAGAACTCAAGGATCAAACGGAACAGCAAGTTAGGAGAGGTTTTAGAAGTTGTGCTAACCCCTAAGGTGTAGAAAAGTTGGGACAAGAAATCAGGACCCCAACAAATTGGTGCTTTCAGTGAGAAGTAGCACGATCACCCCAACAACTAGGCAGTGTGCAGGGACAAACTTCCAAAAGCAACCGGAACATCACTGTGCGTCTGGCAGAGCATTCAGAGGCATTGGACAGTGTGCAGGATGAACTTCTGAGAGCAACCAGAATATCCCCACAGGCACAGCAGAGGCTTCGGCGCATTGGGCAGTGCCTGACGTCACTGCTGCACCTATGGGAATTTTTGGGTCTCTCCCAGAAGTTTGCCCGTGCACTGCTGAACATGTCTGATGCCGATACCGCTCGTGCGTTGATGTTCTGGTTGCTCCCAGAAGCTCGTTCCGCGCACTGCAAAATGTACCTGAAACCTCTATCACACGTGCGGGGACGTTCTGGTCGCTCCCGGAAGTTCATCCCGAACACTACTGAACGCGCTAGACACCTCTACCACACCCTGCGGTGATGTTTCAATCACTCCTGGAAGTTTCAACAGTGCACTTGCGAACACGCCGGACACCTCTACTGCACCCTTGGGGATGTTCCAGTTGCTCACTGCCTAATGCACCCAAGGCCTCTGCCATGCCCACGTGGATGTTCCAGTAGATCAGACAGTTCGTCCCGTGCACTGCCTAATACGTTCGAATCCTTTGCCATGCCAATGGGGATGTTCTGATCGCTCCTAGAAGTTCGTCCCGAGCTCTGCCAAATGCGTCTGATGCATCTGCCAAGCCCGTGGGGATTTTCTCGCAGCTTCTAAAAGTTCATCCTGTACACTGCCTACCATGCCCAAAGCCTCTGCTGCGTCCACGAGGATATTCTGATCGCTCCCAGAAGTTCGTCCTGCACACGTGCCAAATGCGACAGACGCCTCTGCCGCACCCACGGAGATGTTCCACTGCCGAATGCATCCGATGCCTCTACAGAGCCCATGGGATATTCCGGTCACTCTCGGAAGTTCATCCCATGGACTACTGAATGAACCTAATGCCTCCACCGATCTCGTGGGGATTTTATGGTTGCTTCCGGAAATTCATCCCTAGCACTGCCAAACGTACCCAACGCCGCTGCCGCACCCATGGTGATGTTCCAATCACTCTTGGTAGTTCATCCCTTGCATTGCCGAATGTGTCTGGCACCTTTACCAGGCTGCATGTTTGTTCCAGTCGCTCCTGGAAGTTTGTCCTGAGCACTACCGAACTTGTTCGATGCCTCTGCTGAGCCAGTGGAGATTTTTCAGTCGCTCATGGTGTTCATCCCTGTGCACTGATAAATGCACCTGACACCACTTCTATGCCTGCAGGGATGTTCTGATTGTTCCCGGAAGTTCGTCTTGCACACTGCCAAATGGGCCCGACACCTCTGCTGCTCCCATGGGGATATTTTGGTCGCTTGCGGAAGTTCATCCTGAGCACTGCAGAATGCCCCTGACCCCTCTGCCACACCCACGTGGATGTTCCGATCACTCCCGGAAGTTTGTCCCGCTCACTGCCCAATGCGCAGGATGCCACTGTCATGCCTGCAGTGATGTTTCAGTTGCTCTGGTAGTTCGTCCTGTACACTGCCCAATGCAACTGAAGCCTCTGCTGCGCCCATGGGGATGTTGTGGTAGCCCCCAGAAGTTCATCCCATGCACTGCCGAATGCACTCGACACCTCTGCCGTGCCCACAGGGATGTTCCAATCACTCCCGGAAGTTCATCCCGCACACTGACAAATGCGCACAACCCCACTGCCATGCCCGCAGGGATGTTCTGGGCACTCCCCAAAGTTCATCCTCAGCACTGCTGAGCGCACCCAATGCCTCTGCCGCACCCACAGGGATGTTTCGGTCACACCCTGAACTTCGTCCCTGCACTGCCAAACGCACCTGATGCCTCTGCGTGCCCACGGGAATGTCGGTCGCTCCCAGAAGTTCATCCCATGCACTCCCGAACCTGCCCGACACCTATACTTTGCCCCTAGGGATGTTCCACTTGCTCCCGGAAGTTCATTCCAAGCCCTGCTGAATGCGTCCAAAGCCTCTACTGAGCCTGCAGGGATTTTTCGGTTGCTCTCTGAAGGTTTGCCCCGCGCACTGCTGAATGCGCCTGACACCGCTACTGTGCCTGCGCAGATGTTCTTGTTGTGCCCAGAAGTTCATTTCCTACTGCCCAATGTGCCCAAAGTCTCTGCACCGGACAAACTTCCAGAAGTGGCTGCAACATCCCTGAGGGAATGGCAGAGGCGACAGGCGCATTCGACAGTGCATGGGACAAACTTCTGGAAGTGACAGGAACGTCCTCATGGGTGCAGTCGAGGCATCAGGTGCGTTCGGCAGTGTACGGGATGAACTTCCGGGAGCAACCAGAGCATCCCTGTGGGCGCAGCAGTGGCATGGGGCACGTTCTGCAGTGTGTGGGAGAAACTTCCAGGAGTGACCACAAAATCCCCACGGGCTCGGCAGAGGCATTGTACACATTCAGCAGTGCTCGGGATGAACTTCTGAAAGTGACCAGAACATCCTTGCAGGCAGAGCAGAGACATCAAGTGCGTTCGGCAGTGTGCAGGATGAATGTCCGGGAGCAATCGGAACATCCCCTGCAGGCATGGTAGAGGCTTCGGGCGCGTTGGGCAGTGCATGGAATGAATTTTGGGGTACAACCAGAACATCCCCGTGGGGTGCACTCTGCAGTGCATGGAACAAATTTCTGTGACTGACCAAAACATTCCCGCGGGTGTGGTGGCATCAGATGCATTGAGCAGTGTGCAAGATGAAACTTCCTGTAGTGACCGAAAACATCCCTGCAGGCACGGAAGAGGCTTCAGGCTCATTGGGCAGTGCAGGGGGCGAACTTCCATAAGCAACTGAAACATCCACACGGGTGCAGTGGAGGCATCAGTCGCATTTAGCAATGCATGGTACATCCCCGTGGGAGCATAAGTGGTGATCGGGCGTGTTCGGCAGTGCATGGGACAAACTTTTGGGAGCAACCGAAACATGCCTACTGGTGCGGCAGAGGCATTGGTCGTGTTCAGCAGTGTGTAGTACAAACTTTTTGCAGCGATCAGAACATCCCCACGGGAGCAAAAGCAGCATTGGGCGTGTTCGGCAGTGCGTGGGATGAAACTACCGGGGACAACCAGAAAATCTCTGTAGGCATGGCAGAGGGTCAGGCACGTTCAGGCCTGCTCGGGATGAACTTCCAGGAGTGACTCGGAACATCCCGCAGGCACGTTCAGCAGTGTATGGGGCAAACTTCTGTGAGCGACAGGAGCATACCCCTCGGACGCGTTGGGCAGTGCAAAGGATGAATTTCTGGAAGTGACCAGAACATCTCTGTGACACGGCAGAAGCTTTGGGCTTGTTGCAAAGTGCATGGGATAAACTTCCGGTAGTGACCGGGACATCCCCAAGAGCGTGGCAAAGGTGTCGGGCGCATTTTGCAATGTACGAGATGAACTTCCAGGGAGTGAACGGAACATACCTTCGGCTGTGGCATAGGTGTAGGTTGCATTTGGCAATGCATGAGACAAACTTCCAAGAGCGACTGGGAGCATTTACCCTGGCATGGCAGAGGCGTCAGGCACGTTCTGCAGTGCATGGGATGAACTTTGGAGAGCGACCTGAACAACCCCACGGGTGCAGCAGCGGCGTCAGACACATTCGGCAGTGCGTAGGATGAACTTCCAGGAACAACCGAAACATCCTCGCGGGCTCGACAGAGAGATAGGGTGCATTCGGCAGCGTGCTATGTGCAGGATGAACTTCCGGGAGCTACCAGAACATCTCCAGAAACGCAGCAGAGGCTTCAGGTGCATTTGGCAATGCACAGGATGAACTTCGAGAGTGACCAGAACATCTCTCCAGGTGCAGTAGTGGCTTCAAATTCATTTGGCAGTGCATGGGACGAACTTCTGGGAGCAACTAGAAAATCTCTGCGGGCATGGCAGCAGCGTTGGGACATGATTGGCAGTGCACAATAAGAACTTTCAGAAGCGACCAGAACATTCCCACAGGTGTGGCAGAGGCTTTGAACGCATTTGGCAGTGAGCGGGATGAATTTCCGGGAGTGACCGGAACATCCCCACTGGCACAGCAGCAGCATAGCAAACGTTCAGCAGTTTGTTGGATGAACTTCCAGGAGTGACCAGAACATCCCTGCAGGCGTGCCAAAGGCTTCAAGGCTTGGCAGGGCCATTGGACACGATCGCTAGTACTAGGGACGAACTTCTGGGAGCGACCATAACATCCCTGTGGGTGCAGCAGCGGTTACGGGCACGCTCGGCAGTGAGCAGGATGAACTTATGGGAGCGGGCGTAACATCCCTGCAGGTGCGGCAATGGTGTCGAACATGTTCAGCGCTACATGGGATGAACTACCTGGAGCGACTGAATTATCCCCACAGGCGCAGCAGAGGCATCGTCCAAGTTTGGCAGTTTCGCAGGGACGAACTTCTGGAGCAACCGGAACATCCCTGTGGGCACGGCAGGGGTGTCAGGCGCATGTACGGCTGCACGCAGGGATGAACTTCCAGGAGCAACCGAACCATCCCTGCGGGTGCAGCAGCATCAAATACGTTCAGCAGTGCATGGGATGAACTTCTTGAGACCAACTGGAACATACCTGGCACGACAGAGGCTTCGGGAACATTCGATAGTGCACGGGATGAACTTCCGCATCGGGCACCTTTGGCAGTGCGCAAGATGGACTTCTAGGAGTGACCGAAAAATCCCCATGGACTCAGCAGAGGAGTCAGACTGTGTTTGGCAGTGCTCGGGATGAACTTCTCGGGAGTGACAGGGAACATCCCTGTGGGATGCGATAGTGGTGTCTGACATGCTCAGCAGTGCGTGAGACGAACTTCTAGAAGTGACCGAAACATCCCCACGGGTGCTGTAGAGGCATCGAGCGCATTCGCAATGCACAGGACAAACTACCCTTAGACAAACTAGGTAAGGCATCCTCATCAAGTAAGACAGCGCCCTCAAAAACAAAAGACCCTCTCAAACTATCGACCGAAGAGATCAACAGGAGAATCGAAAAGAGGCCTATGCTTTAGGTGCAATGATAAGTGGCAAGTTGGCCACAAGTGCAAGAAAGGCTGTTTAACATCATTGAAATGGTAAGTGATGAAGAACATGAGGAAAGCAGTGAGGAAGAACAAGAAAGCCGCATGGACAGCAAGGAGGAAGCAGAGGCAGAACACTTCCTGGATCATGCAGAAGAAGGCGAAATCAACTTGCATGCAGTAGGGGCAACCACTAAGCCTACTGCCATGAGGTTGTTTGCAACCATTAATGGGAAGAACATTTTGGTGTTGATAGATAGTGGAGCTACCCATAACTTCATCAACACAAAACTGGTCAAAACACTTCAGCTATGTCCGAAAAGGATTGCACCCTTTGAGGTAAGAGTGGCAAGCGGACAGAAGCTCAAGTGCGCACAAGTTATCCAGGCAGTAGCAATGCAGATTCAAGGAGTCAAGATAGAGGCAGAACTGTATGTGTTAGCCTTGGCAGGCCTTGATGTGGTTTTAGGCAATGCTTGGCTTAAAACCATAGGCAAGATAATGTTCGACTACGAATCCATGGCCATGCACTTCCAATGGAAGGGAAGGGACTGCACGTGGGAAGCATCCACCACCAATGCAGCACATCATTGTGAGGTAAGTACCCTTGAATGACTATACAGAAAAAAGGGCACAATGTTTTGCTGTTCTCTTGGCCACAAAAGAGGAAAACACAGGCGAACATCATGAAGCTAGTCTCTAACGCTTCTTTCTGGAAAGAAAGATTTGTTGCAGGATTGCACAAATTCTTTAGTGACAGAATTCTCAAAAAGTTAGTTGAATTCATGGGAGGTGCTTCAATCCCATGGAATTCAATAACTTATGGTCAACTCTTTGCATTTGTCAAAAAAGAAGGTTTAGCCCTCTGTCAAGAACAAAAGGAAAAATAGAAAACTAATAGTTTTCTTTCAATCAAGTTGTGGGAAATTTTTGTGCCCAATATGGATTAATCAATAGTCTTCTTGAAGGGATTGAAAGGATTGAAATTTGAATATTGAAAATTGAATATTGATTTTAAAAATTAAAGATTGATTATGAAAATTGAAAATAAGTATTGAAATTGAAAATGAAATTAAATTGATTAATTTTGGAACACAGAATTGTTTTAAAAAGATTTTTATTGAAATCTTGAAATAGTACAAAACTTATGCTTAGTTTTCAAAGAGTTGTTCCAAATTTTGCCTCCCCGAGTAACTAAACTTGAACTCTAATTTATACAAGTCCTAAAGCTAGATTGAACACTATTACAATAATTGAGCATCTACTTTTACAAAAGTTGGACAGCTGGAGCTTCTTTTGGGATAGCTTTACTTTTCCTTCGAAAAGTAATTTGTCTTCTTTTGATCATGATTCTTCACCGAAAGAAGAATTGTCGTCACTTGATCATTGAGCTTCTTTTCCTTTGCACTGAAAGAAGCTTTGTCTTCATGTGGTAGTGGAGCATCTTATGTGGGGCCTAGTGTCTCCCACTTTTGACCTTGAGCAATAATACAGATTCTTTTGATTAAAATTCAAAAGGATTGTGGTTGGCAAAAGGGTTATCTTCAAGGCTGGAACCTGTGAATGTCATCGGGTTTTTTTTTAATAATCTCATAACAATTTCTTAAAACATTATGAGACAAGTTTTTTTAATTGCAAATTCATATTATCAGTCCAGATGCGGCAACGCCTGGCTTACCAATGGTCTCATTGCCTCCCTCGGGTTTTACTATCAGGAACACCTTAAGACTTACCAACGCATACATAAATTTTAACCTGTTACCTTTCTGATCTTCAAAACTTGTAATCATAGAAAATTGTCTACACTTTGTTTTGTGGCCTTGATGCTAAGATTATTGTTTAAAACTATAATGCTAATAATAAAGCTTACTATACATCACACTTAAATATTTTGATCATAACTGTTGATATAGTAGTTGATCTCATGCTGATCCGTCGGTGAATAATGTATTGTACCCTTAAGAGTACAAAAATTCCCGATGGATTCTTGATTGTATACTATCTTGTAGATAGCCTTCTCATGAATAACCTCTGGTTCTAGAATGGACCAGAAGTAGTCAAGCACAATTTTGATGTAGTTGACAGGATGAGCAAAGTTGAAAGTGATTTGATGGTCTTTGAATTGAGCAATGAAGGTTAAAATCGAAGGATCCAAGTGTATGATGTTTTCAAAGGTTTTATGGATCATGTTAGGTATTTGAAAGAGAAGGTTTTGAAAGAGGTTGATTAGAAGAAGAGGGTAAGACTAATTTCTATCCACTTAGTGTTTTGAAGTGTTTGATCACTCTTGCAACAAATCTTTCTTTCCAGAAAAAAGTCGTTACATTCTTGTCGTTGGAAAATATCTGTAACAAGCACATCTTTGTACCAATGGAAGTCTCCTAGGGTTGGACACCTAAGATTGGTCAAAACTATTTTTGAGTTTTGAAGTTCTTCTTGAGGGTAACCGATGAAGTGCATTCCTATGGTATAGACTAACACTTCTACTGCATTTTGCTTCTCATGTTCTTCCATGAAACCTTGATCATCTTCCACTTGATATTTTTCTACGTGGTTGAGAATATTCTTCTGATCCAGATTACTTAAACTATTGTCCCACCAATACTGTAAGGAACCTATAAAACCTACAACAATATATCTTGCTACAGTATCATCAGAATGTTTGAGTGCTTTGTATGCTAAAGAGGCCATTCCTATTTCTTGAAGCAAATTCATAACCTCATACTCAGATCTACCATCTATGTTCCATTAATAAATGGCTTCTCCTATGTATTGAGTACTTACGAATTTTGAGCGTTCTTCATATTGAATGTCTAGTGGAGTTGGTCTAGGATAGTAATTCCTAGTTGAACCAGTCTTGAATTTGGGCCTAGATTGACATTGGACCTTATTAAGCTGGATGGGTTCATCGTCACTAGAATGGGCTTGGGCTTAGATGAACTTGGAAGTTGGGCTAACTGTTGATTGCTTTGATCCAAAAGTTCCACTTTCCTAAAAGTAAGAGGTTCTTTGGATGTTAAAGGTAGATTGTAAGGTTTGAACAAAGGTGGAGATATATTTGAGGGAAATTGGGCTTGCTGCTTGGGCTGGAGGTTGTTCAATTTATCTTCTATAAGGGCTAACTTGATTGGCTACCGTATGGAGGATTTGACTTTGGAAATTTTTCTGCTCATAAACCTTTTTGACATCACCTAAGGTTAATGACTCAGAATTTGATCTATTATCAGCAATTTTGAAAGGAGAAGCTGGAATGGTTGTTTCTCCTAATTTGAGATTGATTGATTCCAATGGTGGATGAACCAATTGGACAAGACCATGGGATTTTGTCTCCCATTTCCTAGTTTGACTAGATTGAACTTGAATTGCTACAAAAGGGTAATGAATCTTGTTATTGGCAAGATACATTTTGAACCATGTAAAGAAAGGGATATTGACTTTGAGTCTATTCATTTCCTCATACCAAATTTCCCTTAATTTGATCACGTTTTAGGACAGAGAAATTTTCAAAGAACCATTTAACCTTGACTTGGTTAATGGGAGCTTTGAAATCATGACGTAGAAAGTCTTTGTCAATCTGAAAATCCTCTCGGATAATCATATTGATAGATTGAAAGTCAGAAAGGGTTGGAGAACCTAGGGGCTGACACTTGTGTAACTGGTTCAGCTACAGGATTTGAGTAATTGACAGAACTTTGAGCACTATGAGCACTTTGAGTTTCTACTTCATCTATCTTGTATGGTTTTGATGAAGAAGGGTTTGAAAAAGATTGTCTAGCAGTTTGGAAATCTGTTATTGAAGCAAAAGGTCTTGGTTGTCTAAAAGAATAGAACCCAAGTAGAATATGGCCATCACTGGTCTCTTCTACTTCTTTGAGATCATGTTTTTTGATGTTTCTAGGAACCTGTGGGTTCCTAAATTTCCAAGTTTCTGGGATAGTGATTTGATCCCATTGGAGCAGTTTTGGCGTAAAGGTTGATGCAAGGGTATCCTGTCTTTGAGTGTGAACAGTGATCATGGTGGTTTCTCCTTTGTCATCACTAAGGAGACACCTATGATCAAATTGAGATGTGAGTTGGCGGAACATCCCCACAGGCATGGCAGAGGCTTCTGACTCGTTGGGAAGTGCACGGGACAAACTTCAGGAGGGACCAAAACATTCCCGTGGGCGCGGCAGCGGCATTTGGTGCGTTTCGGCAGTGCATGAGACAAAGTCCTAGGAGTGGCCGGAACATCCCACTGGGCACAGAAGCGGCATCGGATACACTTGGCAGTGTGCGGGATAAACTTCCGGTAGTGTCCGGAACATCGCCGCTAGCATGGCAAAGGCTTCGGGCGCATTGGGCTGTGTGCAGAAGAACTTATAGGAGTGACAGGAACATCCCTGCAGGCTTGGCAGCAGCATCGGACACATTTGGCAGTGCACGGGATGAACTTCCGGGAGCAACTGGAACATCCTTGCCGGTGCGGCAGAGATTTCGAGCGCATTGGACAGTGCACAAGAAGAACTTACAGGAGCGACCGGAACATCCCCGAGGGCATGGCAGAGGCATCGGGCGCATTCGGCAGTGCACAGGATCAACTTCCCTGATCTGCTGAAACATCCCCTCATGCACGGCAGAGGCATCAGGGCATTTGGCAGTGCACGGGAGAAACTTCTGGGAGCAACCGGAACAACCCTGGGGTGTGGCAGCAGGGTCAGCCATGTTCGGCAGTGTTCAGGACGAACTTTCAGGAGTGACTGGAACATCCCCTGCGGGCACGGTAGCAGCATCGGATGCATTCAGAAGTAGGCAGGGATGAAGTTCTGGGAGTAACTGGAACATCCCTGTGGGCGTGGTGACGGAGTTGGGCATGTACGACCGTCTAATGGATGAACTTCCTGGAGTGACCGGGTCATCCCCACGGGCTCGGCAGAGGTGTCGGGCATGTTTGGCAGTGCACGGTACAAACTTCCAAGAGTGACAGAGGCGTGTGCCTTCGGCCTGAACGTCCCTGCAAGCACGGCAGAGGCGTCGGGTGCATTCGGCAATGCACAGGAGTAACTTCGCAGAGCGACCAGAATATCACCATGGGATGCGGCAGCAGTGTCGGGTGTGTTCTGCAGTGTTCAGGACAAACTTCTGGGAGCAACCGTAACATGCTCGCAGGTGCGGCAGAGGCATCGGGCACGTTCAGCAGTACATCCCCCTAGGCATGGCAGTGTGCAGGATGAACTCATGAGAGCGTCCAGAACTTCCCCACGGGCGTGGTAGAGGCATCGGGCACGTTTGGCCGTGCACGGGATGAACTTCTGTGAGCAACCTGAACATCCCCGCGGGGGCAGAGCGGTGTTGGGCGCGTTCGGCAGTGCACAGGATGAACTTCTGGGTGCGACCGGAAAATCCCTGAGGCTTGGCAGAGGCATTGGACGTGTTCAGCAGTGCTCAAGATGAATTTCCTAGAGGGACCGGAACATCCCCTGCAGGCATGGCAGAGGCGTCAGCCGCGTTCAGCAGTGCATGGAACGAACTTCCAGGAGCGACAAGAACACTCCTGCAGGCACGGCAGCAGCGTCGAACTCATTCAGCAGTGCACTGGACAAACTTCTAGGAGCGACTGGAACATCCCCGCCAATGAGGCAGAGGCATCGTACACATTTGGCAGTGTGCAGGATGAACTTCTGTGAGCGACTGAAACATGCTCGCGGGTGCAGCAGCGGCATTGGGTGCATTGGGCAATGTGTGTGATGAACTTCCTAGAGCGACCAGAACATCCCCGCTGATGTGGCAGGGGCATCAGGTACATTCGGCAGTGCACGGGATGAACTTCCAGGAGCGACCAGCACATTCCTGCGGGAGCAGCAGCTGCATCGGACATGTTTGGCAGAGCGCAGAACGAACTTCCAGGAGTGACCGGAGCATCCCCACAGGCGTGGCAGAGGTGTCGGACACAATCGGCAATGCTTGGGACAAACTTCCGAGAGCGACGGGAAAATCCCCACGGGCTCGGTAGAGGCATCGGACGCATTTGGCAGTGCTTAGGACGAACTTCTGGGAGTGACTGGAAAATCCCTGAGAGATTGGCAGAGGCTGTAGGGCGCATTTGGCGGTGCTCGGGATGAACTTCTGGGAGTGACCAGAACATCCCCGTGGGAGCGTAGTGGCGTCGTATACATTTGGCAGTGCGAGGGGGGAACTTCCGGGAGCGACTGGAAAGTCCCCGTGAGCTCTGCAGAAGCATTGGACGCGTTTGGTGGTGCACGGGACAAACTTCCGGGAGCAACTCGAACATACCCACTGGCATGTCAGCAGCGTTGGTTGCATTGGGCAGTGCGCTAGACGAATTTCGGGAGCGACCCGAACATCCTTGCTGGCGCATCAGCGGCATCGGGCACATTGGGCAGTGCATGGGATGAATTCCAGGAGCAACTAGAACGTCCATGTGGGGCAGCGGGTTGAATCGTCCAGCACATTTGGCAGTCATGGGATGAACTTCTGGGAGAGACCAGAACATCCCCGCAGGCAGGGTAGTGGCATCAGCCACGTTGGGCAGTGCACGGGACGAACTTGCTGGAGCAACCGGAAACTTCCCTGCAGGCACTGCAGAGTCTTCGGGCACTTTGGGCAGTGCAAGGGACAAACTTCCGGGAGCGACTGGAACATCCTCGTTGGCACGGCAGAGGCATCAGTGCCCAAACTTCTTGGAGTGTCCGGAACATCCTTGCTGGACGCAAGAGGCTTCGGGTGCGTTCGGCAGTGCACAAACTTCTGGGGAGCTACTGGAACATCCCTGCAGGCACGCAGTGGCATCGGGTGCATTTGGTAGTGTGCAGGACAAACTTCCAGGATCAATTGGAGCATCCCTGCAGGCACGGCAGAGGCATCGGGCGCATCGGCAGTGCACGGGAGGAACTTCTGGGTGCTACCGGAACATCCCCCCAGGCACGGCAAAGGCTTCTGGCTCGTTAGGAAGTGCGTGGGACAAACTACTGGGAGTGACCAAAACATCCCCGTGGGCGCGGCAGAGGCATTTGGCGCATTTGGTAGTGCGTAGGATGAAGTTCTGAGAGCGATTGGAACATCCCCCCAGGTGCAGAAGCGGTGTCGGACCTGCTTGTGTTGGGGTCCCAATTTTTTTCCCAACTTTTCTACACCTTAGGGGTCAGCACGACTACTAAAACCTCTCCTAACTTGCTGTCCTGTTTGATTCTTGAGTTCTTTTCTTATATTTATGTCCCTTAAGCTGTCCTTCGGGATTAACTAATGTATAAAAGATATGTTGGATAGGCAAGAAAACTCTTAAACTTATCACAACTTGCCTTGGTTGAAGAAGACAACTCTTGACTTTAGCCTTAGCTCTTAAGCAAGGAAGACAACTCTTCACCTTGACTTAACCCCAAGTTATCTCAAGACAACTCTTGAAAGATAACCAAAATATAAACAAGAATGTAAGCAAGAATGCTAACCTTGATTCTTGATTAATGAATGAAAATATACAAAATTGGGAGCATATCTCCCTTCTAAAAAATAATGGGCTGTATTTATAGTATTAGACAGCCTTATCCTAATTCAACTAGTACTTAAGTTCCTTATCCACTTAGGGTATGTTTTCCTAAGTCAACAAGGTTTTCTAAGACAACTAAAACTTTATCAAGATAGACCTTATCCAAATGTTTCCTAATTCTACTAGGTTTCTCTGTCTTTCTTGAATTTCTACCTAGAATAGAATTCCTACTTTGACTAAACCTTTCTGTCCCTTATCTCATTTCTTACAGCTGCTGACCTTCATCTTGCTATTTCCTTCTAGGATTAGGACTTCCATATGGCATTTCCTTCCATTCCAAGACTTCTCTTTGACATGATCATCTTGTAGAAGCCAAACCTGCCATGATGTCCTGCTGCTACTGGAGTTCTTCATGCCGTCCATGTCCTTCTCCTGCTCGGATTGCACCATGCGTATCCTGCCAATGCTGTTGTCCTTCTTGGCTTGGATGTCCGTGGTCAATTAGGACAGAGTCAGAACCTGGCCATGCTTCTCTGCATGCCATGTGCAAGCTTGTTGTGTGCACTTTCTTGCCTGTTGCTGCCTCTCTTGTTGCTTGGTGCCTCTGTGCATTCGCTCATGCTCCCTTTGCCTCCTAAGGTCCTCAACAGTGCAGAACGAACTTCTGGTAGCGACTGGAACATCCCCGCGGGCGCATTGTGCAGTGCACAGGAAAAACTTTTGGGAGTGACCTGAACATCCCCCTAGTTGCGGCACAGGCTTCCAGTGCGTTGGGTAGTGCACGAGATGAACTTTCAGGAGCGACCGAAAAATCCCCCTGGTTGCGGCACAGGCTTCTGGTGCATTGGGTAGTGCGCGGTACGATCTTCCGGGAGCAACCAGAAAATCCCCACGGACGCAGCCACGGTGTCAGGCGCATTCGGCAGTGTGCATGACGAACTTCCAGGGAGCAACCGGAAAATCCCCACGGGCTCTGCAGAGGCGTCGGATGTGTTCGGCAGTGCTTGGGCCAAACTTCTGGAGTGACCGAGCATCCCGCAGGTGTGGCAGAGGTGTCAGGTGCATTTGTTAGTGCACAGATCAACTTTTGGGGGTGACCAGAACATCTCCGCATGTGCAGCAGCAGCGTCGGACGCATTCAGCAGTGTGTGGGATGAACTTCCAAGAGACCAGAACACCCTGTGGGTGTGGCAGGAGGGCTTGGGTGCATTCGGCAGTGCCCAGGATGAACTTCTGGGAGCCACTGGAACATCCCCTCGGGCAGGTAGCAGCATCGGATGCGTTCGAAAAGTGTGCGGGACGAAGTTTTGGGAGCAACCGAAACATCCCCTTGGGCGCAGTGTAGGAGTCAAGCACGTACGATTGTCTGCGGGATGAACTTCCAGGAGTGACCGGAGTATCCCCGCGGGCTCAGTAGAGGCATTGTGTGCATTTGGCAGTATGCGGTACAAACTTCCAAGAGCGACCGGACCATCTCCGCGGGCGCAGCTGCAGCATTGGACATGTTCGGCAGTGCGTGGGGCAAACTTCCAGCAGTGACTGGAACATCCCCCCGGGTGTGGCACAGGGTTCTGGCACATTGGGTAGTGCACAGAACGAACTTCTGAGAGTGACTGGAACATCCCTGCCAGTGCAGCCACGGTGTTGGTCGCATTTGGCAGTGTCTGTGATGAACTGCTGGGAGCAACTGGAAAATCCCCCTGGGCTCGGCAGAGGCGTCGAACGTGTTCAGCAGTGCTTGGGACAAACTTCCTGAAGTGACCAGAACATCCCTACGAGCTCGGCAGAGGCATTGGGCATGTTCGGCAGAACATGAGACAAACTTCTGGGAGTGAACAGAACATCTCATGGGCACAGCAGCAGTGTTGGACTCGTTCGGCAGTGTGCGAGACGAAGTTTTGGAAGCGACTGGCACATCCCTGCAGATGTGGCAGTGGCATCGGAGAAGTTTTGCATTTGCTAGGGACGAACTTCTTGGAGTGATTGGAACATCCCCACGGGCATGGCAGAGGCGTCTGGCACATTCAGTACTGTACAGGACTAACTTCCAGGAGCGACTGAAAAATCCCAGTTGGTGCAGCGAGGCTTCGGGCACATTGGGCAGTGCACGAGACGACCTTCCAGTAGCAACTGGAATATCCCCACGGGCACAGGAGCGGCGTCGAGCACGCTCGGCAGTTCACAGGAAAAAATTCCGGGAGTGATTGGAACATCACCACAGGCTCGGCAGAGGTGTCGGGCATGTTCAGCAGTGTGCAGGACAAACTTTCAGGAGCTACTGAAACATCCCCCCGGCACAGCAGAGGCTTCTGAAACATTATGCAGTGCACAGGACAAACTTTTGGAAGTGACCAGAATATCCCACGGGCACGGCAGAGGCATCAGACATGTTTGGTAGTGCGCGGGATGAACTTCCACAGTGACCAGAACATTCCAGCGGGCGAGACAGAGGAGTCGGGTGGGTTGGGCAGTGCGCGGGATGAACTTCCAGGAGCGACCGGAACATCCCTGTGGGTGCTGCAGAGCCATAGAGTGCGCTCAGTAGTGCGTGGAAGAAATTTCCAGGTGCGAACGGAACATCCCCATGCGCGCGACAGCGGCGTTGTGTAATTTCGGCAGTGCACGGGATGAACTTCCAAGAGTGACTGGACACATTACCGCAGGGCGTGGCAGTGGCATCAGCAGCTTTCGGCAGTGTGGGGGATGAACTTTTTGGAGTGACCAGAACAATCCCACGGGTGTGGCTGAGGCATCGGGCACATTCGGCATTGTGTGGGATGAACTTTGGGGGAGCGAACATCCCATGGGGCACGAGCATCGGGGCTTCCCATGTGCAGGGGACTTTCGGGACTAGAACTTCCCCAGGCAGTAGGAGTAGGGCTTCGACTGCACGGGATGAACTTTTGGGAGCACCAGAACATCCTGGGCATGGCAGCGGCATTGGACACATTCAGTAATGCAAGGATGAACTTCTAGAAGTGACCGAAAATCCCCCCGAGCAAGCAAGAGGCGTCAGGCATTTTTGCCGGTGCACGGGATGAACTTCTAGAAGCGACCAGGAAATCCCCGTGGGCTTGGCAGAGGCATCGGACGCACTGGGCAGTGCATGGGACAAACTTCTGAGAGCGACCAGAGCATCCTTACGGGCACAGCAGATGCTTTGGGCTGGCCGGGCAGTGCACGAGATGAACTTCCGGGAGTGACCGGAACATTCCAGCGGGCAAGACAGAGGCATCAGGCGCATTTGGCAGTGCTCAGGGACAAACTTCTGGGAGAGACTGGAACATCCCCACAGGCACGTTAGCAGCATCGGATGTGTTCGAACGTGCAAGGATGAAGTTCCAGAAGTAACCGGAACATCCCCACAGGCATGGCAGAGGCGTCAAGCGCATTCAGCCGTTTGCAAGACGATCTTCCAAGAGGGACTGGATCATCTCCGCGGGCTTAGCAGAGGCATCGGGTGTGTTCAGTAGTGTGCAGTACAAACTTCTGGGAGCGACTGGATCATCCCCACGGGCACGGCAGCAGCATCAGACATATTCAGCAGTGCATGGGACACACTTCCAGCGGCAACCAGAACATCCCTGCAGGTGTGGCACAGGCTTGCGGCACATTGGTAGTGCACGGGATGAACTTCCAGGAGCAACCAAAGCATCCCCACGGATGTGGCAGCGGCATGGGACACATTTGGCAGAGTGCGGGATGAACATCCTGGAAAGACCAGAACATCCCTGCATGCATGGCAGAGGATTCAGGCGCGTTGGTCAGTGAGCGGGACGAGCTTCCAAAAGGAACCGGAACATCCTCCCTGGTGGGGCAGAGGCTTTTGGCACGCAGGGCAGTGCAAGGGGCAAACCTCCAGGAGCAACCCGAACATCCCCGCGGGCACAGCAAAAGCGTTGGGTGCATTCAGCAGTGCACGGGACAAACTTTTGGGAGTGACTGGAACATCCCCTCGGGCGCAGCAGAGGCTTCGGGCACGTTGGACAGTGCACGGGGTGAACTTTCGGGAGCAACCAAAACATCCCCTGCGGGCGCGGCAGAGGAATCAAGCACATTCCAAAGTGCACGGGAAAAACTTCCGGAAGGACCGTAACATCCTTGAGGGCATGGCAGTGGCATCATGTGCATTGGTGTTGAGGACCATAAGAGGCAAAGGGAGCATGAGCGAATGCACACAAGGCACCAAGCAGCAAGAGAGGCAGAAACAGGCCAGAATGTGCACGCAACAAGCCTGCACACAGCAAGCAGTGAAGCACGGCCAGGTTCTGACTCAGTCCTAACTAACTGCAGAAATCCAAGCCAAGGAGAAAACCAGCATTGGCAGGACACGCATGAAGCAATCCGAGCAGGGAGAAGGAGATTGACGGCATGAAGAACTCCAGCAGCATCAGGACGTCATGGCAGGTTTGACTTCAGCAAGATGTTCACATCAAGGAGGAATCTTGGAATGGAAGGACACGCCATAATGGAAGTCCTAATCCTAGAAGGAAAATGGCAAGATGAAGGTCAGCAGCTGTAGGAGAGGAGATAAGATAAGGACAAAAGATTTAGTCAAAGTAGGAATTCTAGTCTAAGTAGGAATTCAAGAAAGACCAAGAATCCTAGTAGGATTAGGAAACAGTGGGATAAGGTCTATCTTGATAATGTTTTAGTTGACTTAGAAAAGCTTGTTGACTTAGGAAAACATATCCTAAGTGGATAAGGAACCTAAGTACTAGTTGAATTAGGATAAGGCTGTCTAGATACTATAAATATAGCCCATTATTTGTGAGGAGGACATATGCTCCGAATTTTGTATATTTCTCATTCATTAATCAAGAATCAAGGTTAGCATTCTTGCTTCCATTCTTGTTTATATTTCAGTTATCTTTTAAGAGTTGTCTTGAGATAACTTGGGCTTAAGACAAGGTGAAGAGTTGTCTTCCTTGCTTAAGAGCTTAGGTTGAAGTGAAGAGTTGTCTTCTTCAACCAAGGCAAGTTGTGATAGGTTTAAGAGTTGTCTTGCCTATCCAACATATCCTTTTATCATTAGTTAATCCCTGAAGGACAGCTTAGGGGACAAAATCAAAGAAAAGAACTCAAGAATCAAATGGGACAGCAAGTTAGGAAGGTTTTTAGTAGGCATGCTGACCCCTAAGGTGTATAAAAGTTGGGGAAAAAATCGGGACCCCAACAGTTGGGCAGTGGGCAGGACGAAATTCCAAGAGCAACCAGAACATCCCCACAGGTGCGGTAGAGGCTTTGGGTGAGTGGGGCAGTGCGCGGCGCGAACTTCCAGGAGCAACCTACACATCCTTACGGGCATGGAAGAGGAGTCGGGCCATTCAGCAGTGTGGGGGATGAACTTCTGGGAGGACCAGAGCATCCCCCAAGCACGGCAGTGGGGTGGGGCATCCAGCAGTGCACAGGACGATCTTCCTAGAGTGACCAGAAAATCCCCATGGGCTCGGCAGAGGTGTCGGGCGCATTCGGCAGTGCGCAGGACGAACTTCTGTGAGGAACCAGAACATCCCTGCTGGAGCAGCAAAGGAGTTGGGGGCATCCGGCTGTTCATGAGATGAACTTGCAGGAGTGACCAGAACATCCTCGTGGGCTTGGCAGAGGCATTGGATGCATTCAGCAGTTCATGAGATGAACTTAGGGCAGCGACCAGAACATCGCCGCAGGCGAGGCGGTGACATCAGGCGCTTTTGGTATTGTGCAGGACAAACTTTCAAGAGCGACTGAAACATCCCCATGGACGCTTTTGAGGCTTCAGGCACCTTGGGCAGTGCACGCATTGAACTTCTGGGAGCGACCGAAGCATCTCTGAGGCAGGGCAGAGGCTTCGGGCAAGTCAGACAGTGTGTGGGGATGAACTTCCCAGAACATCCCCACATGTACGGTAGAGGCCCCAGACGCGTTCGGCTGTGGGCAAGACGAACTTCTGGGAGCAACCAAAACATCCCGGCAGATGCAGCAGAGGCGTCGGGTGCGTTCAGCAGTGCGCGCAACGAACTTTTGGGAGTGACCGGAACATCACCACTAGTGTGCCAGCAGTGTTAGGCGCTTTTGGCAGTGAGTGGGACAAACTTCCGGGAGCGACTGAGGCTTTGGTCTATTAGGAAGTGCGCATAATGAACTTCTGGGGGCAATAGGAACATCCCCACGGGCACGCCAGCTGCGTCGGGTGCATTTGTGTTGGGGTCCCAATTTTTTCCCCAACTTTTCTACACCTTAGGGGTCAGCACGCCTACTAGAATTCTTCCTAACTTGCTGTCCCATTTGATTCTTGAGTTCTTTTCTTATATTTATGTCCCCTAAGCTGTCCTTTGGTTAACTAATATATATAAGGATATGTTGGATAGGCAAGACAACTCTTAAACCTATCACAACTTGCCTTGGTTGAAGAAGACAACTCTTAACTTCAACCTTAACTCTTAAGCAAGGAAGACAACTCTTAACCTTGACTTAAGCCCAAGTTATCTCAAGACAACTCTCAAAAGATAACCAAAAATATAAACAAGAAATTTAGCAAGAATGCTTACCTTTGATTCTTGATTAATGAATGAGAAATATACAAAATTCGTAGCTATATGTCCTCCTCACAAATAATGGGTTGTATTTATAGTCCTAAGACAGCCTTATCCTAATTCAACTAGTACTTAGGTTCCTTATCCACTTAGGATATGTTTTCCTAAGTCAACAAGCTTTTCTAAGTCAACTAAAACATTATCAAGATAGACCTTATCCATTGTTTCCTAATCCTACTAGGATTCTTGGTCTTTCTTGAATTTCTACCTAGACTAGAATTCCTACCTTATCTTGTATTCTACAGCTGCTGGACTTCCTCTTGGCTTATCCTTCTAGGAATAGGACTCTCAATGCAAATCCTTCTGCCCTTAGAATTCTACTTGGCCGTGAGTATCCCATTGCTACTGGAATTCATCATGCTTGTCCTGCTGCTGATAGAACTCTTCTTGGCATAGATGTTCTGCTGCTGCTGGAACACCTGTTGGCATGAATGTCCTTCATTGATTAGGATTAAGTCAAATACTGGTCGGGCTTCACTGCTGGGCTGCATACTTGCTGTTGCCATGCTTGTTGTGCACATTTTCTGGCCCATGCTCTCCTTTGCTGCCTCATTTTCTGCGCATTGCATTTGCTGCATACTTAGGTTCTCAACAACACGGCAGGGGTGTCCACAGCAGTGCGTGGGACAAACTTCCAGCAGTGACCGGAACATCCCTGCAGGCTTGGCAGAGGCGTTGGGCACTTTAGCAGTGTGCAGGACGAACATCCAGGAGCGACAGGAACATCCTAGCAGGTGCGGCAGTAGCATCAGATACATTCAGCATGCTCGGGACAAACTTTCGAGAGCGACCAGAACATCCCCACGGCCATGGCAGAGGCTTCGGGCGTGTTGGGCAGTATGCGAGAAGAACTTCCAGGAGTGACTGGAGCATCACTGTGAGCATGGCAGCGGCGTCGGGCGCGTTTGGCCGCTTGTGGGACAAACTTCTCGGGAGAGACCGGAACATCCCTGCGGCCACGGCAAAGGCATTACGCGTGTTTGGCAGTGTGCGGGATGAACTTGCGGGAGTGACCAGATCATTCCTGCGGGCATGGCAGAGGCATCGGGCTCATTTGCCAGTGCGTGGGATGAACTTCTGGAAGTGACCAGAACATTCCTGCGTGTGCGGCAGCCCCATCAGGGTGTGTTCGGCAGTGCTTGTGACAAACTTCCGAGTGCGACCCGACCATCCCCATGGGCGCGTTTGGCCGTGCGTGGGACAAACTTCTGGGAGAGACCGGAACATCCCCGTGGGCATGGCAGAGGCATTCCTGCATGCATGGCGGAGCCATGTCGGACATGTTCGTAATGCATGGGATAAACTTCTGGGAGCAACTAGAACATCCACTCGGATGCGCCAGAGGCATCGGACGCATTCAGCAGTGTGCAATACAAACTTCTGGGAGTGACCAAGCATCTCTGTGGGCACATCAGCGGCATTCGACATGTTTGGCAGTGCACGGGATGAACTTTTGGGAGCGACCAGAAAATCCCCATGGGCTAGGCAAAGGCATCGGACGCGTTCAGCAGTGCTCAGGATTAACTTTCCAGGAGCGAGTGGTACATCCCTGCAGGTGTAAGTGTCGGGCACATTCGGCAGTGCACAGGATGAACTTCTCGAGAGTGACCAGAACATCCCTGCGGCCACGGAAGAGGCTTCGGGTGCATTCGGCAGTACAGGGATGAACTTCTGGGTATGACCGGAGCATCTCCGTGGTTGCGGCAGCGGGGTCAGGCGTTCGGCTGTGCACAAGACAAACTTCTAGGAGCACCAGAACATCCCCATGGCGTGGTAGCAGAATTGGGTGCGTTGGGCAGTGCACCGGACAAACTTCCCTAAGTGACGGAACATCCCGCAGGCATGGTAGAGCCGTTCTGCATGTTCAGGATTGTGCGGAACGAACTTCTGGGATGACTGGAATATCCCCGCAGTTGCAGCAGAGGCATTGGTGGGTTGGACAGTGCGTGTACGACTTTTAGGAGCTTCCGAACATCATCGTGGGTGCGGCAGAGGTGTCAGGTGTGCTCAGCAGATCATAGGGCAAACTTTGGGGAGCGACTAGAACATCCCACGGGCATGGTAGAGCATCGGGTATGTTCAGAAGTGCATGGACAACCTTCTAGGAGTGACCGGAGTAACCCGGCGGGTGTGGTAGAGGCGTTGGATGTGTACGGCAGTGCTCGGGATGAACTTCCAGGAGCAACCAGATGATATTCCTGCGGGTGTGGGTGAGGTTTCGTGGCATTGGATAGTGCAACGGGACGAGCTTCCGAGAGCAAACTGAACATGCCTGCAGGCTCAGCAGCGCTGTCGGGTGCACTTAGCAGTGCACGGACAACTTCCAAGAGTGACCAGAACATCCCGTGGGCCGGAGAGGTTCGGGCATGTTGGTCAGTGTGCAGGATGACTCTCAAGAGTGACCGGAACATCCTGGTGGCGCAGCATAAGGTGTCGTGGGTCTATTCGGAAGTGCTGTGGGATGAACTTCCGAGACAAACCAGCAAAAAATTGCTCGTGGGACACAACAACGGCATTGGACACATTTTGGCGATAGTGGCAGGTACGAACTTCCAGGAGTGACCAGCACATTCCCACGGGCACGGCAGCAGGCAGGCATCGCGTGTGTTCGGCTGTGTATGAGGACAGAACCTTTGACTAAGAGCGATCTAGGAACATCACCATGGGCATGGTAGCTGGCAGTCAGGTGCAGTGATGACAGTGCACGGGATGACAAACTTCCCTGTGTGCGACAGAAACATTCCCACGGGCATGGCAGAGCTGTTGCATGCATTCGGCAGTGCGCGGGGCGAACTTCTAGGAGCAACCAAAAAATCCCTCAGGCTCAAAAGAGGCATCAGACAAGTTCATCAGTTCTCGGGATGAACTACCAGAGCAACCGGAACATCACCGTGGGTGCGGCAGAGGCATCAGAGTGTTCAGAGTGTCATAGGGACGAACTTCGAGCAGACCAGAACATCCCCACGGGCATGGCAGCAACATCATGTGTGTTTTGCACTGCATGGGTTGAACTTCCAACAGCAACCAAAAAGTCCCCACAGGTGCAGCAAAAGCTTTGCAGGCACATATGGCTAGTGCAGCGTGGACGGACAACTTCCAGGAGCAATACTAGACGCTACTCCACTCGTGGGTGTGGGTAGATGCTTTGTGGCATTGGATTAGTGCAACACGGGACAAGCTATTTCCAGGAGCAACCGGAACACACCTGCAGGCTCAGCAGTGCTGTCGGGCGCACCTAGCAGTGCGAGCTGCGACAAAGCGTTGGGAGAGGATGACTCTAAAAATTCCCCTCGCGGGCTGACGTCAGCAGTGGCTCTGGAAGTGCACTCGAGAGTGCTCGGGATAAACTTACGGAAGCAACCAAAAACATCCCCTGCGCTGCGATGGGGTGGCAGAGGCATTGGGCTGTGCACATTTCGCCAGTGCACAGTGATGAACCTCTGGACCGTGATCAGAACATCACATCGCGCGGCACGAGCATCGGTGTGCATCGGCATTGCGCGGGACGAACTTCATGAGAGTGAATGGAACATCCCCGTGGATCTGCTAGAGGCTATCGGACACACTTTGGCAGTGCAGCGCTAGAGAACTTCCTAGAGCGACCAAAAAATCCAACGCAAGAGAGTCGCAAAACGAGGCTATCGAGCACATTGGCGCATGTGTAGGAGGAGACAAACTTCCGCGCATGAGACTTTTGGCGGACCAGTAAGCATCCTGCAGGTACTGCACATGCTGGTTGAGGTATCGGGCATAGTTTGAGCGGTGCGCAGGATCGAACATCTTTGGAGTGACCAGAACATCCCTATGGCACTGGCAATGGCATCGATAGCAGCGTGTTGGGTAGTGTAGTCAGGAAGAACTTCCATGGGGAGATGATCTGGAACAACTCACAGTTCGGGCACGGCTAGCTCATGTGCACGGCACGTTCATAGTGTGCGGGACGAACTTCTGGGAGTGACCGAAACATCCTCACGGGCTCAGGACAGTCATTCGGCTGCATTCAACCGTGCATGGGACGAACTTCAGGGAGCGACCGAAAACATCCCTTGGCGAGTATGAGGCTTCAGGGTGCGTGGGACGGTGTATGGAACAAAACTTCTGGAAGCAATTGAAACATGTCCATGGGAGCAGAGAGAGAGCTTGAGGCGCATTAGGCGTTGCATGGGATGAACTACTGGGATGACATGGAACATCCTGTGAGGTATGCAGCAGTAGGCATCGGGCATGTTTGGCGTGTTCACGGGACGAACTTCCAGGTGCAGACCAGCTAACAATCCCCTCTGTCGTGGCAGCGGCGTGGGGTGAATTCTGCAGTGCACAGTGATGAACTTCCTAGAGTTGAGCACACAATCCCACAGGCTTGGCAGAGGCGAGTGCACATGTTTAGCAGTGCACAGATGAACATTGAGGAGTGACCAGAACATTTCCATGGAGGTACGGCCAGAGGTGTTGGGTGAGTTCAGTAGCGCACGGGATGAACTTCTGGAGCGACAGGAACATCCTCGCGGCCAGAAGTGGTGCGTCGGACACATTCAGTAGTCCACAGGATGAACTTCAAGGACGACTCGAGAACTATCCCTTGGGGACGGCAGAGGCATCTGGGCTAGTTCAGCAGTGCATGGAACAAAATTCCGAGATGAACGAAAAAATCCTGCAGGCTCGGAAGAGGCATTGGATGCGTTCAGGAGTGCACTGGATGAAACTTCTGGAATGACTAGAACATCCCTGTGGGCGCTGCTGAGGTGTGGGGTGTGTTCTGCAATGCACGGGACAAACTTCCAGGACTTGACCAAAACATTCCAGCAGGCATGGCGGTGTCAGATACATTTTGCAGTGTGCTAGACGAACTTCTGCAGTAACCAAAACATCCCCGCAGGTGCGGAAGAGGCTTTAGGATTGTTGGGCAGTGTAGAGGACTAACTTCTAGAGATGCACCAGAACATCCCCAAGGGCACAGCAGAGCCGTTGGGTGCATTCTGCAGTGCGCCGTACGAATTTTGGGGGTGACCAGAACATCACCTGTGGGCACAGCAGTGGTTCGAGCATGTTGGGCAGTGTGTGGGGAACAACTTCCGGGAGTAACTGGAACATCACCACGTGGTGCTGCAGAGGCATGGCCGCATTCAGCAGTGCTTGGTATGAACTTCCGGGGAGGCTGAACTGAAAATCCAGGCATGGCAGATACATCTGTGCGCATTCGTGTTGAGGACCTTAGGAGGCAAAGGGAGCATGAGTGGCATACGAGGATGCAAGAGAGGCGCCAAGTAGCAAGAGAGGCAGCTATACGGGCCAGAATGCTGTGCGCAACAAGCTTGGACACGACATGCATCACAGTCCTAGCAGTGCAGCCCGGCTAGAATCTGACCTTGTCCTAATTGAACAAGGATATCTAAGCCAAGAAGGACTCCAGCCACAGCAGGACACGCATGGATGAAGTTCTAGCTAAGGAAGGAATCTAATGCGAAGAAGAATCCAGCAGTAGCAGGAAGCGCATGTTGAGTTCCAGTAGCAATGGGATACTCACAGCCAAGTAGAATTCTAAGGGAGAAAGCATTTGCCATTGAGAGTCCTAGTCCTAGAAGGATAAGCCAAGAGGAAGTCCGTCAGCTGTAGAATACAAGATAAGGAAGGAATTCTAGTCTAGGTAGAAAATCAAGAAAGACCAAGAATCCTAGTAGGATTAGGATACCTTTGGATAAGGTCTATCTTGATAAGGATCTAGTTGTCTTAGAAAACCTTGTTGACTTAGGAAAAACTTGTCCTAAGTGGATAAGGAACTAAGTACTAGTTAAATTAGGAAAAGGCTGTCCAATACTATAAATACAGCCCATTATTTGTTAGCATGAATATATGCTCCGAATTTGTAAGTCTTTATTCATTAATCAAGAATCAAGCTTTAGCATTCTTGCTTACTATTCTTGTTTATATTTTGGTTATCTTTTAAGAGTTGTCTTGAGATAACTTTGGCTTAAGTCAGGGTGAAGAGTTGTCTTCCTTGCTTAAGAGCTTAGGTTGAAGTCAAGAGTTGTCTTCTTCAACCAAGGCAAGTTAAGATAGGTTTAAGAGTTATCTTGCCTATCCAACTTATCCTTTTATCATTAGTTAATCCTAAGGGACAGCTTAGGGGACGTAAATCTAAGAAAAGAACTCAAGAATCAAACAGGACAGCAAGTTAGAAGAGGTTTTAGAAGTCGTGCTAACCCCTAAGGTGTAGAAAAGTTGGGACAAGAAATCGGGACCCCAACAATTTGGCAGTGCACGGGATGAACTTCTGGGCACGACCAGAAGATCCCTGCAGGCACGTAGAGGCATCAGGTGCATTCGGTAGTACTAGTGCACTGGATGAACTTCTCGGGACTGAGCTGCAACATCCCTGCAGGCATGGCAGCTGTGTGCGGTGTGCATTCTGCAGTGTGCAGGACAGAACTTCCCGTAGAGTCCGCAAATTCCCTGCGGGCTCAGCAGAGGTGTTACACGTGTTCAGCAGTGCATGGGATGAACTTTTGGGAGCAACCAGAACATTCCATGGCGTGGCAGAGGCGTCGGGTGGGTTCAGCAGTGTACTAGACAGCTTCTGAGAGTGAACAGAACATTCCTCCGCTGGTGCTGGGCAGCGGCGTATCAGACATGTTTAGTAGTGCATGGGATGAACTTCTGGAATGAGCTGGAACATCCCTCCGGGCATGGCAGAGGCTTGGGTGCATTGGGCATTGTGCGGGATGAACTTCTGGGAGTGACCGAAAATCCCCATGGGTGCAGTAGAGGCATCAGGCACGTTCAGCAGTGCGCAGAATGATCTTCTAGGAGTGACCGGAACTCCCCTCGGGCATGCAGAGGCATTGGGCGCATTAGCAGTGCACGGGATGAACTTCTAGAGGACCAAAACATACCATGGCATGGCAGAGGCATCGGATGGGTTTGGCAGTGTACAGGACGAACTTCTGAGGAGAGACGGGAGCATCCTCGTGGGCCTGGCTGAGGCGTTTGGGGTGCATTCTGCAGTGCTCAGGACGAAACTTCCAGGCATGACCAAGAACATTCCCACGGGCATGGGTGGTGTCAGACACGTTCGGCAGTGCGCTAGACGAATTTCCTGGAGCAACCGGAACATCCCTATGGGCTCAGAAGAGGCTTTGGGTGCGTTTGCAGTGAGGAGGATGAACTTCGGGAGCAATCAAAACATCCCTAGGGCAGCAGCAGGCTTCAGTGCGTTCGGCATTGCATGGTATGAAACTTTGGGGAGCGATCGAGAATATCCCACGGGAGAGGAAGCAGTGTCGTGCACGTTCGGCAATACAGTGGGATGAACTTCGAGAAGGACAGAAAATCCCAGCAAGTGCAGCAGAGGCGTCGTACATTTGGCAGTGCTCGGGATCGAACTTCCAGGAGTGACCAGAACATACCAATGCGCGGCATCGGTTGCATTCAGAAGTGCACAAAACAAACTTCCAAGACCGACAAGAACATCTCTGACGATGTGGCATAGCGTTGGGCACTACTCGGCAGTGCACAGGACAAACTTCCAGGAGCACCATTCGGGCGTTAGGCAGTGCATGGGACGAACTTCTGTAAGCAACTGGAACATCTCCGCTGGGCGAAGCAGAGGCTTTGTGTTCTTTGGGCAGTGCCGGGATGAACTTCTGGGAATCGACTGGAAACATCCCGGCAGGCGACAGCAGTGGCATCGGGCGATGTTAGTCAGTGCTGAGAGAACTTCCGTGAGCGACGAACGCCTTGCAGGCCACAACATTCCCATGGATGCAGCACAGCGCGTTGGCACGGCAGAGGCATCGGAGACGTGTTAGGTATGCACGGATGAGCTTCCAGGAGCGACCACAACATTCCCATGGTGCAGCAGCAGCGTTGGGCGCATTCTGTGTGAGAACCTAAGTATGCAGGAAATGCAACGGGCAGAAAATAAGACCTGTAGGAGTCAAAGGGAGCTATGAGGTGAATGCGCACGAGGTGCCAAGCAGCAAGAGAGGCAGAAACAAGCCAAAATGTGCGCGCAACAAGCCTGCACGCAGCATGCAGTGAAGCACAGCCAGGTTCTGACTCAGTCCTAACTAACTGCAGAAATCCAAGCCAAGAAGAACACCAGCATTGGCAGGACATGCATGAAACAATCCGAGCAGGAGAAGACATAGAGACATGAAGAACTCCAGCAGCAGCAGGATGTCATGGCAGGTTTGACTTCAGCAAGATGACCATGCCAAAGAGAAGTCTTGGAAGAAGGACACACCATAAGGGAAGTTCTAATCCAAGAAGGAAACGGCAAGAAGAAGTTCAGCAGCTGTAGGAGAGGAGATAAGATAAGGACAGAAAGACTTAGTCAAACTAGAATTCTAGTCTAAGTAGGAATTCAAGAAAGACCAAGAATCCTAGTAGGATTAGGACAACAATGGGATAAGGTCTATCTTGATAATGTTTTAGTTGACTTAGAAAAGCTTGTTGACTTAGGAAAACATATCCTAAGTGGATAAGGAACCTAAGTACTAGTTGAATTAGGATAAGGCTGTCTTAGGACTATAAATACAGCCCATTATTTGTGAGGAGGAGATATGCTCCGAATTTTGTATATTTCTCATTCATTAATCAAGAATCAAGGTTAGCATTCTTGCTTCCATTCTTGTTTATATTTTCGGTTATCTTTTAAGAGTTGTCTTGAGATAACTTGGGCTTAAGACAAGGTGAAGAGTTGTCTTCCTTGCTTAAGAGCTTAGGTTGAAGTCAAGAGTTGTCTTCTTCAACCAAGGCAAGTTGTGATAGGTTTAAGAGTTGTCTTGCCTATCCAACATATCCTTTTATATATTAGTTAACCCGAAAGACAGCTTAGGGATGTAAATATAAGAAAAGAACTCAAGAATCAAATGGGACAGCAAGTTAGGAAGGTTTTTAGTAGGCGTGCTGACCCCTAAGGTGTAGAAAAGTTGGGGAAAAAAATCGGGGACCCCAACAAATTGGTGCTTTCGTTGAGAGGTCAGCACAATCACCAGTTGAGAGGTAGCATGATCACCCCAACAAATTAGTGCTCTAGTTGAGACATCAGCACAGACACCAGTCAATTGCAAGGCATCACGGTTACCATGTCATCTAGGCAGCATTCACCCACACCACAGGAACAAAAGGAGAAGATTTCTCAGTCACCAACCGCGGAAGAATCCTTGCCTTGGAGAGGAACCAGAATGCAATCAATGACCAGGTAGGTGATATCAAACACCAACTATCATCTATCATTCTTTCTCTTGAACAATTAAAAAGAGATACACCCTGAGTGGCTGGAAAACAAGTCCAAACTGAGCAGGGCAGAAACAGCTACCTACCACAAACGTCTAGGAGGCTGCAATCAGAAATCACATGGCACCAAGTGCATGAGGATGAATCTGACCATGAGCAGCTTCCTCTCAAGAAAGGGGGAGAGGGCGGATGTGTCTAGGGTGCAGAAGGGAGGTGCCACCGAATTTGCACCAGCCCCATGACCCCTATGATGAATACAGCGACGATGAGGTCTTGGATCAAAGGCCAGCAATATGGCAGCCAAGGAGAATGCAGAGTCGTCATGAGGCAGAAACATTGGCGGACAAATAGGAGAGAGGAATGGCAGCACTACAACAGCCCAAGCAACTACACCCAACCAAAGGTAAAAATCGAATTCCCTACCTTTGAGAAAGGAGATCCAACCGAATGGATCTCCAAAGCTGAATTCTACTTTGAAAAACAAGGTGTAGAGAGGGGTGGAAAGGGTTGATTTTGCATCCTATCACCTATGTGGGAGGGCCAATCAATGGTGGTGTTGGCTTAAGGCCACCTATGGCAGAGAAGGTAGAAGGATTGGCTGGACAAGGTTCACACAAGAATTGATGGACAGATTCGGCCCATCCAGCATCACCAATATTTGCTCCGAGTTTGATGGGAACCAAGTCTTTCCTTCATCAAATTCTAAGAGTGCTGCACCAGTTCAGAACTTGGAATACTCATCTCCGCCTCCTGAGATGCCAATCTGGAGAACAATGAAGACTTTCATCACCAACAATTTCAGTTGATGACAGTAGAGGAAAAAAATTGTCACACAGAAGATGCATATGCACGTCCAAGTGAAGGCGACACTAAGGACACAAGTGCTCAGGACAGGACTTGGTGTGCTCAAATGCCAAGATAAAGATGCAGATGTCTTGTGAAGAGTCAAACAATGCATCTGCCAAATGTCCTGATTCATCTATTCAGGTTTATTCTACTACTTTTACATCTTCTTTAGCACTACCAAGAGTGGAAGAACAGCAAATTAAAGTGGATGCAGAATCATATGGATTTATATGGATTACAAGTCATGCTTCTACAAATTATCCACCAGAACAGGCACAATCTGCCTTGTTGGCTAAACCTGGATCAGAAGACAAAGTTCCTAATCATATTCCTGTCCAGATTGAAGGACTTGCTGATCTGTCCCAGACATAGAACAGTGGACGTAAATAAAGAAAGAAACTCAAGAATCAATGGGACAGCAAGTTAGGAAGGTTTTTAGTAGGCGTGCTGACCCCTAAGGTGTAGAAAAGTAGGGAAAAAAATCGGGACCCAACAGTTCGGCAGGTGTGGGACAAACTTCACGACAGTGATTGGACATCCCTGTAGGTGCACAGATGCTTCAGG